>CM035412.1:138188760-138191260 GCA_020310875.1 Ceratopteris richardii | reverse complement strand
CCAACTCTGAGTATAAATGCTTCAACCACATTGCTTCTTGTGTTGCATTTGCCAATCCTCTGTATTTAGCTTCAACTGATGATAAAGCAACATTTGGTTGCTTCTTTGAAGACACATGAGATTAACTTTGAACCTAAAAAGACAAATATCCTGATGTACTCTTCATGTCATCCTTAGATCTAGCCCAATCTGAATCTTAGTAAATTATGAGATCAATTTCTGACATATAAGGATAAAAAAGTCCTTCATTAATTGTGCCCTTCAAGTATCTGAGCACTCTCTTGACTGCTTCCATATGTGGCTTCCTTGGCTTATGCATAAATTGACTGAGTATGCTAACACTACAACATATATCCACCATTGTGAGAGTTGCATAGTTCAAGCTTCCTACTAATCTTTGATAGCTTGTGATGTCCTCAATGAATTCTCCTTCATAAGCACTTAGCTTATGGTTCATCTCCATGGGTGTACCTGCATACAACATTTTCCATTTTTGAATTTAGAAAGCATATCAAGTACATACTTCCTCTGAGTGATGTAAATACCAGAATCTGTATAAATGAGTTCAAGCCCAAGGAAATATGTTAGAGGTCCAAGATAACTGAATTTTTCCTTCATTTCAGCCTTTACCTGCTTGATTCCATTGATGTCATTCCCTGTAGTTATTATATCATCTACATATACACAGAGATATATAACTTTTGACCCATTTCTTTTTATGAACAATGATGTATCTGCTTTGCTAGCTTTGAAGCCTTGATCCTGTAAACATGTTACTAACCTATGATTCCAAGCTCTTGGAGCTTGTTTCAATCCATATAGAGCTTTCTTTAGTTTGCACACATAATTGGGATGGTGTGCATCTTCATAACCAGGAGGTTGTGCCATATAGACTTCTTCTGAAATCCAACCATTCAAAAATGCATTTTTTACATCTAATTGATATAGATTCCAATTCCTAGATGCAACAATGCTAACAAACACTCTGATGGTAGGCATTTTAGCTACAGGTGAGAAGGTTTCTTCATAGTCTATCCCATGGGTTTGAGCAAACCCTTTAGCTACTAACCTTACCTTATGCCTATTGATACTACCATTTGGATTCTTCTTAACTTTATAAATCCATCTTGAACCAATTACCTTCATTGATGTTTTACTTGGAACAAGTTCCCATGTATAATTGTCCATGACAACTTCCATTTCTTCACCCATTGCTTCTCTCCATTTCGACTTGCCTTGAGCTTCTTCATAGGATGTAGGTTCTTCATGGTTGAGATCCCTGGCCATGTAGATTGAATTCTAAGGATGTGTCGAATCCATATCTTTCTGGCTTCTTCTTTTCTCTCATTGATCTTTTGATGGGTTCTAGAGAGCTTTTTGGTCCTTGATTTAATTCTTCCATTTTAGATTTGCCTTTGTTCTTCCATAGCTTCAATTTCTCTAACTCTTTGATGTCATCTTCAGATTCACTATCTTCAAGTTGCTTTGGCTCCTTTATTGGAAGAGATGGAAAGTCCTCTTGCAAGTCATATGGTACCTTCACTTTCCTGTCATCATCAAACCAAGATTTATTCTCATCAAAGACTACATCCCTACTAACTAGAAAACCTTTGTTAGTGGCATTGTACAATCTTTAACCCTTTTGATTTCGATCATATCCAATAAATCTTCTCTGCTTTGGGATCCAATTTCCCTCTTACTTGAGAAGGAATATGAGCATATGCTAAACATCCAAAGATTCTACAATGTTCTAGGCTTGGTCTCCTTCCATGCCACATTTCATATGGAGTCATATCATCTAAAGATTTAGATGGGAGTTTGTCTACAAGGTATGTGGCTATTGATACAACCTCTACCCAAAGGTAATTTGGTAGGTTCTTCTCATTGATCATAGATCTAGTTGCTTCAACTATGGTCTTGTTCCTCCTTTCTGCTACTCCATTGAGTTTAGATGTGTACCTAGTTGTTATCTCTCTTTTGATGCATCTTTCTTGGAGGAAAGCATCAAACTCCTTTGAGAAGTATTCTCCACACATCTAATCTGAATCTCTTGAGACATTTACTTGTTTGATTCTCTACAAGTGCAAGATATCTTTTGAAACAATTGAAAAATTCATCTTTATGTTTCATGAAGTATAAGATTGTCCACCTACTACAATCATGAATAAAAGATATGTAATATTTAAAACATGAAATGGAGGGTTCTTTGCTTGGACCCCACACATCTGTGTGTACAAGTTCCAATAGTTCTTGATGTATGCAGCCTTTCCTATTGAAGGTTTGTCTATGTGCCTTGCCAAATTTCCAAGCTCCACACTTGTAGATCATATGTTGCTTTGTGATGTTGGGAAATCCAAGTACACTTTGGTCCCTACATATTTGTTTTAAAGTTATTTCACCAATATGGGTAAGCCTTTTATGCCATACCTCTAATTCAAAGAGAGTTTGAGATCCATAGCTAAACAACGCTATGTTCTTGGTATCTTCCACTTCAAATGTG
>CM035412.1:138168760-138181260 GCA_020310875.1 Ceratopteris richardii | reverse complement strand
GGCAATGAGTTAATGGTGACCATAGAGTTGTTCTAGTGTCACATTAATTCATTTCTTGTGGTGTTTTACACATCAACAAGTGGTACCATAGCAGAAAGTTCCTAAGGAGCAGAAGGCGGCAAAGGTACGAGAAGTTTTGGAAAGTTTTCCATTAAAGTTTGAAAGGTGAAGCATTTGAAGACACAAGGCATCAAAAGGTTAGTTCAAAAGTATCTTCATACACAAAGAACTCCAAAAGGTATTATCCTTTATCCTTTAAGCTCACAGGTTGCACCAGAAGGGAAGGAGTATGGCAGATCATATCTCCATTGACAAACTAGACAGAGATAATTATCTCGCATGGGTAATGAGAATGGAAGCCTTACTTATGAGTAAGGATCTCATGGTATATGTAACAGGTGAAGAAGAGAAGCCAGTATTTGAAGATGAAAGCCGACCAAAGAAAGAGGAACTTGATGCTTTAAAGCATTGGCAGAAGAAGGATGCAAGTGCAAAAGCTTACATCTACAATACAATCTCAGATCATTTGCTACCATATATCAGAGGATTGGAATCATCTGAAGATATTTGGAATGCATTGGAGTATCATTTCCAAAGCACTACTAAAGCAAGGAAAGCAAGACTATGGTCAGAGTTTACAACATTCAAGAAGAAGCCAAGTCAAAGTATTAGCGATTATGTCACTAAGATGAAGGATCTAGCAGAATCATAGTCTTGGATCCATAGATGAACATGTTGAAGATCACAGATTGATTGCTCAACTACTTATAGGATTGAGAGGGGATGAAAGGTGGAAACCTTTTGTCTTATCAACAGAACTTTCATTAAATCATTATGTTACAGATTTGAATCAATTACTTGGTTTGATGCTCACATATGAGCAAGACTTGAAGGGAGATGGAGATAAAGGACAAAGTTCTGCAATGTACATGAAGAACAAGAAAAAAGGAGATAAAGTTAAAGCAAAGGATGAAGAAGAGTCAACTTCTCAAGTTTATTATGCAAGAGGTAAAGGCACTGGTAGCGGAAGATCAAGAGCCTTTCGAAGAGGTAGAGGTAATCAGAATAACAACAAGAAGGCTTGCTGGATCTGTGGATTGAGTAATCATTTGGCTCATGACTGTTGGCACAACCAACAAGGATCAAATCAAAATCCAAATAACAATAGCAAAGGCAGAGGTGGAAGATATCAAAGTAATTTCCAAAGAGGTAGACAAGTCAAAGAGGAGGCTATGGTAGAGGTTGTGAAGAGAGATGGTGGATGCAATCCAAAGATGAGTAGGTGCTGCTACAACCAGCTTCACACCAGCCAACTGAGACTTCAGAGTTGATTATTAGACCCTTTAATCTTCCTAAATCCACCAAAATATCATCCAAGTACTTTGGAACATGTATCCCAAAAGTTTAAGTCAAGACAGACTAGTTGTGAAATGACTAGCTCCAAAAACTTGCTATTTTTGGACATACACCTGCTGAAAAAAATGAACAGTGCTCTCAACCTGGTAAGAATTTGAAAAATTCCTTTTGGGCATAGCAAATAGACTTAGCAAGCTTCCCAATACAAGTTAAAACACTTCAAATGATGGACTGAGCAGTGAGAACAAGATTTATCAATTTCTGGAACATGCCCACCATTCTCGGGGCTCTGCAGAGATAGACCAGTGAGCAGTAAAATGCAGATATCCCCAAAAGTATAAATCCAATGACCTTGAAAATTGATATGCAGAAATTAGACAGTAAGAGCTATCCAACGCACATTAAATCACGGAAAAAGGATCAGTACAACTTGAGATATGACCTTCTGAAGGTACTGCTCTGAGTGAGTATAGCAGAGAACAAAACAGAGAAGTGAATGATGATAAATGTATAAATTCATATATGATTACAACCACATTGGCAATGAATCTTTGCAAAATGGGAGTAGAATGATAGAGCTATGGAGTAAGCTCTTCAATCTCTACAAAATGACATGAAGTGGTCACGTACAAGGCTTGCTAATTGCCTCTTCCTTCTTGCTCCTTTTATAGCTATTCTTGGAGGGAGTTTTGAATTCGAATTCGAATGGCTCCACCTAAAAGTGATCCCCAAAGTTAGGAGATATTCCCTCAGCTCAAAAAGTCATGGGTTTTGGTAGTTAGAGCCACGAAATTGCTTTTACATCATGCATGAGGTAAGCCATCCTTTTCCTTTTTCTTTTTTCAATTACAAGAGATAAAAATGAACTCTTTTACAAGAGGTGTTCACATGACTACTCATGTGACTTACAAATGAGGATGATATCAAATATATCAAGCATGTAGGCTTGGGTGAAATGCACCAACAGAGGTGGAGGAAGAAGTTGGGGATAGAATCAATCCTACAACACCACCTACTACAACTATGCAAACGACACACAGAATGAAAGTCATACATCATTGATGATGAATTCAATCAGCACATCAGATAAAGAAGATCTAAAGGTATTTTACATTGACTCTAGATGTTCTAATCATTTGTCAAGAAACATAGAATTGATGTCAGAATTGGAAAAAGGCATTTCTAGTCATAGTGTTCAAACAGGTGATAATACAAGACATAGTGTACATTCAATTGGAAAAGTGAAATGCAAGAATGGAGCAGATTTGCTAACCAATGTTTTGTATGTTCCTACAATACCTAAAAACTTGATTAGTGTGGGACAGATAGTTGAAAAAGGTTTTCAAATCAGGTTTACAAATGAAGGAGTATTTGTGGAAGATCCAGAGAATGGATATAATCAGATTGTCTCTGGTAAGAAAGAAGGTAGACTCTTTACTTTAAGAGTGCAAGGGAACATTGGTCAAGCTTTGCTCACACATGGTGAAGCAGTGATTATAGAACTTGATCTCTGGCATAAGAGATTAGGTCATTTCAATGAAAGAGGAATCAAAGTTATGGTAGCTAATCAGTCTGTACTAGGATTACCAAATGTGCAGAGTCAACATATGGTTTATAAATGTGAAGCATGTCAAATGGGTAAAGCACATAGATTACCATTTCAAAAGAAAGGATTCAAACATGATGTATTACTAGAGCTCATTCATACAGATGTATGGGGACCAACAAAAGAAGGATCTATTAGTGGCTCAAGGTATTATGTTCTTTTTATTGATGATGCTACAAGATGGATAACATTATATGTTTTCAAGGAAAGATCAGAAGTGTTTGGAGCTTTCAAGCATTTTCATGCATATGCAGAGAGAGTCACAGGTCAAAAGCTTAAGAGACTGAGGTCTGATGGAGGGGGAGAATACTTCTCCCCAGAGTTCAATGATTATCTTTGGAATGCAGGTATTAAGAGAGAAATAACTTGCAGGTATACACCACAACAAAATGGTGTAGCACAAGAAGGAACAGGACTCTGGTTGAGTTTGCTAGAGCTATGCTAAAGGAGAAGAATTGTCCAAATTATCTTTGGGCTGAGGTTGTAAATACAGCTACATATCTTGTGAATAGATTACCATGTGCAGCTCTAAATGGAATGACTCCATATGAAGCTTGGTGGGGTAAGAAACCAGCACTAGATCATTGTAGAGTGTTTGGATCAATTGCATATGCTTATGTGCCATCACAACTTAGACATAAACTTGAACCAAAGGCAGAAAAATATGTGTTCATTGGTTATGATGAAAAGCAGATGGGTTACAGGTTGTGGAATCCTCTAAGCAAACAATTTATTGTTTCTAGAGATGTTACATCTGATGAACAAAAAAGTTGGTATGCAGATCAAAGTCATACAGCTGAAGAATTTGAAGAAGAGGTAAGAAGATGTGAGAAAGGAAAATCAATTGTGCAGGTAAATAGAGATGAAGACTATATGCAAGCAAGTACATCCAGAAGTGGATTAACAAGAAGGAATGAAGAAGCTCCTATATTTGATGAAGAGGTGTATCCAGATACTTATGAAGAATGTGAACCAAGAAGTTCAAGCAGGACTAGAAGACAACCAAAAAGGTATTCTTATGATAGTTTTTACATAACTCAGAAGAACTATGCATATATGGTCAAAGATGATGAAGAACCTCAGAACTATGATGAAGCTAAAGGTAAGAAACAATGGGAAGAAGCAATGAAGGAAGAGCTCAATGCACTGGAGGAGAACAAGACATGGGAACTTGTTGCTAAACCAAATGGTAAGAAAGTAATTGGAAATAAATGGGTTTATAAAGTGAAGAAGCTTGCAGATGGAAGTATAGTCAGATACAAAGCTAGACTGGTGGTGAAAGGCTATGCCCAAACCTATGGCATAGATTATGATGAGACATTTAGTCCTGTAGCTAAGATGTCAACTATAAGGACAATCATTGCTATTGCAGCTTCAAAGGGATGGACCCTAAGTCAATTGGATATAAAGAATGCATTCTTGAATGGATACATATCAGATGAGGTATACATGGAACAACCTCAAGGGTTTATAGATTCCAGGTATCCAAATTTTGTTTGCAGGTTGAGAAGAGCACTCTATGGATTGAAACAAGCTCCAAGAGCATGGAACTATAGACTGGTGAAGTATCTAAATGATCTTGGATATCAACGTTCAAAAGCAGATCCAAGTCTACTTATCAAAAGAACAGAGGAAAGTACAATCTACATTTGTATTTATGTAGATGACATTATAATCACAGGTACTTCAGATGAAGGAATTAAGGAGGTAAAGAGATTACTTGAGAAAGAGTTCAAGATCAGTGATCTAGGAAAGCTGTCATACTTTCTTGGAATGGAAGTCACTTATACAGATCATGGCATATATGTATCACAAGAAGGATATCTTCTGAATCTATTGAAGAATTTTGATATGGAAAATTGCAGAGAAGCTTCAACTCCACTTGAAGTTAATCACAAGCTCAGTAAATGTGATGGTGCAGAATACAAAGATATGAGAAAGTATCAATCTCTTGTGGGTAGTTTGATTTATGCTACACTAACAAGACCTGATCTTAGTTATGCAGTGGGAGTTTTGTCACAATTCATGCATTGTCCAAAGGACCCACATTGGATTGTAGGTCAAAGAGTACTCAGATATATCAAAGGAACTATAAAGGAAGGATTATATTATCCTTTTACATCAGATTTTAAGTTGAGAGCCTATAGTGACTCAGACTAGGCAGGTAACCAGGATGATAGAAGATCAACTCATGGCTACATGATATACATTGGTGATAAGCTTGTAAGTTGGTGTTCAAAGAAACAACATACAGTAGCATTATCATCAACTGAAGCTAAGTACAAAGGACTTGTGGAAGCAGCTAAGGAGGTCATATGGATGCAGACATTGTTCAAAAGCTTGGGCATTGATCAAGGCACACCTACAATACATGGAGATAATATGAGTTCACTTTATCTTGCAGCGAATCCAATTTTTCATGCAAGAACAAAACATATAGAGATACATTATCATTTCCTGAGAGAAAAGGTAATGGAGAAAGAAATTGAACTAGAGTACATTTCTACAAAAGATCAGATAGTAGACATAATGACAAAGAGCTTGGATGGTGTGAAGACCAGCAGATTTAAAAGCATGGCAGGAGTAAAAGAAAAGATGATGATATGAAGAAACAGAGAATGTCAATTAGTGATTGAGGGAGAGCTGTTGGAGAAACACTCACTAATTGGACATATATTTGAAGGTCAAAGCTTTAGAAGAAAACCACATGCCTATGTGAAGGGACAAATTCACAAGTGTATTATATTTTGTAAAGTTAGTTCACTTTAGTTCTAGAAGTTTTTTAAAAGTCACGAGATTGAGAAAAACTATATAAGTTAGTTTGTATCAACTGATGCGATGTAGAAGAGAGGAAGACAATGAGAGAGTGAGTTAGAACTCATTTTGTATGACTGAGAATAGTCGGGCTTTTCTGCGTGAGAAAGCACCTGTGCATTTCTGAGTTTTCATAGTTATGGAAAGAGTTTATTAATTTCTATGTATAAGTCTTCTTCTTCCATCTCCAGTGTTTGTCTTGTGTGAAATGAATTCAGAAGTTGAAGTTTTCCAAGCAAGTCGATGCCTAACATCGAGTTTATACTGATAAGTCCGTGTTTTATTCTCTGAGTATTATGTACTGCTAGAACTTCTTAAATCCATGAGGTTTGTGTAGCAACTCGATGCCTGGCATCGAGTTTCAGCACAAAGTCGATGCCTGGCATCGAGTTTCAGCACAAAGTCGATGCCTGGCATAGAGTTTCAGCACAAAGTCGATGCCTGGCATCGACTTCCCATATAAAAGTGGTCTTGTCCACGTGTGTGTTCAAGGGGGTAATTTTGGCGCTGAAAAAGTGGCTAAAAAAGCTGAAAGTCGATGCCAGGCATCGACTTTTGGTTGCAAGTCGATGCTTGGCATCAAATTTTCATTTTTAGACACTCAGAATTACTAAAGGAGGCAAAATTTCCAGTTTTGGCAAGTCATACAGGGTCATCTTGTGAAGGCCATAACTTGAGTTCTAGAGATCCGTTTCTTGCATATATAGCTTGTTGGAAAGCTCTACTCTTCTAGTTTCATCCACTAAAATATCTTGGAGAAATAATATTTGAGCTAAGAGAAATTAGCAAAATAATGAAGGTATGTCATTTCAGTGACTAGAAAAATCTGAAGAAGTAAAGTTCTTGGTTTCGGCTATCATTTCTCAAAGTTTGGAGTGGCAATGAGTTAATGGTGACCATAGAGGTGTTCTAGTGTCACATTACTTCATTTCTTGTGGTGTTTTACACATCAACATCTATCTATCTATATATCTATCTATCTATGTATCTATCTATGTACCTATCTATCTATCTATCTATCTATCTATCTATCTATCTATCTATCCATCCATCTATCTGGAGCAGATTTTTCTACTATAATTGGAGGAGATTATAGTCAAGTTTTGGATCATCATTGAAGCACACATTGTGTTCCTCCTTCCCATGCTTCATGCCCAATCACTTCATGTACTATATGTGAAATACAGATTCATTTCTTAGACCATACTTGGAGTCTACTTCAACTATTTTTCTCAAGTTTACATTGTGTTTTTCAATCAACTTTGATCAATGATTTCTCTCTATGTACTTTTTCTTTTGAAGTGATTTAAATTGTTGTTAGTAAAGTGATACGCCTATGTACTTGATCTCCATTTTCATTCCACTTGGTAGAGGAGGAAGAGAGGAGTCTCTAAGATTAGAGGAGTCTCTAAGATTCGTGAGAGTAGCCCCACACATAACTCTGAGATAAATATCTCTCTAATCTTAGAGACTCCTCTCTTCCTCCTCTACCAAGTGGGCTAGATGCCTCAAAATGATACCCTATGGCATATGTGCCATCTCATTTAGGAAGTTGTGCATCCATCATGTGACATTTGCTTCCCCTTAAAAGCATTTTCGTCCTCGAAAATGTAAATGAAATGTCCGTAATGGTAGAAGAAAGTGCTCGGACTCCCCTGAACCCCATGTACTCAATGTACATGGTCATCTCTGTGTGTTTTTTCCCCATATCCTTCCCCTTGAGAAGCCTCATATGAGATCATCTAAAAGGTGGGAAACTGTCTGAGTGGTGTCTACTATCTCCCATGTACACTCAATCTCCAAACTATCTCTCCCATGACATACAACATCATCCAAATTACCTAAGTCCATATGTTGTATACTCTATGGAGTAATAGTATGGGAAGCAAGTGTAAAGTGCCAAGCTTATAAGCTTGAACATACCGTAATGGAGATAATAAACCATAAAATCTTGTGAAATATAGAACAAAGTCCCATAAAATGTGATACCAAACCCATCTAGGACTAAATGATATATTTCTCTCATAAAACTCTAGGTATTCCTAACCTTGAGTGTGCTCACAAGTAATAGTTTACTCTGGACTACCTTGTGACTATGCAATTTCTTGATAGTAAAATGCAATCTCTCACCAACCAAGAAGTCTATGGTTTTTCATCCTTTACCATTGGACTAAGTTCTATTGGAAGAGCATCTATTGGCACTTGTGCAAACTCTAAAATATTCTCTTCCCTATAGTTTGCCATACGAATGCAAAAAGCATTCCTTTTGAGATTCAGATAATCCCTAAGTACCCATCCTCCTAACTGATGTTTACACATCATACTCATGATGTAACACCAACTAAGAGTTTGTTACCTCCATATGTTAGATATCTCTACTTCTTCTAAAAACCATAAAGAGAAGAGTCATATCTCTACTCCCAGTCTCACTAATGTCAATAACCAGATCATATCATCTAGTCAAGGACCATCACTGGAAATAGCATAACTGCTTCTCTCTAAAGTCTACAAGTGAGACTCAATCTAACAATCATGATTAACTGATCTCCCTTTTGTATTTGATAGAAGAGTGCCAATTCTATTTAGACAACCAAAATGAGAAAGTTAAACTCTCTCTCTATATATATATGTAATCTATTTTAAGGAAAAGAACTCTATCAGTGGAACCTATTCCACTTTCCCTTTCCCTTTGAAAGAGATTTTGTTGAATCTGTTTGCACTACTCATCCATAATTGAGAACATGTATATAAGTTCTCCATACTTTTCCTTCCAAAATAGTGGAGAATGAAAGTCCCATGTGAAGAAAAATTACACTGAAAAGTAGACTAAATGAATTCCTTCTAAAATGAACTGAAAGATGTTTTCTAAGCATCTCTTCTCTCTAAAGGAAAACATACTCTATTCTTCTCCAAAGAAGAAATCATATTTTCCTTTTTTTTTTCCTTCATGGAAGAGGAGCTAAAGTGGGATCTCTAAGATAGAGTGAGATCACTCCTAGATCTCTAAGCTAATTCCCTCTTTCTCCTTTCCATAAAAGAGAAACTTATGAATTTATTTGCTCCTCTCTTCCATACTAATGCATAATCCCTCATTACATACATTCCTATGAAGATGGAGAAAATATCTCCCATAACTAATGAAGGTGTATGTAGTGAAGAGTGGAGAAAATAAATTCCTTATAAGGGTCAAAGCCATGTGCTAAAATGGTCGGCAATGATATGACATGATACCATAAACACATGTGTATCCATACTAAAGAGCTATGTCTGCCAACCATCCTCTATACATGGATCTATACGATCCAATCAAACTACTAGATTTATCCTTCCTGAAAACCTAAAAATGAGTACGTGATAGCAATGACGATAAGTTCACCTATCACATTCTCTATTGGAAGAGTAAATCTTCCCTAAACTATGAAGGATAACTCCCAATACTAAGGAGATGTCTACTAAGAGCTCTCCTTTGAGAGACATGATGCCATGAATGATGAGTCCTTTTCTCCCTGGCCATAGAAGAAGAGTGCTCAAAGGGAAGTCGTTTCCACCGTCCCATACCAGTGGAACTTTCTTCCAATCCATGGTGTCATATCTACACTAAACTGAATATATATTCCATATATATGCAATGGAATATTTAAGTGGACTCTAATGAATCCCATACCCTCAACTCATATCGATGGACTCAAATGAGTCTCATGTCCTCGAACTAGTTAGTTTGGTTCTAGTCAATATGTGACAATGGATATCCCATTTTGTTCCAAACCAACCTATTCCTAGGTACCAAGACTAGGCCTAAGTACCTCTCTATAGATCCCAATATACATATATATATTGGGTATCCCAAGTATTTCTAACTAAGGGATCTATGCTCTAAGTCATAGAGCTAGTGCCATGCCTATGGCCTTCTTAATCATTACTCGAATCACATAAGCACCCGTCGACGCTCTCTCATGAAACCCATCTCTGTGATCCCATCTAATTGGTTTCCTTAATAGTGAAGAAAAAATGCTTCGCTACTTGCTCAAGTGATGTACATGATTCAAACTAGTCACTCTGTGGGTATTCTTAATAATACCCCATAGTCTCCTAATCATACTATGAGACTCTTGTGAAAATAAGTAAATCTTCACTACTTTGGAGATTGTCATAAATGTATCTACCGTACCTCTATGCAGCTTCCCATAACCTATAGGATTGCTTGTGCACATTCCTAATGGTGAAGGTATAACTCCTTCCCCTTAGCAATCCTATGGTCTAAATCCATAAGGATTATGTATAGGGATCCTATTACTACTGAAGTTGCCTTATGTATACTATTATGATGGTCCTACGTCCATCAAATACATGCTTACAAGCATGCTAACACCTCACTGATGTTTGCAGAAAAGGCATGTTACCATGCCATAGCATTATTACTGATCAACTTGGATATATGCACTCCAATCCATGCATGTACATATAAAACATGCCATAAAATAAAGTAAGATGCCTGAAAGCATAAACCATACGTCCCTGATTGATTTGGTATTGGAATTGCATGCATCCAATCCTTCTCGAAAAGCTTCCAGACCTCTACACCTTCCTCCTCAGGTCCTAATATAAATTTTGAAGTGTCAAAAAACATTGGATCACTTTGCAAAATATAAAACATGGTCAAATGATTACCAAAATGATGTAAATTTTTCTCAAAAAATGCATATATAATCCTTCTTTAGACCTGCAAAACTATTTTAGGACCTCTAAATAATCATAAACTAAGACATATATGATTTTCAAGTGGCACGAAGTGAAATTACTTCAATCTCCTTCCCGGTTTGTAAAATATGGCTCCCGAAACATAGTTGCCAAAAATTGTTCAGAATTTGCAGACCTATACAGACCTACAAAAATACATATTTTCCAAGATTTCTTTTCATAAATTGGAAGTAGACCTTGTGCTCTTAGAAACTAGCCATAGCACATACAATTTGGAGTTTCTTTGCCCAAGATGTGGCCATTCCAAGCGGGACATGCCAAACTAGTGGACTGTTGGAGGGGCTGGAAAAAGTGTGAAAGTGTGATTTTTGGGGTGCCTAAAAGCATTCTTCCATCAAGAAAATCCTAAAATTATCTCCATAATCTCAGAGAGGAATATATGGAGATGCTTGGGCCTATTTTCTCCTTATCAAATCCTCCCTTCATGCATGCTAATTCGCTCCCCAAAAGAGGCTTAAATCAAGATTTTTACTTTTATGCAAAAATTTAAATTAGAGCTTTTAGCAAGCTTTTAATCCACTCCTAATGTGGATTTTTCTTGATATTTCTCTTCTCCATGGTAATACATACACAATACTTTATGTATGTATGCTCTAATCCATAGGAAGCCTCTGAAATGATCTCTTTTCTTACTCCCAAAAGTGGAGTTTGATAAAAATTAACATCTGAATTTTTTTCAAAAAGTGCAGGAAGGGGGTTTTTGAGGAGGTAAAATTCCTCCTTAAATTATTCTTTTAATGAATCCTATGATTCCTTTCTGAAGTCCATATACCATACTCTCAATATATATACTTTTTCATATCCATCCATGGCTAGTGTACCTCGTTTTCCCTCTTCCAAAATGGGAATTTCTCAAATTGAGGTGCTGAAATTTTTCCTCAACAGTGATGGAAGGGGGGTTTTGTGGAGCTTTAAACTCCCATCATATTGAGGTAAATTTTGGATTTCTTAATGTTATATGGAATTCAATACACTAGACTATAGATATGCATGATTTTTCCTACCAAACTAAGAAAAATCCGGCTTCATTTCCCTTTCCCAAAATGGCTACTAGTAAAAAATAGCTCCTGAAATTGAAGTGAAAATCATCAACAAGGCTATTTTGAATATGCTTAAAGCTTGTGTTTTCTTTTATTTTGAGGGAATCCTTGACTTAAGATGAGAGTATATATGTCATACTCTCCCTAAAAATGATTTCCCTCGAAGAAGTTGGTCCCTAAACCCTTCATTGTCCTTCTCAAAAAATCAAAATTCTAAAAGAAATTAAAAAATACTCCAAACCTGGAAATTGAGGAAATAAATCCTCCTTACGAAATAATGTAGGATGTCATAGAGGAGAGCGTCATCTTCTCTTGCCACTTCTCATTGCCTTGATAATCATCATGCATCATGCCTCGAGATCTCGATGATTTTGATTATCTGACTCTCTATCCATGCCCAATTGACCTTGTTTGGCAATGTACACCTCCAATATCATTCCTATCTTTGTTGTAGATCTTGAAATAGTAGAAAAAATTCTTGACATGAGCATTCGGATTGCCTCAAACACATCTAAATAATGTTTTGGCATCGGTGGATGCACCACAAGCAGTAGACAGCAAATGATCTTGTATTGTGCACTTTGAATTTGATTTATCCAAACAGGCTTGGTGCAATGGATAAGGCACAAAGCTCTCAAACTGGTGGCAAGGGTTTGAATCCTGCGCCTTGCAACGTCGGCAAAAAGTCCCAAATCGCGCTCTGATACCACTATGACGTTAGACGACTTTGTATCTTGCTTCAACTACTCTCGCGAGCCACACACAGAGAGACATTCTTAGGTTTTTACTACCCAACCGCCGAGCTATCCTGTATTCATGAGAGCAGCCCCACGCATAAGTCTTAAAATGAGATAAATATCTCTCTAATCTTAGAGACTCCTCTCTTCCTCCTCTACCAAGTAGGCTAGATGCCTCAAAATGATGCC
>CM035412.1:138131260-138158760 GCA_020310875.1 Ceratopteris richardii | reverse complement strand
TGGGGTCTAGGTAAATCACTAAAAAGGAGTTATCTTTTGAATAATTTGGAATTTCAAAGAAACTATATCCGTTACTTGATTGAAGGCAAACATGATGTGTTGAGTACTCGTCTTGATCTCAAGTATGGAACTGAATAAGCTTGTAAATACTTGTAAAGCAAAACTTTACATGATACTTCGAAACGATGTAAATGATTTATATAATATAAATCTAGTGCCATATGTCTCGTATCCTTTTCCTAAACATGAAAAGTTTAAATTTATGTGTCTAATGAATAAAGATGAGGATGTTTTTGAGAAAAACTTCCCATGTCTTACCTCCTCCTTGTGGACAAGTTGATCATGCTATAGAATTGCTCCCAAGAACTAAGCCTATATGTAAACCCCCCTACCAACTCCCATATTCCCAACAAGAGGAAGTAGAGAGAAAATTGAAAGAATGATTGAATTAAGGATTCATTCAACCTAGCCAATCACCTTGGGGAATACATATTCTTTTTTAGGAGTGATGGCTAATGCATAGAGATGAGAGGGTCTTAGCAAAAAGTTGCTCAAGACAAGCCTAAGTAAGAACCTTAATATACTCCTTAAGATTTCAATATACGCATTTAGATTGCCATAGTAATTTGGAACATCATTCTCAAAACAGTGTCAAACAGATAACTTGTGTGTACAAAACACCTTGAGAAAAGCTTCTACTTATGAAGAAGAAATTTGTTATTTTCCTCGAAGCACACAACCTGGTATCAATTGACCTGAGACCTTTTGCACACTTTCAAACAAACTATATAGTGATGTATACCAATTTATCTCATGAATTTAGGAGGACTATACTCGAAGAAATGTGCATAAGCAGTCATGGTCTAATCCCCACTTTCCAGGAAGAAGGAGATACACAAACACAATCACATTGATTTACTCATAACTCAAGTTCTATGGATCCAATGACTATGAAACTTTGCAGGTATGCTTAACATAGCTCCAAATTCGTTTTCCAACCATATGTTGGATAATGTGTTCATACATGCAGAGATATGGCTCAAAGAACTTGATAGACTTTACTCAATGCACTCTAACAATAGACAGAGATACATGTATCTATGAAAATGAAGTATAAATGATTGCTAACTGAGATATGATGCAATAAGGTAGTGGGGGACTTATCTAGCTTTGTGGAAAGACATAAGTCACTTAGAATGAGTGTGATGATCATATCATCTTCCACAACTAAAGTGACTAGTGTATATATATACACTTTTGCTTCATAATTGTTGGTAGATTCCAACTAAAAGTGATCCATAGTTTTAGGGATTTATTTGAATTTTGAATTCAAATGAAGTCGTAGTATTTGAACTCCAATGATTCCACAAGATTCTCTCCAATTTTCTCATTTATTTTGACTAAGATAAAATCCGACATTAACCTTTGAATCTCCTTAAGTGTATGCTACTATGAGTGTAAAATTACACGTCAAGTATCAATTCATCAATATTTACTAAACTCCAATCATAGATTTTGAACCTGTTTAATTTCACTCCATTCGATGCTTTGGTCATTACATATGCACATGGTTGATGAATGAATACATGTGAGAGTTCAATTTTCTTGCTTGTGATTTTCTCCCTAACATATTGATAATGGACCTCAATGTTTTTGTTCCTAGCATGATAAATTGGATTTTCTATAAGGTGAAGAGAGCTTATATTGTCTCCAAAGATATGAGGAGTAGAAGAATTCACACCCAAATTTGAGTATAAAGTTGTAATCCACATTGCTTCCTAAGTTGCATTTGCAAAACCTCTATACTCAGTTTCAGTAGATGAAAGAGCAACAATGGGTTGCTTCTTGTGATAGCCTCTAAACCCAAGGAAAAATGCCCATATGTAATTGGATTTGCTCGGATTTTTGTTTCCCAATAGGTCCTGATTATTAGGAAGTGGACAAAAAAATTAGAGATTATGTTATTTTCAGGCAGGTTTGCATTGACACACACATATATATTCTATGTAGTTTTCCATGCATTGGTTTCTTTAATTCATAAAGCTTGGCTAAACTGATTGTTATGGCAAAAGAGAACTGTATGCCATCATAAGCCACATTATTTTATCTATATGAAAGCAGAGTGGTTTCATGCCAAGAGATGAAGGCATGCCAAGTTTTCGTTTTACTCAAAGAAGAGCAAAACAACTAGTGAGCGTGTCAAGTAATGATAATCACCTTTCCAAATAATAGCCCATCATGGTGTGATTTTTAAGACTAAAGTGACGCACTTCACTTCACTACTGTAATGTAGTAAGAGAGCAACAAGAAAGATCATTAATCATTCCGACTAAATTTAGCCTGTTTCATTTTTTAAGTACAAGTTCTAAAGTTGGAATGAACAGTCTTCTTTACTACAGGAAACGTCTTTAACTCAAATGTTTGCTTGATGCCTTAAGCTTCATACTAATGCATAAAATGCCAATGCAAAGGAAAGTATGAATAATGTTAGGGCACACATCCAAATAACTGAATGAAGCCAGTCACTGCAGATGAATTAAAAAAATCATTGCTTCGAACATGTATGAAAGTAACCAGCAATGTGATAACCTCATGAAACAACATAAATTTGGAAACCTGCACGATCACAAAATATGTCTTTTCTTCCGCTACAATACATTCCCATGTTGTCACAATTACATACAATATTACTTTTCAAGTCAAATTGAGCAATTTTGATAAGGATCATAAACAATTTACGTGTCTAAGCTCATTGCTTGAGTTCATAATTTCTAGTTTAAGCATAAATAACTATCAACAATGTATGTGCCTGACAAGTACCTGTTGATAACTTTTTATCCAAAATAAACATGAAGTATTAAAGCATCTAATAACAACTCTCAGGTCAACAGCAGTACAAAATCAAATTCATTCACGATGCAATACCCAGGATGTAGTGGGACTCATGAAGTGAATTCATGGTCTTGATATGATCATCTAAATCTAAGTTCTCTATACGGTCACTTGAACTCTAAATTAGGACTTTAAACAAATGTAAGGCCTGCGTGTGACAATATTCAAACTCTGTCCTTAGTGCAGGTCAAAGCTATGACAAGATTCAGTTCCAAATAGTTTCCAGACACAGATAATAGTTTCAAATTTCAAGATCTGAAAGTAGCAGTTCAACAAAATTCTCATGACATTCTGTAACTACAGTGAATGAAAATGAGTTCCTTTAGAAAGTCAAAACAAAACATCAAACCTTCAGCGTTGAATTCTCCAGCCTTCACATTTCATAGCGTAGATTACAAAGATTCCGCCATTCGGACTCGCGTAATCATCGCACTTTATTCCTCCTTCAAACTTTGGTCAATTTTGTAGTCTCTTGTATGTCAGGAAGACGCAAGTCTCCACTTTGTATTTGTACTGCCTCTTGAAGAAAATAGAACTGAACTGTTGTGTGCACCATCACATCTGAAACTGAAGTCGTTCATCAAAGATTGCCATTCTCATATATCTTGCGATGCCCTATTTTCCCCTCTGAGAACATACCGTCCTCTCCTCAGCCACCGAATTTCCCCCTATGCTCCGCTGCTGGTGCCCAGCACGTACCTTCTCTGAGATGAACACGCAGAAGAAGAAATTCCAATGACCTCCACCCCCCCGAAATGATAGCCCACGCGCCCCCACCTTTCTGGCAGCCCCTTCCTCCTTATCTGCTCGTGGAAAAAACGATCCGATGAGATTTTAGATAAGCCACATGATGTGGCACAAGATGGTCTTCATGGTCACCACGCCCTAGTTGCCCATATTTACTCCATCCGAATGTATACAGCATTCCTGAGTCTGAAACAGCTATAGTATGCCTCCATCCACAAGCAACTAAGTTCATATGCTCCCCCTAAAAGTATATCAGTACAAAATTGGAATCGATGCAACCTCCCCAGGAACTAAACGATCCTTTCTATCACCCAGACCAAGATTTCCATATCGGCCCCATCCATGAAGATTCCCTTGATCATCTAGAGCCATTGTGTGCCTCCTGTGTTTGGCTGAGTGACTTTACATCGGTATACTCCAAATGCACTACATATGGAGGTGCAAGAGAGGTAAGACATTTTGTTCACCATGATCAGTGCTCATCCGAGCCATTGCTATTAATTGTGGAGACTGTAAATCAATGCTTGCTGACTGCTCCCTCCTGTGAGCCAAATTGAAAGCTAAAAGTTGTTCATAACTATGCTTCGCATCTGAAAGAGTCCTCTCACAGAACTCCAATTCTTGAGCAAGTCTTTTGCTTGCCTTCATTCTCCGCTTTTTCTTGCGATCACCCTGAGGAATCCCTCTCATATATCTGCATATCTCCATAGCCCATGAAGCGGAAGAGAATTCCCCCCTGAAGCAGAGCCGCTTCTAATTTCCTTTGCACGTCAGTATTCATCAATTATCAAATTCATTCTTCAATACCTGAAATCAAACAAATTTCCTGCCAAATAGAACCACATTAGTGCATAAAAATCAACCATTTTCGGAGCTAACATACTTCCCTCTTCTTATTTGCGAAGTCATCCTCGACAAGCCATTCTCGCTGCAATCTAATCAAAGCAGCCATGAAAGTATCAGTGTATAACAAGCTTGCATACCTTTCCATCGAGCCATTATTCCAAGCGGACCTGCACTCATTGAAGCTATTAGTGCTAAAAAATCACTCATGAATACATACAAATCAATCACTTTCAAAATGATCCAAGAACATGCACGTATACGCAATTCCATTTCAGTTATGCATCAATTTGCTCCTACATTCCATTATGAAAAATGGTCTCAACCAAAATAACACATGCACACCTTTCCATGTTTTACACATGCAACTACTATTGCGGAAAACAGAAAAGGAAATACCAAAATAAACAACAACAACTGAAATGAATCCAATCGGAGATGCAAAAATACCCAAAATGCATACCCCATTATTGCATCTACTATTCGCTATGTACAATCATTCCATGACTAGACACTTCCGAAGAATCCCCATCGTCGTCCTACAAAAGCCATCAAGACTCGAGTGCAAATGAAGACATACACCAAAACCCTAGAGTGTCACACATACTAGAAAAACCCTCAGATAGAGCACACAAGTTATAAAGCAAGACCGTTGCATTACCTCGCTAAAGCCTCATCCATAAGTACATATAGAGTCTCCGTGCCTTCAAGAATGTTGATTCAAAGTAAGCTGATCTGTCGCAAGCCAACACATACCAATCACACAAGCAAATAACGTTCCCTTCCAGGCGATCATCGCCCTCTCCTCTCTCTCTCTCCCCCTCAGGAGCGGGGAATAACTTCATATGAAAATTTTATTTTAAATTACACGTTGGCCTACATTGACACTGGATGCGATTCGTGGACCTGACCACCCGATCAGGTTGATTCCACCCATCTACCAATGCAATGCAGCGCACAACACACAAACACACAATGATAACACATAACATATATCAGCTAGCCCATAACAAAGCTGGATACGGCTCATGGTCGTGACTACCCAACCACGATGGCTCCACCTACCTACCAACCCGTTATGGCGCGTAGCTAAGACACAACATATACCTCCCAAGCCTATGGCGAAACTAGCTGCGGCTCGTGGTCCTAACCACCCGTCGAGGATAAATCCACCCACCTACTAGCCCACCATAGCGCATTGGTACGATCACAACAACACAATATATATTTTTTTTATTTTTTTTTCTGGTTTTTTTCATAGTTAATTAGTTCACCCAAGTCCTGAGAATTAGGGAGAGGAAGAAAGGGACTTTTCCCACTGTTCCCACACATACATGCAAACATATACACACTAGCCTTTTACAGATCAACCACCTCTTCACTTCATTCTCTCAATTACAGACACTACATATGTATTCATCGAGTTGACTTTTCACTAGGTAACTACAGCCAGCTATGCCTTACTCCCTCGTATACCTATCCTTAGATGCTCTAGAATGTGAGTCTCCGGGATGTCTCATGTAGTCTCACATCGTACTCGCATCCCGACAACTTCCCTAAGGCGAGTCAGGCTCAACTTCAGGAGCTCCGTCATCACTTCTTAGCGTTAGCACATCTGCCCAAGCCCATGTGATATCGTTTTCCTCGTTAGGCATTTCCCTCGAAGGATCGAAATAGTAATATCGATCTCCCGCCCATCCTACATGTCGAGTCAGGTATTCCTCAAAACACTCAATGTAAAATGCAACACCCAAATCCTGGTTTATAAAGCATACCAGCCAATGCGGTTCCTCAACATCGTATTCCGTCTCAAAGTCGTCGACATCTATGTCCATGCGGGCGAATGTTTGGTCCGAGAAATATATCCTTAGCTCGTACAAGTAGAGTTGCGTTATTTGATCTGCCATTTTGTTACTTAGCTCCTAACAGTCTCTGCGCAACACAAGAAAAATAATTAGAAGTCCAAAATTCTTGAGCTAGCAAGGAAGGATATTCATGACACACAAATCATAGCTTACATATGCGCATATATATATATATATATATATATATATAACTATACATGTACGTACAAGGAGTCTACTTCGTCATTTTGTTAGGATCTCGTCTGGCTTCTCCCGTCCTAATATCACTTGAAATATGGTTTAACCCGAAGCGCGTTAACCTTCACAGGAGCATATTCTTCTCCTAAATCTTGAATTTGCATGGAACCATTGGAATTGAGTTCCACCACCTTAAACGGTCCTACCCATCTTGTCTGTAACTTCCCCGGGAATTTATAATATTTACTATCATAGACTAGTACCAAATCCCCTTCTTGAATCACATAGGTTTTGAGATTCTTGTCATGCCTCTCTTTACGTCTCTTCTGAATAGCTTCCAAACTTTGTTGTGCGATGAGTCTCTTTTCTTCCAGCTTGACCAGTTGCATGTACCTTTCCTTCAATGACTCTTCCTCGCCCAACCTGGCTTCGATGGCCACTCTTAACGTCGGAACTTCTTTTTCAATGGGAAAGATGGCTTCCTCGCCATATACTAGAGAGAACGGAGTGCTCTTTGTCGTCACTCGGTAAGATGTTCGATATGCCCACAAGGCTTCCAAAAGTCTCTCATCCCAGTCTCGCCTATGCACAGCTACTGTCTTTGTTAAAATCTGTTCAAGAATTTTGTTGGTGACCTCCACTTGTCCGTTTGCCCTCGGATAATATGGAGTGCTTTTTCTATGTTTGATCCTATATAATTCCATTGATTCTTCGATCAGTTCATTGACAAAATGGGTTCCTCTATCACTTACTATTTCCAACAGGCATCCGAATCGAGTGATAATTTGTTCATACAAAAATTTAGCTACATCAACAGCTCGGTCAGTCTTCAGAGCTTTGGCTTCCACCCACTTGGTAACATAGTCAGTACAGACCAATATACACCTATTGGATCTTCGTCGTGAGGGAGGATCAATAGGCCCCACAAAATCAATTCCCCACTTCTCAAACGGCTTAAGAGCCAACACCGGCGTAAGAGGAGCAGCGTGTGCTAATGTGGGTTTGCCCATTCGTTGGCATTTGTCACATTTCTTACAGTATGTATGTGAGTCTTTGAACAGCGTTGGCCACCAATACCCAGCCAATAAAATCTTTATTGCCGTCAGTTCACCAGCAAAATGTCCACCGCAAGGTTCGTCATGCAAAGCCCTCAACACTAGATTTGCTTCTTCTTCCTCGAGACACCTCCGATAAATGCTCTCATGAACAAAATATCGATAGAGTTGCCCCCCAATGATGCTATGGTGCTTCGCCAATGCTAACAATTTTTGCTTCTCTCTCTTGCTTGCTCCTGGCGGATATTTAGTAGTGCATAAGAAGTTCACCAAGTCGGCATACCAAGGTACTTTAGCATCAACCTGGAACAGATGCCCATCAGGAGCATCGTCGGGCACACCAGAGATTGGCTCCTCATTAATAATTCGAGATAAATGGTCAGCCAATATATGTGCTTTGCCTGGTCTGGTCACCACTGTGAATTGAAATTCTTGGAGAAGTAGCATCCACCTCATCAGTCGCCCTGACAGCTCGGGTTTATTAATGATGTACTTAAGGGCTTCATGATCCACATAAAACGTGAAATGCTTTCCCATTAGGTAATGTCGATACTTGTTCACCGCAAAGATCATCGAGAGACATTCCTTTTCTGTAGTCGTGTAGTTCCTCTCAGTGCTATTCAAATTGCGACTTGCATAATAAATAGGGTGGTCCAACTTCTTTTCATCGGCTTGGCATAGTACTGCTCCAACCGCAGTATGAGACGCGTCGGTATGCACATGAAATTCTCTCGTCCAGTCGGGTGCTACCAAAATCGGTGCATTTATCAATCTTTCTTTGATCGAGTCGAATGCAACTTGACACTCTCCAGTCCATTGGTATTGTTGGTCTTTCCTCAAAAGATTCGTCAGTGGTGCCGCTATGGACGCAAAATTTAATATAAAACGTCGATAATAATTTGCATGGCCCAAAAATCCTCTGAGTTGCCGCAAATTTTGAGGTGGTGGAAGTTGTCCGATCTTTTCCACTTTATCCTCGTCAACCGCGATCCCTTTTTCGGAAATAACATGTCCCAAAAGCAATCCTCTTCGTACTCCAAATGTGCACTTTTCAGGATTCAATGCGATGCCTTTTTCAATGCTTCTTCTTAAAATCGCTTCGATCCTCTCCATCATGTTTTCATCGTCGCCTCTGATCGCAAAGTCATCGAGAAATATCTCCATCCAATCTTGCAAGTAGTCTTGATATGCAGCTATCATTGCCCTCTGGAATGTGGCCGGTGCATTGCATAATCCAAATGGCATCACACGATATGCGTACGTACCCCATTCTGTCGTGAAAGTAGTTTATGATTGATCCTCTTCATGGATTTGGATCTGGTTGTACCCACTGAAACCATCCAAAAATGAGTACAATTTATGGCCAGCCACTCTGTCCAAGATTTGATCAGTGAACGGCAAGGGGAAATGATCCTTTTTTGTGCGCTCGTTCAACTTACGATAATCTATGCAAATACGGATTTTCTTATTTTTCTTCGGAACAACTACGATTGGTGATACCCATTCACTGGATGCGATGGGGTATATGAATCCTGCCTCCAATAATTTGGTCAATTCCAACTTGATCAATTCCGAGTAGACTGGATTTGTCCGCCTAAGTCGTTGACATATTGGTCGTGTGCCTTCTTCCAAGTCTATATAATGTTGGCAGATTCGGGGATCAATTCCTCTCAAATCACTGTATGACCATGCAAAAGCCTTGCTAAAATTTTTGAGTGTCATTTTAATACAATTTCGTACTCCATCTGGTAGCTCTGACCCTACGCTCAAGAACTTTTCTGGAAAAACTTCCCATTTTTCCAACTGAGCTTCTCGCGAATATTCCTTATTCCTTGATGACACTGTGATTGGAACATGCTCTCCAATCACGCGTGCATGGTTGGCCAGTAAATCATTGTTTTGTTCTCTTTCGATTGAACCTAATTTCTTTAGTTCAGCCTTTGTAATGGCTTCCGACACTTTAGTCTTACTCTTCGCTTCTTTTTCCGATTCTCGACTCCTCTTTAGAATCTCTGCTTCTAGCATTTTAACTCTTTCTCTCAACTGTTGCACTTCCATTGTCGGAGCTAACTCCAGTTTCAACTCTTCTCTTGAAGTTCCCTTCTCCAGGGATTGAGTAACTTTGTTTTTACTTGCGTCTATACACAACATGTAGCAATCAAATTCACTTGTACGTGTCAACCATCCTAGCAACTCCTAATCGGAATCGTCGTTATAGAGCAATGGATTTTGATACTCTCCCATCTTCGTGTCTTGATTCTTAAAGAGCTGCAAGTTGAACCCGTCTTGAAGCAGATTCTTGTAGGTGTCCGTGTTCAAGGAAAACCTAGCTCGTGCAATCTCGTGCCTTGCTTTCTCCTTCTCTTTCTTTTCCATCTCATCGACTATTATTGTTTTCTTCTTGTTGCTTGAGGGTGGGGATACTTGTAATTGAATCCGATCAGACTTTGGCCCTATTGAAATAAAACCTGTGCGCCAGTCATGCACACATTCGGCTTGCACCAGCCATGGCCGCCCAAGTAGGATCGAGAAGGTAGCCTCTGAGGTCCTTGGTCTTACTATCAGATAATCAACCTTAAACTCTAGACCGCCCACAATTGTGCTTACATTCTTCAAAAGGCCCGCAGGCTTCACTTGTGTTTGATCTGCCATTCTCAAAGACATCGGCGTTTCTTCCATGTGGTTGAGGCCCAAAGCTTTCATCATGAACTCAGTCATAAGGTTGACTGCGGCTCCACTATCTAACTGAGCGTCGGGGACTGCATATCCTTTAATCTCGACCGTCACAGCTGGAGCATTCGAATCAATTTGCGTCGTAATACTTTGAATGATTCCTTGGACATCCTTATCTTGTCTATTTTTATCTCGAGCTTTCCTCGGCTTCTTAATATATTCGTTATAGAATTGTTTCCTATAAGCAGGTGAACATTTTAGCAATGTGCCAATGTCCAGCGTGACTTCCGTGTCAGCGAGCAACTTTACAATATCCACTTCTTCCGAACTTTGTCTTTCCTTTCTAATCTTAGGAGCTTTCAATCTTTCAGGGAATGGTGCTATGCCTGGCACAAACTCCTTGGTCACTGGTGGAAGAATCTCAATCTCTTCCCCATCCTCAAGCTCTTGCTGCTCAGCAAACCCTCCAACTTGGTTTTCTACCTCTTCGTGTTCGGCTATCTTCTCGTGACTCCCTTCTTCATCTTCGCCTCCTGGATTCTTCTTCGAATATTCTTGAGTCCTTGTGACTACTGCCACAGTTGGATCTTTGTGTGGTTTCTTGGCCTCGTAAGCATCCACAAAGTGCATTGACGAGCTAGAGCCTTCTTGAGGGTTCGGTGTCTTGAACACTACTCCGATCGTAGGAACGTGCTCTTGAGCTCTCAATGTGGAATGCATCTGAGTATCAACATAATTCGAGGATCCTACTGGTCCTTTTTCCTTGCCGGCGGCAGCTCTTCGCTTTGGACAATCTTCATCAAAGTGGCCCTCTCCACTACAGTACCTACATAGTGGGGTATAATCGATTGGTTTCTTTTCGTTTGGACACCTAGATTGAGTATGGCCAAAGCCATGGCATCTCCAGCACTGGATTGGACCATCTCTTCTTTGATCACGTACGGCTCCTCTTGGATAGTCTCCTCCTTGACCCTGAGCACCATATCCATAAGTAGGTCTGTTTTCCCAACGAGATGTAGGTGGGACACTTTGAGCGGGCAATCCCGTGTAAGGTCTCTCTCTTGTATCTCCTGATTTCATGGTCCTCTCTTCATAGGCTCTCTTGTTGTAACATCGGTCCTTTGTGTGATTTGTTCTTCCACAAAAAGTACAACGCATCCTAGGTGGTGATCTATCTGTGAATACTCTCGAGACTGTAGGGCATTCTGAAGCCAAATGGCCGTAACCATGACACTTTCCACACCATGTATTTGATCGAAACACTTGATTCGGGTTTGTTGTGACCTCTGGTTTTACTGTGTATGTCTCCTGAGTTATTGTGGCAGCTTTTATAGCTTGCGTGACCAACTCCAATATTCGTTCTTCAGTTAGCGCAGGTTTTACCTCGACTGGCGTGCTAGTGGCGGCTACAAAAGCTGGAGTCGTCAATGCGGGACTTCCTTGGTCCGGATCCTTCATTGGTATGTTTCCTGGGCCTCCCATAGGCTCGTATAAGAGCTCCATCTTCCTTTGTTGGCATAATTGTACTTCCTCCCAAAGCCTCGCTTGTTCCTTAGCATCCATTAAAGTTGCAAGTCTTGTCAGGCTGATATGCTGCTGTGCCGTAGGATCTCTCAATCCCGAAATGAATCTTCGTTTCAATGTCTCATCGTTCGGGGCATTCACGCCCATCTTTCTTACCAACGTTTCCATTCTCTGAATGTAGTTATCGATGCTCTCATTGACTCCTTGTCGCAAGTAATCCATCTGTTGGGCCAATCTATCTTGGAAGCCTTGTCGTCGAAACTTTGCCAAGAAGGCTTCCTTGAGCATTTGATAAGTTCCATGCTCTTGTGGTGTCAGATTCCCATACCAATTGGCTGCCTCATCACGGAGGATAGCCGGAAAAATTCTTAACCTCTGATCCTGGTCAACTACGTCATTGGCCTCACAGGTAACCTCAAACAACTGTATAAAACTATCCGGATCTTCGTCCCAAGTACCTGAAAACTTGGTGAAGTCCCCCAAGTGAACCGAAATCCGCTGAGCCATTTCGAACAGAGGTGTGATGTCGATATCACTTCGATCCCAGAAATTTAATGCACGCGGCTTCAGGATCCCTCCTTCAAACTTCCGCACTTGACTCGCGACTCTCCTACGGGAGTACACGTTTTTGGCTGATTTCTTCGAACCAGTCGAGGTCCACTCACCTGGCAGTTCCCACCTTCTCCTTTCTCTTTCAAGGGCTCTTCTCTGAGCGCGTTCCTCTCTTTGAGTTTGTGTTGCTCCTGACGATGAGCTCCCCTCGCTCATGTACTAGACCTTGAGTCCGCAAGCTCGGCCAACGTGTGGCGCTAGGCGAACCTATGGCACTCTCTTATAGAGACGTACCAAGCTATTCCCGGCAAACGCACCAAAATGATAGCCTCTAAACCCAAGGAAAAATGCCCATATGTAATTGGATTTGCTCAGATTTTTGTTTCCCAATAGGTCCTGATTATTAGGAAGTGGACAAAAAAATTAGAGATTATGTTATTTTCAGGCAGGTTTGCATTGACACACACAAATATATTCTCTGTAGTTTTCCATGCATTGGTTTCTTTAATTCATAAAGCTTGGCTAAACTGATTGTTATGGCAAAAGAGAACTGTATGCCATCATAAGCCACATTATTTTATCTATACGAAAGCAGAGTGGTTTCATGCCAAGAGATGAAGGCATGCCAAGTTTTCGTTTTACTCAAAGAAGAGCAAAACAACTAGTGAGCATGTCAAGTAATGATAATCACCTTTCCAAATAATAGCCCATCATGGTGTGATTTTTAAGACTAAAGTGACGCACTTCACTTCACTACTGTAATGTAGTAAGAGAGCAACAAGAAAGATCATTAATCATTCCGACTAAATTTAGCCTGTTTCATTTTTTAAGTACAAGTTCTAAAGTTGGAATGAACAGTCTTCTTTACTACAGGAAACGTCTTTAACTCAAATGTTTACTTGATGCCTTAAGCTTCATACTAATGCATAAAATGCCAATGCAAAGGAAAGTATGAATAATGTTAGGGCACACATCCAAATAACTGAATGAAGCCAGTCACTGCAGATGAATTAAAAAAATCATTGCTTCGAACATGTATGAAAGTAACCAGCAATGTGATAACCTCATGAAACAACATAAATTTGGAAACCTGCACGATCACAAAATATGTCTTTTCTTCCGCTACAATACATTCCCATGTTGTCACAATTACATACAATATTACTTTTCAAGTCAAACTGAGCAATTTTGATAAGGATCATAAACAATTTACGTGTCTAAGCTCATTGCTTGAGTTCATAATTTCTAGTTTAAGCATAAATAACTATCAACAATGTATGTGCCTGACAAGTACCTGTTGATAACTTTTTATCCAAAATAAACATGAAGTATTAAAGCATCTAATAACAACTCTCAGGTCAACAGCAGTACAAAATCAAATTCATTCACGATGCAATACCCAGGATGTAGTGGGACTCATGAAGTGAATTCATGGTCTTGATATGATCATCTAAATCTAAGTTCTCTATACGGTCACTTGAACTCTAAATTAGGACTTTAAACAAATGTAAGGCCTGCGTGTGACAATATTCAAACTCTGTCCTTAGTGCAGGTCAAAGCTATGACAAGATTCAGTTCCAAATAGTTTCCAGACACAGATAATAGTTTCAAATTTCAAGATCTGAAAGTAGCAGTTCAACAAAATTCTCATGACATTCTGTAACTACAGTGAATGAAAATGAGTTCCTTTAGAAAGTCAAAACAAAACATCAAACCTTCAGCGTTGAATTCTCCAGCCTTCACATTTCATAGCGTAGATTACAAAGATTCCGCCATTCGGACTCGCGTAATCATCACACTTTATTCCTCCTTCAAACTTTGGTCAATTTTGTAGTCTCCTGTATGTCAGGAAGACGCAAGTCTCCACTTTGTATTTGTACTGCCTCTTGAAGAAAATAGAACTGAACTGTTGTGTGCACCATCACATCCGAAACTGAAGTCGTTCATCAAAGATTGCCATTCTCATATATCTTGCGATGCCCTATTTTCCCCTCTGAGAACATAACGTCCTCTCCTCAGCCACCGAATTTCCCCCTATGCTCCGCTGCTGGTGCCCAGCACGTACCTTCTCTGAGATGAACACGCAGAAGAAGAAATTCCAATGACCTCCACCCCCCCGAAATGACAGCCCACGCGCCCCCACCTTTCTGGCAGCCCCTTCCTCCTTATCTGCTCGTGGAAAAAACGATCCGATGAGATTTTAGATAAGCCACATGATGTGGCACAAGATGGTCTTCATGGTCACCACGCCCTAGTTGCCCATATTTACTCCATCCGAATGTATACAGCATTCCTGAGTCTGAAACAGCTATAGTATGCCTCCATCCACAAGCAACTAAGTTCATATGCTCCCCCTAAAAGTATATCAGTACAAAATTGGAATCGATGCAACCTCCCCAGGAACTAAACGATCCTTTCTATCACCCAGACCAAGATTTCCATATCGGCCCCATCCATGAAGATTCCCTTGATCATCTAGAGCCATTGTGTGCCTCCTACGTTTGGCTGAGTGACTTTACATCGGTATACTCCAAATGCACTACATATGGAGGTGCAAGAGAGGTAAGACATTTTGTTCACCATGATCAGTGCTCATCCGAGCCATTGCTATTAATTGTGGAGACTGTAAATCAATGCTTGCTGACTGCTCCCTCCTGTGAGCCAAATTGAAAGCTAAAAGTTGTTCATAACTATGCTTCGCATCTGAAAGAGTCCTCTCACAGAACTCCAATTCTTGAGCAAGTCTTTTGCTTGCCTTCATTCTCCGCTTTTTCTTGCGATCACCCTGAGGAATCCCTCTCATATATCTGCATATCTCCATAGCCCATGAAGCGGAAGAGAATTCCCCCCTGAAGCAGAGCCGCTTCTAATTTCCTTTGCACGTCAGTATTCATCAATTATCAAATTCATTCTTCAATACCTGAAATCAAACAAATTTCCTGCCAAATAGAACCACATTAGTGCATAAAAAGCAACCATTTTTGGAGCTAACATCTTGTATGACCATAAATGAGCTTTGTACCTGCAAATGTAAGATAACTTGAAGTACTTCTCTTGTCATCTTTACAACCTGCCCAATGTGCATTAGAGAATAGTTTTATGTTTTTATCATAGGTATATGGATAATATAGACCTTCATTTATGGTTCCCTTCAAATACTTGATTATCCTCTTAACTGCTTCCTTGTGTGGTTTCCTAGGAGTATGCACGAATTGACTTAGAACACTTACACTATAGACAATGTCTACCCTAGTAAGTGTTGTATAATTGAAACTTCCCACCAAGATTTAGTAGCTTTTTATGTCTTAAATTAGCTCACCTTCATGAGCACTTAGCTTCAATTTTATCTCCATGGGTGTACCTATAACCTTAGCATTCTCCATCTTGAACTTGGATAGCATGTCCTTGATATATTTCTTTTGAGTAACATACATACCCTTCCCTGAATACACAACTTCCAAACCTAGGAAGTATGTGAGTTGCCCTAGGTCACTGATCTTAAATTTGTCCTTCATTTGTAGCTTGATCCTTGTAATTCCTTCAGCATCATTACCTATAAGTATTATGTCATCTACAAATACAAAAGGTATATGACTTATCCATGATTCCTCTTGATGAATGATCTTCTCTTCTAACAATTAAACCATTATCCTAAAAATAGGTCACAAGTCTATGATTCCAAGCTCTTGAAGCTTGCTTTAGACCATATAAGGCTCTCCTTAACTTGCATACATGTTTAGGATAATGTAAATCTTCAAACCTAGGGAGGTGAGATATATATACCTCTTCAAATATCCATCCATTCAAAAATGCATTCTTCACATCGATTGATAGATCTTCCGTTTATCTAACTACCTATCTATCTATCTATCTATCTATCTATCTATCTATCTATCTATCTATCTATCTATCTATCTATCTATCTATCTATCTATCTATCTATCTATCTATCTATCTATCTATCTAATTATCTATCTATCTATCTATCTATCTATCTATCTATCTATCTATCTATCTATCTATCTATCTATCTATCTATCTATCTATCTATCTATCTATCTATCTATCTATCTATTTATCTATCTATCTATCTATCTATCTATCTATCTATCTATCTATCTATCTATCTATCTATCTATCTATCTATCTATCTATCTATCTATCTATCTATCTATCTATCTATGAATCTATCTATCTATCTATCTATCTATCTATGAATCTATCTATCTATCTATCTATCTATCTATCTATCTATCTATCTATCTATCTATCTATCTATCTATCTATCTATATATATATATATATATATATATATATATATATATATATATATATATATATATATATATATATATATATATATATATATATATATATATATATATATATATGTATGTATGTATTTATCTATCTATCTATCCATCTATCTGTCCATCTATCCATCCATCTATCTATCTATCTATCTATCTATCTATCTATCTATCTATCTATCTATCTATCTATCTATCTATCTATCTATCTATCTATCTATCTATCTATCTATCTATCTATCTATCTATCTATCTATCTATCTATCTATCTATCTATCTATCTATCTATCTATCTATCTATCTATCTATCTATCTATCTATCTATCTATCTATCTATCTATATATATATATATATATATATATATATATCTAGCTATCTATCTATCTATCTATCTATCTATCTATCTATCTATCTATCTATCTATCTGTCTGTCTGTCTGTCTGTCTGTCTGTCTGTCTCTTTGTCTGCCTGTCCGTCTGTATGTCTGTCCGTCTTTCTGTCTGTCTATCTATCTATCTATCTATCTATCTATCTATCTATCTATCTATCTATCTATCTATCTATCTATCTATCTATCTATCTATCTATCTATCTATCTATCTATCTATCTATCTATCTATCTATCTATCTATCTATCTATCTATCTATCCATCTATCTCTATCTATCTATCTATCTATCTATCTATCTATCTATCTATCTATCTATCTATCTATCTATCTATCTATCTATCTATCTATCTATCTATCTATCGATTTATCTATCTTTTTATCTACCTATCTATCTTTCTTTCTTTCTTTCTATCTACCTATCTATCTATCTACTTATCTGTCTATCTACCTATCTATCTATCTATCTAGCTATCTATCTATCTACCTATGCATCTATCTATCGATACATCTATCTATCCATTTTTCTATCTATCTATATATCTATCTATCCATGTATCTATCTATATATCTATCTATCTATCTATCTATCTATCTATCTATTTATCTATCTATCTATCTATCTATCTATCTATCTATCTATCTATCTATCTATCTATCTATCTATGTATCTATCTATCTATCTATCTATGTCTGTCTCTATATATGTCTCTATCTATCTATCTATCTATCTATCTATCTATCTATCTATCTATCTATCTATCTATCTATCTATCTATCTATCTATCTATGTATCTACCTATCTACCTATCTATCCATCTATCTATCTATCTATCTATCTATCTATCTATCTATCTATCTATCTATCTATCTATCTATCTATCTATTTATCTATCTATCTATCTATGTATATATATATATATATATATATATATATATATATATATATATATATATATATATATATATATATATATATATATATATATATATATATATATATATATATATATATATATATATATGTGTGTGTGTGTGTGTGTGTGTGTGTGTGTGTGTGTGTTTCTCAATCTATCTATCTATGTATCTATCTATCTACCTATCTATCTGTGGGGAAATTTCACTCCAATACATGTAGCGAAATTTAGAGCACCTCTTCTAGAATCATCCCTGTAAGACACATGCTTACTAAAACTTGATTTTTTCACAACTCAGAGATCCAGTGACTCTGAAATTTTGTCAAAAGACAGTGGACATGTATAGCTTTCTAACAAGCTATAGAACACTCCATTTAGAGTTCATATGTCTAGGCAACCGACTGTACAAAGATAGAGTACCTGTCAACTGAGGTTAAGCAGAAAACTGAGGTTCACAAGAAATCTTCCCTATAACTAGTGGAGAATTATCTGATAGAGGTATTTGAGATAGAGAGAGTAGATGAGATAATCTTTCCGAGGAGATATCATATGCATTAATTGGATAAGTACATAGAGAGATATGACCTTCACAATGTGGTTGTGTACAAAAAAGGTATGCGGCTGGAATACCTTTATGCCTTGTAGCATCCAAATGAGGTACCTTCTGATCTCCATTGGTGAGAGAATGACCATCATATGCTTCTACACCATCTCCTTGTCATCTCCACAAAGATTCACGTTCAAATGAGCTCTTTATATAGAGCTATGGGCATGGGAGTTTTCACCTACCCTTGCATCTTCTTTAACCTCTTGACCTTTCCTTTCTTGTCCTTTGTCCTTCCATTGCCTTGGGTGGATTTTGATGCTTTACATCACTCCATATGGATAAGGTCACGTCTTCTTTTGTGTATTCCATCTCTCTAACATATTTTGGCTTTTATTCAAGCCATAAAATTACTTTTTCCTTTTGTAATTTAACACTCTAAGGTTAAGAGTATAGGCTTTACATTTTCAAGGGCTAGCTTCATATTGAGCTTACAACAATTACATAAATGATGAAGAGGTAATAAATGAGAGGTGAGTATGTGCCAAGCCTCACAATTTGAGCTTGCACATGTACCATAAATTTCACAATTGGGAGTCCATGCTACTCTCCCATTCTCTTCCTCTTCTTCTCTTGCTTCTTTGGCCATCATATCTCTTCCTTTGATTGGTTGGTGATCTTCCTTCTTTGCTTTGAAGCTTCTTTGGCTTCTTTCCAACTTTGGGTTTACTTCTTTGGCTCTTTGCAAGAGCTATTCTTCAATCCCTATCAAGAAATATGCTTCATACATACATTTATAATATGAGATCACCTTGGCTTCATATACCTTTGTTGTGTCACTCTCTTTCTTGTTGTCCTCTCTTTGCATGTCTCTTTCCTTTATCCACCTTTATGGGTTCATGTCTTCAAGGCTTGCATGCTTCACTTTGATCCTCCTTTGTCTGTGGATCATCTTTGACTTTGTCTTTGGGTGCAATCATTGCATCTCCTTTTGACGGCATCATGGTTGTCATGCTTTCTTCTAACTTCATGACTCCTTTTGTGCATCATGGCTACTCCTTGCCTTCTAAGCACTCCTACCATATAGGTGGCTCTTCCTAGTGCTTTTTCAATTTACCTTTGATGGCTGCTCTTACTCTTTCTTTGAGTGTACCTACTTCTTTTGGGTACTTTTCTTTCCTTTGGACATGTCTTGGATCTTCCAATCCTTGCAAGATAAATCCCCCTTGCTTCATAATCTTTGCTTCATGCTTGATGGCTGATTTTAGACCTGCAAAATCATCAAATGGCTGATCATACATGAACTCTTTCATGAGTTCCTTTCATGTGAAGCATTCATAGTTTCCACATCTTCCAAGCTTCCTTCATCACCTACAAAAAAACACAAGAAATGTGAATGTGATCAATGGTGCCTCTTGCACCTAACAAGGGTTGCTATTCCTCTTGGGATGGTCTTACTTTCCCTCACATAGGCTTTCCATTCCTCTTTGAATGGTCTTACTTGCCATAGGTTTTCCACTCCTCTTGGGTGGTCTTACTTGGCTTTACATTTGGCTTGCCACTCTCTTTTGGTGGTCTCACTAGCCTCATCCTTTGACAATACATTCACATGATATAAGCTTGGAACTTACCACCATATTACTAATCAACACATCATCAACATATGTATACATCATCCATGACCACATGTGCATACATTTGTGCATGTTAGACATCAGTCCACAACTTCAAATTCAAAATATATTCAGCCTAACCATGGCTGTCCACAATTGTCATACACAAACTTCATAAGCATGCATATATTAAGCATCTTCATTGCATTTATCTCTTGCACAAAGTAAGAAGCATATTATGATATCCAAAAGCTTACATAAAAGCTTGAATATTCAGCCATGTATATAATATAATCTTGCACTTGATTCAATTGAGTGCAATACCTCAAACATGCATACAATCTTCAGATGCAAGTATATGTAGTTGCTCATTCAAGATTCTTTGCTTGAATCTTCATCTCCTTCTATAGGCTGCTCATACATCCTCAAAAAAGTGATTAGTATCACTTATAGCATGCCTCAATGATCAACATATGTACTAGAGAGTAGGACAAGAGAGTGTATCACTTCAAATCACATAAAGCAAAAACTTTCTCTTACATACACAAGCTTTATCTCCATAGCACATGAGTGTTGCATACTCCATGAGCTCATAGCTTCATGCTTTCCTTTGCCATATCTGCATCTTCTTCAAGATCTCTTTGTGCAACCATGGGCTCCACTCCCAATGCTTTGCAACCAAAGCTCTGATACCAACAGGTGGAGAAATTCCACTCCAATACACTCCAATACACGCAGCAGAATTTAGAGAACCTCTTCTAGAATCTGCCCTGTAAGACACATGCTTACTAAAACCTAATTCAATCACAACTCAGAGATGCATTGGCTCGGACATTTTGTCCACACACAGTAGACATTTATAGCTTTCTAACAAGCTATAGAAAACTCCAATTGGAGTTCATATGACTAGGCAACCGACTGTACAAAGATAGAGTACCTATCAACTCAAGTTAAGCAAAAAATGTGTACAGAAAAGGTATGCAGCTGGAATACCTTTATGCCTTGTAGCATCCAAATGAGGTACCTTCTGATCTCCATTGGTGAGAGGATGACCAGCATATGCTTCTACACCATCTCCTTGTCATCTCCATAAAGATTCACATTCAAATAAGCTCTTTATATAGAGCTATGGGCATGCGACTTTTCACCTACCCTTGCATCTTCTCTCACCTCTTGACCTTTCCTTTCTTGTCCTTTGTCCTTCCATTGCCTTGGGTGGCTTTTGATGCTTCACATCACTCCATCTGGATAAGGTCGCGTCTTTTTTTTGTGTATTCCATCTCTCTAACATACTTTGGCTTTCATTCAAGCCATAAATAACTTTTCCCTTTTTTAATTTAACACTCTACTCTAAGGTTAAGAGTGTAGGCTTTACATTTTCAAAGGCTAGCTTCATATTGAGCTTACAACAATTACATAAATGATGAAGAGGTAATAAATGAGAGGTGAGTATGTGCCAAGCCTCACAATTGGAGCTTGCACATGTACCATAAATTTCAACACTATCTATCTATCTATCTATCTATCTATCTATCTATCTATCTATCTATCTATCTATCTATCTATCTATCTTTCTTTCTATCTATCTATCTATCTATCTATCTATCTATCTATCTATCTATCTATCTATCTATCTATCTATCTATCTATCTATCTATCTATCAATCAATCAATCAATCAATCAATCTATCTATCTATCTATCTATCTATCTATCTATCTATCTATCTATCTATCTATCTATCTGTCTGTCTATCTATCTATCTATCTATCTATCTATCTATCTATCTATCTATCTATCTATCTATCTATATATCTATCTATCTATCTATCTATCTATTTGTCTATTATCTATCTATCTATCTATCTATCTATCTATCTATCTATCTATCTATCTATCTATCTATCTATCTATCTATCTATCTATCTATCTATATATCTATCTATCTATCTATCTATCTAATTATCTATCTATCTATCTACCTATCTATCTATCTATCTATCTATCTATCTATCTATCTATCTATCTATCTACCTACCTATCTATCTATCTATCAATCAATCGGTCTATCTATCTATGTATATATATATATATATATATATATATATATATATATATATATATATATATATATATATATATACCCATCCATCCATCCATCCATCCATCCATCCATGTCACGAGGAAGGAGATAAGGAAGAGAGCTCACACACACACTCTCACTCTCAAGGAGAAGCACACACACAGATTGAGGCAAGGAAGAATGATCTTCTTCTTCTTCTTCTTCTATTACATAAAAGGAATGTACAAGAATGACCTAAAAACAAGAATACAACCAGTGCAATATATAAAGACCTGTACATAAAGAAAAACCTAATGTCCGCGAATGAGTGAGCTGGCAAGAAACGAATGTGCCATCACTCTCGGTAGATAAATCTAATAAAGCTCAATGAAGTATCCGTGACATATACCGGCGTGACCACTGTACATGTCAGAGAAACGAAAAACTGGTACGTGTCATCCTGGATCATCACATGTTGAGCTTGATATCTCAACACTCCCCCTCAAGCTCAATGCCATATCCTGTAATCCAAGCATCTTCCGAAACTTCTTCAACTTCTCAGCTCCAAGTGCTTTGGTGAAAATATCAGCAACCTGCTCATCTGTTCTCACATAAACAAGATCAATATCACCTGCTAATACCTTCTCTCTGATGAAGTGATAATGTACCTCGATATGCTTTGTTCTAGCATGAAAAACAGGGTTTCGTGCTAACTGTATGCTGCTAAGATTATCACAATAGATAGTGGTAGGCTTTTGCACTTCCACACCTAAATCTGCAAGTAACATCTCTAGCCATGATGCCTCACATGCTGCCATTGCAGCACCTCTATACTCAGCCTCTGTACTCGACAAAGCAACAGTGGGTTGCTTCTTACTGCTCCATGTAATAGCTGCACCTCCAAGTGAGAAAAGAAAGCCACTAGTGAATCTTCTATCTGGAGTAATACTAGCCCAATCTGCATCAGTGTATCCATGAACCTGCAAATCTACACCAGCTTCATAAAACAATGCATAATCCAAAGTAGCACTCACATAACGTAGAGTGCGCCTCAGAGCATCCAAATGTGGCTTCCTGGGAACCTGCATAAACTGACTTTCAAGTCCAACAGTATAACTTAGATCAGGCCTTGTAATTGTGAGATAGATAAGACCTCCCACAATTTTCCTGTACATAGTAGCATTTTCCAATGCTTCACCTGATGTAGTATCCAATTTCAAATTCTGATCTAATGGCATAGAAATTGGCTTACAATCAGCCATACCATACTTTTGCAGCATATTCAAGGCATATTTCCTTTGCGACATCCATATACCTGTTTCTATATGTATAAACTCAATGCCCAAGAAATAGCGCAGCACACCAAGATCTTTCATGTCGAATTCCTGCATAAGAAGTTTCTTTACCTCTTTGATGCTTTCTTCATTATCACCACCTACAATCAGGTCATCAACATAAATAGCCACAATAGTGATGCCATCATCAGCCTTCCTTGCATATAGTGAGTGATCTGCATCACACATAGAGAACCCAATGTTGGTTAAGTAATCAGCAATCCTTGCATGCCATGCACGCAGAGCTTGCTTCAGCCCATACAAAGCCTTTTGCAACCTGCAAACATATTCTGGATGCTTTGAATCTTCATATCCTTGTGGTTGGTCCATATATACTTCTTCTTGTAGCTCACCATGTAGGAAAGCATTCTTCACATCCATCTGATGCAAAGTCCATCCTTTTGCTGTAGCTAATGCAACAAGTGTCCTAACAGTAGACATTTTAGCTACAGGGCTGAATGTTTCCTCATAATCAATGCCATATGTCTGTGCATATCCTTTAGCTACCAATCGTGCTTTATACTTGCTTATGCTACCATCAGCATTATGCTTTACCTTGTAAACCCATTTACAGCCTATGGGTTTCTTTCCTTGCGGCAATGGAACCAGCTTCCATGTATCATTTCCATAAAGTGCAGCCATCTCCTCATCCATAGGTTTTTCCCAATCTGCATTACCAATTGCATCTTCAAAACAAGAAGGTTCAGCATCTTGTATTACCTGTGTCATGTAGGCACAATGGCGAGCCATGTAACTATCATATGTCAATCGTTGCACTGAATTACGCATCCTCCCAGATCTTCTTGGTCCTGGGTCACTTCTTCTTGTATCATCTGCATGTGCCCTTCTTACTCCTGGAGTCTTCACAGAGGGCAATCCAAGTTCCTCATCAATACTCTTTTCTGAACCACTTGAATCTCCATCAACATCTTCAAAACCTGCACTTGTTTTACTACCAGCAAAAAGCTTTTCTTTACCTTTATTGGATGTATTTGATGAATTTGCTGGACTGAAATTTCCACGCAATCTTCCACTCCATGGATTTGAGTTGGAAATATTGCTTGGTGATGCATCCGGTCCACTCAAAACTTGAGATTCTGCACTAGATTTTTCAGCATTTTCTTTGTCATTTGGTTCAAGATTCAGTCCTTCTTTGGTATCTGCATAGAAGCTTGACATTTCATCATCAAATACCACATCTCTGCTCACCTTCACCTGTCGTGTGAGTGGGTTATAACATTTGTACCCCTTTTGCTCAAGGGAATATCCAATGAAGACACATTTTTCTGCTTTCGGATCAAGCTTCGTCCTCAACTCATCTGGAACATGTACATATGCAATACAGCCAAAAACTTTCAGATGTGATAAGTTTGGCTTTTTACCTGTAAACTTCTCTTCAGGTGTAACTTGATGTACAGCAGCAGTTGGAGTTCTGTTCATGATGTATACAGCAGTATGCACAGCTTCTGCCCAATAACAATGAGGCATATTCTTCTCAGCCATCAAGGCTCTTGCTATTTCTGCAATATGTCTATTTTTGCGTTCAACAACACCATTTTGTTGCGGTGTGTACCTGCATGAAAACTAACGCCGAATTCCATGATTTTTTAGAAAACTGTTGAACTCATTTGACATGTATTCACCTCCTCCATCAGATCTTAATGTTTGAATGTACTTCCCTGTCTTCTTTTCCACTATAGCTTTAAAATCCTGGAAGTGAGTGAACACCTCGCTCTTCTCTTTCATGAAATATACCCATACTTTGCGTGTATGATCATCAATGAAGGTAACATAAAACCTGCAACCGCCCATAGATGTGGTCTTTGTTGGACCCCAAACATCTGTATGTACTACTTCTAGTACATTCTCACTAACATGCTTGTCATGTGGAAATGATGCTCTTGACTGTTTACCAAATTGACATGCTGCACATACCTTTTGCATTTCTGCAACTTTGAAATTTGGTAGTCCATGGACAATCTCCTTTGACTGTATCATTTTCAGCCTTTGCAAGTTTGCATGTCCAATCCGTTTGTGCCATATCTCTATATCTGCAATAACTCCTGCACCTTTTGCAAACATGGCTTCATTCATTTCAGGAATCTTCACATTTAAGGAGAACATCCTACCCACTTTGTTTCCTTTGGCAACCAATCGTCCATCCTGCTTGTACTCTTCTACATATAATCCATCAGCATTGAACCTGACTTGTAATCCCTGGTCAACCATTTGTCCAACAGAAACCAGATTCTTTGTTATATTTGGAACATGCAACACATCAACAAGATGTTTTACCTTCCCATCCTCCATAGACAATGCTATGTTTCCTGTATGCTCAATAGGATGCGATGTATCATCACCTGTTTCAACATATCCAGGAACTGGCATTTTTTGCAAACTACTAAACCATTCTGCATGACTGGTCATGTGATTTGAAGCACCTGAATCAACATACCAAACATTATCATTCGATTTTGAAACACCAGCAGACATCGTATTCATCATGTGATGTTGAACCATAAACAGCTTCTCAGAATCATATGCACTTGTGGATGCATAGTTGTTTTGCTGCCTTCTGTTATTTTGATTCTTTAACCTGCAATCACGTTCAAAGTGTCCAGGTTTACCACAATTCCAGCATCCTTTACTATCATTACCTGAATCATTTCTTTGGAAATTTCTGCGACCTCTTTGGCTCCCCTTGCCTCGAAACTGTCCTCTTCCTCCTGCATGATTCTGTTGTTGACCTTGGTCTTGGTTATTGTTTCCTCTTCCACTTCCAAAACCTCTACCTCTGCCTCTTCCTCTGCCAGAGTAGAATACTTGCTCAGAACTGGGCTTTCCTTGGGAGTTCGAGTCCTCACCAAGATTCCTTTCTTCAATAATCAGCATAGATACCAGATCAGCAAAATTCGGAATATTTTCCCTGGTCTGTATGGAAGTTCTGAACTGCTATATGCAGCTCCTAAACCACGAAGGCACACTTCCACCTTATCATCATCATCTACATTCACGCCAATAGATGCAAGTGACTCACATATGCCTTTGATTTTAAGAGTGTAGTCACTTACCGACACGCTCTTCTTTTCCAATGTATGCAGCTCGTTCTTGAGTTGCACTTTTCGTGCCTTTGTATTAGTCTCATACAAAGTGACCAAGCAGTTCCAAGCCTCTTTTGGAGTCTTGGCATCCTGTATGTGTCCAATCATGCTATCCTGTATGCTAACAGATAGCCAATACATTACCTTTCGTGCTCCTTGATTCCATTCCTCATATGCTCTTAACTGTTCTGCAGTCCGATTCCTTTTTGGTAACTGCGGAGCATTTTCATTCTCTCCTTCGATGTACTTCCAGTAGCCTTTTCCCATCAGGAAATTTGTCATTCTGAATCTCCAAGCATGGAAGTTGTTCTTGTCCAGCTTATCGCTCATAAGCTGACTCATTCCATCTGCGTTTGCCATTTCTGCAACAATTCACAACACCGCAACACACTACAAGCAGCACTTCTCCTTGAACACTGTCGCACTATGACGTGACAGTTCGATCTCAGAAAAACACAGTTTTCGTGTATCAAAAGTACACGGAATCGCTTGAAATTCCGGATCTAGAATATATGAGTGTCGTCGAACACAACGCAAGTTACAGTTTTGTAGCAAACGGAGGCCGTTTGTGAAATCGCGTTTTCTCCACGCCTTGCCGCGTAGTCTTCACCGTCGCCTTCTCCACGAGCTCTCTACAGACACGCTGGCTCTGATACCATGTCACGAGGAAGGAGATAAAGAAGAGAGCTCACACACACACTCTCACTCTCAAGGAGAAGCACACACACACATTGAGGCAAGGAAGAATGATCTTCTTCTTCTTCTTCTATTACATAAAAGGAATGTACAAGAATGACCTAAAAACAAGAATACAACCACTGCAATATATCAAGACCAGTACATAAGGAAAAACCTAATGTCCGCGAATGAGTGAGCTGGCAAGAAACAAATGTGCCATCACTCT
>CM035412.1:138081260-138121260 GCA_020310875.1 Ceratopteris richardii | reverse complement strand
TGAAGACTCATTTGTAAACCTATCTCCATAGAAGTGGCAATAGGCTTATAGTCTTCAAGGCCAAAATGATGCAATAATGTGTCAATATATTCTGTTTGAGACAAAGCCATTTGAACATCCACTTGCATAAAATAAATGCCCAAATAGTTGTTTAAATGCCCCAAATTAGACATCTCAAATGAGGCATGCAAATCAGCCTTAAAATCAGCAAGATGCATGTCATGAAGACTAGTGAGCAGCATGTCATCAACATGTACCACAATGATCAGAAGCGCATCATTAGCATGCTTAACATATAAGGTGCTTTGAGTTGGAGTGTTCTCAAAACTATGTGCAGTCAGATAGGCATGTATCTTCTTGTACCAAGCACGTGGTGCTTGCTTTAAACCATATATGCCTTCTTTAACCTGCACACCTGGTTTTCATGCCCTTTTTGCACAAAGCCACGGGGCTGAAAAACATACACTTCTTCATGCAAGTCACCATTTAGAAATGCTATTTTAATGTCCAGCTGATGTACATTCCAACCATGATGGGGTGCAAGTGCACATATGTTCCAAACAGTACTCATACGACATGTAGGTGCAAAGGTCTCATCAAAATCAATGCCTCTTTCCTTTGCATAACCGTTTGCAACAAGCCTAGCCTTATACCTATCAACTGTTCCATCAGCCTTACGCTGCAGCCTGTAAACCCACTTAGTGTCAATGGCCTTCTTGCCAAGGGGCAATTCACATAAAGACCAAGTACCATTCTTCATTATAGCATCATATTCAGATTGCATTATGCCATCCAATGTTTAGAATTTTGTGGCTCATCAAATGAAACAGGTTCCGTCTCATCACAGAGACTAGAGGTAGCCATAGCATATCAACTTGATGCAAAAGAGGCATTATGAGAGCTTGATCGAGTATGATATGACAGAGGTGCATCTAATTTGTTGTCACACAAGGTCCGCACTAGCCATTTGGTCATAGTTTTTGCCTTCTCAATATCAGCTCTCTCATCAACAAGTGCATCATGTAAATCTGCATCAGAAATGGAATGATCTACATCATCACATGAAACCTGCAAAGGTTGAGAAGTTTCCTCATTAGGACCACCACCATACATTCCACCTATAAAAAGAGGCAGCAAAGTATCATACATGTCTTTGGAGCTAACAGATGTCTCCTTGGTACATGAAAGCAATGGTTGAATAGCATCTTCCACAAAAACAACATCACGGCTAACCAGAATGCAATTAGTCTGTGGATGATACAAACGATAGCCTTTACTTTCAGAACTGTACCCAACAAAAATACATTTTACTGCTTTATCATCCAATTTTTTGTGATGTTGTTCAGGTACTAATGCATATGCGAGACAACCAAAAACACACAGATGAGCAACAGATGGCTTGCGATCATGCCAAGCCTCATATGGAGTGATAGACTGCAATGCTTTAGTGGGACACCTATTAAGTACGTATGTTGCACACATAATAGCCTCAAGCCAGAAACTATGTGGTAAGGCCTGACTCTTGACCATACACCTTACCATCTCCATGAGTGACATGTTCTTCCATTCAGCAACTCCATGTTGTTGAGGTGTATACGGCATTGTACACTAGTGTTTTATCATGTTGAGCCAGAAATGCATTAAAATCAAAAGATATATATTCCCCCCCTCGATTAGAATGGAGGGTGGCCATTTTACATGTTGACATATTTTTAGCCAAAATGAGAAACTGTTTGAAGCACATAAACACTGCAGACTTTGCTTTGAGTGGATATACCCATGCATGCCTGGAAAAATCATCAATGAAAGTCACAAAGTAAAGATAATTTCCAACATAAACATCGCTATGAACAAGCTGCAATTTTTGTGTAGCCTGAACTGAACCATCTTTTAGAAATGAGGACTGCTCCATTTTGCCCAAAATATAGCCTTCGCATACATGTTTATCGGGTGCCTCAAGTTTGGGCAAAGAGGACACCATTTCAGATTTTTGCAGGTGTAGCAAACTAGCAAAGTTCAGATGACCAAAGCGTGCATGTCAAAGCTTTGCATCTGACAAAGCCTGACATAGCCTGAGAATCATGTACTACACATGCCAAATCATTCATCGATTTTTCATAGTCTATCAGCTTATATAGCCCATGACATAAAATGCTAGAAGCAATAATAACATCGCCATTTGATAGATCATGAATTGTACATCTGTCATCAACAAATTGCACAACCAACCCAATCTTGGCTAATTCAGAAACTGATAACAGATTCTTCTTGATCTCTGGCACAAACAAAGCATCTGACAAAGTGAAAGAACTACCATTAGCAGTAGTCAGAATGATCTTACCAACTCCCATGATAGGATAAGAGGAGTTTTTGGTGCATGTGATAGTATTCCCTGTAGGGGCAGGCTCGAGTGAAGAGAAGAAACTATGCTCTGAGGTAATATGTTTGGTCGCCCCACTATCAAAGTACCAAACATCTGAGTCTACTGCAAACATGCATTGCTCATGAGAAGATGGCTCAAAACTGCAAATAGTAATAAACGCCCATTCTTCATCCTGCACAAGGTTAGCAGAATCTGTTTTTGGAGTAGAGGCCTCTGCAACAACCATTCCAGCCTCTTTTTTCTTTACCTCTTTTGCAGCCAATTTAGGACAGTTCTTTATGATATGATCATTTCCTTTACAATACTTGCAAAACAGTTTTTGCTTTTTTTATTTCTTCTCATCTTTGTCTTCCTTTTTCGAATGTGTGGAATTAGCAGATTTCTGCTTACTAGTTGAAGAGCTTCATTTTCCTATGCCCTTCTGACTAGCCAGGAAAGCTTGGTCTGCAACACGCATAATGGACCTCTTCTGCCTCAACTAATCTTCCTGCAACAGAACAGAGACTAACTCCTCAAATGACAAGGCATTTGGATTGCTTTTCATCATCAACCGAAGAGTAGAAGCAAAACTCTGATATGAATCAGGAAGGCCATTCAGAACGGTCTGCACAAGTGAGCTATCTTGTATAACTTCATCAGTAGAAATCAACTATTCCTTCAAGTCTTTGATCTTTGTTAGAAAATTATCCATAGAATCACCTTCATTCATGTGCTTGCTCTCCAACTATTTTCGGAGGTAAGCAACATGAGCCTCATTCCTAGCTTGGTACAATGTGGTAAGTGTATCCCAAGCATCCTTAGTTGTTGTGCAAGAGCGAATGTGAGGAATAATGGCACGTTTGACAGACAAAGCTATCAATGTATGTGTCTGAGCATCTCTGCCATCCCAACGAATCTACTCTACAGTAGGTGCAGTAGAAACTACAGCACGAACATGAATCTACAGAATATCATCATCGTCAACACCATCTCCATCAGTTCCAGCACTTGTATTAGCAGTACCTGTATTTGCAGGTGTGACAGGACATCTTTCAACACCCTGCACAATATTCCACAGTCCTTTTGCAACCAATACATGTCACATCATATAAGCCCATAACGGGTAGTTGGTACCATCCAACTTATCCTCAACAGCCAACATACGAAATACATCACTGCTTTTAGCCATGGCCAGTGACTAAAATACCTTGATGCAAAAACTTGACTGTATCTCAAAAAGTTTTCACTGCTTTCAGCCATGGCCAGTGACTAAAATACCTTGATGCAAAAAATTGACTGTATCTCAAAAAGTTGAACATAACTACCCAGATGAATTCTGCTAAACCTGTAGTAGACTTCGAGATGCTTATACTGGCAAACCAAAACTGGTATATACCTTTGGCACAAAAAGACAAAATAGCCTGCACAAGCACTACAATAGTGCATTTGAAGGTCGAAACGAGCTCAGATCGCGATTTTAGCACCACAGAGTGAAGTGGTTTTGATCTATGAAAACCGTGAGTATGCTCACCAACATTCATGCGATTCTGAGACTGCAATTGGAGGAGTGTCGACGATGCCCTAGATGAAGCGGCGACCTGCTCTGATACCAGTTGTTGGAGTTAGACATCTGTGGAAGCACGCGAACATCACAAGGAAGAAGAAGAAGCTTGGAGAACAACACACAATAATGAATGTATTACTAGAGAATGTACAAAGATAAGTGGCGTGTTAGGGCAATAGGCATATATACAAGCCAGGGGAAAAAAACCTCCTAAAGAGGGAAAAAAGTGCCCCGGTGGTCCTAGAGTGTTCATACACATCACTACCTAAATATATCAATAATTTTCCCACCCTTCCACCCCTCTACATCTATAATTTCCACCCTTCTTTCCCACCCTCCCATCCTTGCTATTGGATTTGTGGATGTTCTCCATAGTCTTCCCTACATCATTTGTAACATTTGTGATGCATCTCATGTATTCTAGTCTTTATCAACACTCTTGAGCATTCGTATGTGTGGTATTGTTCAAGGAGTCTTTCACTCATTTCACCTTTCTAGAGTGTTTAGAAACACTTTCATAGATCTTCTTCATCAACTTTGAAAACCTTTTAGTTGTTCATGTCTATAGACTGAACATGATTTCTTCTGTCAAACCATGGGAAACTTACTTAGCATGAAATAAATGCAAGCATATAATTTTTTTAGGGATTTCTTTGCTTGAATTTAGGTGATGCAACTCGTCGCTTTGACACTATTCTAGTTCAATCATGTTTGATTCCTCTCCTGCCGATGAGACAATGGCTGTGCTTAGACATGATTTCCATCAACAATCCCTTGTTTCTAGATAGATAGATAGATAGTTATATATATATATATATATATATATATATATATATATATATATATATATATATATATATATATATATATATATATATATATATATATATATAATATATAGTATATAAGATTCGAACTTTGTGAACTATGTGGCCAATGATTATCTCCATGACATCCTTTATGATGTCTTTCATCATGTACATTCCACGGGTTTTTGCTTGTTTTTAGTGGTTCCAAACTTGCAAAATCTTTTCTCGCACGAACAATACAGAGAGAGAAAGAAAGAACCCATTCAACATATCAAGGGATCCATTCAAATGTATGAGATCCATTCAACATATCAAGGAATGTAGCACAAGATTCGAATTCATAAAGATCTCTACTCATTTTCAATATTTAAGAATTTCTTATAAGAACTCTAAGTCAATTTCTTATAAGAATTTCTTATAAGAACTCTAAGACTTTCCGGTTTTTATAAAAGGAGAAGGGACACTAATTTAGTCAATTTTTGAAAACGCTTATAGATAAGGACAATATTTTAGGACCATAAGTTTTTTAGGATATGTCCAAACACTCCATTGTTTTGTAAACCTCAAAACCCTTCAGTAATTACACTATAAGGGAACACTTTTGTATTTTCCCAAGGGTCTAACCCTCACTTGTGGCACTCAATTTGGCACTCCTTACAAGGTTACTTCGTCTTTTTTTCAAGGGTCCAACCTCACCATTATTTGGATCATTGTACTTTGTATTTTGGCAAAGGTCACCTTGTATTTTCATAGGGTTTGTTTGGGTTCAGGAACACATAGCTACTGACTCAAACAATTTACTCACATTAATAAACCTTAGTGTAAAACCTTCTCACACATGCAACTCACTTACACAAATACAAAATCCTCAGATTTACCACACTCGGCTAAGTATAATGCACATATAGATCAATTATGTTCAAAACAGATATCAATACATGCTTGCGCAACAAAATCAGAATGAAATACTTCACAAAAGATCTTTGTAACACAGAAGTTAGAACTGTGAGAATATCATTTAGGCTTCTTCTACATCAATCTCGTTAGGTTTGATCACTGACAACCTGCGCAGTACAAGAATATAGTCTCTTTATCTTCTCTAAGCTTTTCATCTCCCTATAAGATGCTTCCTCTATCCTTACTTATCCTCGCGAACAAAATTACAATGATCTTCTCACACAACATACCTTAAATAACTTATAACTTTTTTTTTAATATTCGATTGACCAAAACACGGTCTTAGCAACATCTGAGTCTGCAACATTGTGATTCAACAACCTTCAAAATCAGACTTACTACTTATTGCTGCACTTTCTCTCCTCTCAACACCTGGCACTGCCCAGTGGGGGATTTTTTCCAAAAATCAACCCTGATCTCACAATCCCTTGATCATATATTATGAGACTCAGTTCTTTATTGAAATCTGCTTGATGAACTTCCTCTACAACCTTAGCACTTTCTTGAACTTGATCTACTTCAACCTGCATATCTTCTTGCTCCACCATCTTTTTTGATACTTCCTTTTCCTGTTGTTGAACTTATCCAAAGTTTGCTGAACAATCTTCTCTTTCAATTCCGCAATTTGTTGTAATAATACTTGCTTCTCAGTTTCATGGTGTTCAACCACTTTCATCAATTGACACTCATATACCGATATAAACCCATCTTTCATCTGCTCATGTGGGTAACTGATAAGTGCTTGTAATCTCTCTTTCAATCTTGTCCATAGATCCTGCATAAACTTATGCATTTGTTGCTTGATGATCATCATATCCATTTTTGACATTAACACTACATCCATTTCCACTTCCTCATTCTCTAGCATCTACTTCTCGAGCACCAGTAAAGGTTTGATTCTAGATTTCAATACTTCATTATCCACTTGCAAAGTTGTGTTCAATGTAGCTAAGTTTTGTATTTCTATCTCCACCATTTGTTTCATTCTCCCTATCCAATCATCAAACTCCTGAAGGGACTTCTTAACCTTTAGTATTTCTACTGCCTGTTGTTGGTGAAAGGAAGACATGACTCCTCATGTTGTTTGCGATTCCTCTTGTAAGCTTTGAACCTGAGATTTCACTAGATGATGCTCATCAGAGTTTAATATATCAGTAAGTAACTTTTGTTCCTTCAACAAGCCATCTTGCCTTAATCTAAATTTATACACCTCATCCAACTTCTGCTACATCTCTGACACTTCTGTACTAACTTCAGAATTTGATTGAAACACCTATGGTACCAAAACCTTATCCACAATGGCTTTCAGCATAGGTTCCAACTTTGTGTTTCTTGGATAGTTTAAACCTTCCACCCACCATCTTGGGCTTCCCTATATCTTTTGATACATTAATTGTTGTTTTATGAAAAATTACTCCTTTAGAAGTTTTGCTCTTCAACTTCAGTACCACTTAATCAACTTCCTCTACCTTCTATCCAACCTTCAATAAATCACTATATGTTTCATCCAATTGGTCCTCCTCTCTAAGACTATCCTGATCCTTCTTCTGAATCCTTGGGGAATCCATCTGTTGGTCCTGTAATTTTAGCCAGACAACCCTGTTTCTTTTGACCTTCTGTACAAATTGAAATATCACTACAAGATAGGCTGCTAATCTACTATTAGCTTGTGTCTTCCGCTTATTCGAGGACAATACTTCATTGTACATTCTATCAAATATCCAATAAGCCCAAGTAACACTTCCCCCTTTTTCTACTCAACATAATGTTGGTGCAAAGCTCAATCCTACACATTTGGCTAGAAGTTCATGAACAATTGAAGCTCCATGGAAACCATTGCTAGGAAGTTTTTTATCCTTTACCATTTGTAAAAGTCATTTTTTGACTTGAGAGAATATTTTTAATCACTACCAAACTCGTGGACTTGTTAGTTGGAAAAGTCACGACTTCATTTGAGGGAATATCTCCTAGATTGAAGGACTAATTTTTAGTGAGAGCCAATGGAGGATTCAAATTCAAATTTAAACATCACATCTATAAAAGATGGCTGGAAAACTTGCAGGCTAGATGACTTCAATTCCGAGCCATTGCTGATTGGATTTGTAAGAGAGTGAGGCTCACATTGTAGCCTAAACTACTCGCCATCGTTAGGCATTCATTATCAAGCCTATGATCTTGTACAACATTGTTCTTTAATACAATAGATCTACATTTCTCATCCATGGTTTCTCTATCATATTCTCATAACAATCAACTTGTACTGATCATATCTCAGTCATTTCTTTAGCATTTTGAACGTTTTATAGCTTTTTAGAATTAGCTCCAAGCGTCCTATGTGCTCACAAATGTTGAAGGAAATTCATTCAGCCAATTTGAAGAAAAGCACATTGAAGTACTCGCTGGTCAAATTCTACAGAGGTCCTAAAAAATCAGGGGTAATGATTTGATTGCTAAATTGAGCATATATACAAATGTCAATTTACAATGTGGGAGTCAAAATCTCAACCACTCTATGTGAGTAGAAATAGATGGATGAGTGAATGTAAAAATGTAACAAACATATTCAGATGTATGGACAGAAATCTGAATATATATGAGATGTGTGACTTAATAGGTTGTAGAAGAGGATTAGTCTAAAACTGATAATCAGCAAAACCTCATATGAACTTAGGCTATGGAAGACCCTAAGTCAGATATGTGTGTGAAAGATCACATACTTACAAAATTAGCAAAGAATGCTAACAAGTTTGCTGTCAGAAATCCTCAAACTCATATGAATATACCTTCTCAAACACCTCATCCAAATATGCATAAAGCATACATGTACTGATTCTCTTGTACCTATGTCGAATAGGAATCCTCCTGATATGGATGCCACTACCTCCATAAACTCCAAGTAGTACCTGTGTGCATAAAGAGAATATGTACCTTAATTCTTAACATAAGATGCAAATCTTATGTTAACCACCATCCAATGTCTTTGAAGTAATCTGAAATCTTCGTGTAGAAGACAATCTTCAAATACATCATGTAGATGGCTGATCCACACCAGCAAGCTACTGATGGATATGTCCTCTCCATAAGCAAGAGTGTGAGCACACTCTTCTTCTTCAAGAAGAACTCCATAGGCGCTCCTCAACATGCTCCAAGATAGCACCATGGCTACCCCATGTGCTAGAAGCACCACCTCTATTGAGGGACCAAGCTGCAAAGCTTGTATTGCAAAAGGTGTAGGATGAATCAACAACGAGCCAATGGTCTTCTTATATAGTATGTTCTCCATGATAATAAAGCACAATCGAAAAGCAATAAAATGTGATCCTTACTTTGAAACTCAATCAAGAAAAATTTGTCACCTGTCGTTGAATCGTACGTGCTTTATTTCCCAAAAAGCATGAAGGAAAAAAACATTATGCCGCTGCGCTGCCGAGGACGGCACACTCGAACTCGCATCACTACTTTAGCAGGCACATGTGTTATCCAAGGCACAGAGCGCTTTTGCTTGTAGAGAGTAGTAGAGCATTAGCTACTATTGATGTGATACCTGAGTAAAATGGACTATAGCACTCATGCAAAATGTACTATATGACATTGTTTCCAACATTGATAGGCCCAACAAAATCCATTCCCCATTTTTGAGATGGATCCAATGGCAAAACTAGATGATCATACATTTGATATGAATTACATGGTTGGCCTATTTTCTGACAAATAACACATCTTTTGGCAAAATCATGAGTATCTTTTAATACTATAGACCACCATAATCTTGCTTGCAAAATCTTTTTACCTGTAATATCCCTTGATAAGTGTCCTCCTACTGCTCCTGAATGTGCTTCCTACAAAACAGCTAGTTGCTCAAAATCTGGTACACACCTTCTAATAACATGATCTATCCTTTTTTGTACAATGCACCTGCTATTACCAAATAAGGTCTACTTTTCAAAGCAAACTTCTTCCTCTGATCATGTGTAAGTTGTTGACGCAATACTCCATCTGTTAAGAATGCTAACAGTTGATCATACTAAGAATCAAAGTCAGCAATCTGAGCATTAAATAACTTCGCATCTGGAAACTCATCATTTACTCCTATTGGTGCTTCCCTGACTCTAATATACTGAAATAATCCACCATTGCATGCTCTTTTCCTCGGGTATGAAAAGTAAAAAAATCAAATTCTTGTAATAAAAGCATCCACCTTTCCAATCTTCCTGTTGATAGAGGCTTCTTGATCAGATATACCAAAGCCTGGTGGTCTACATGAAAAACCACTTTATTACTGAGCAAATAATATCTGAATTTATTAAGATCACATACCATTGCCAATGCTTCACGTTCAGACACTGGATAATTCCTTTTAGGTGAAAAAAACACCCTCCTAGAATAATACACTGGTCTGTACCATCCTTTTTCTTTTTGTTGCATCAACACTACTCCTAATGCTACATCCGATGCATCTACAAATATGTGAAAAGGTAAAGACCAATCTGGCAGCTGCAAAATTGGTGCAACTGAAACCATCTTCTTCAATAACTGAAAAGCCTTCTCTTGAGCCTCGGCCCATACAACGGGAACATCTTTCTTTGTTAAATGTGTCAAAGGTAATGAGATATTAGCCAAGTACCATAGATATCTAGCATGCCACTTAATTTTTCCAACAAACCTCATTACTTCCTTTACATTTGTCGGAGCTTTTGCTATCCTAATGGCTTCAATTTTCTTGAAATCAATAGCCATTCCCTCTTGTCAAATGACATGGCCCAATAAGATACCACTCTTTACTACAATGATGCTCTTGAATGGATTCAACACCATCCTAAATTTTTTGCATCTGTCAAAGCAAGATTTTAGGTGTAGCAGGTGTTGTACCTTTTTTCCAAATACTGAAAAGTCATCCACAAAGACTTGCATAAAATCTTGCAAGTAAGGCTAAAAAACTTTATGTGCCACATAATTGAATGAAGGTGGTCCATCCTTCAATCCAAAGCTCATGACTATAAACACATATGCTCCAAATTCTATAATAAATGCAGTCTTGTGCTGATCCTCCTCAGCAACGCGAATCTGATTAAAGCCAAAAAATCCATCTAGAAAACTATACATTTCATGTCCAACTACTACATCCAACACTGCATCACAAAATGGCATTGGGAAGGGATCTGTAATTGTTGCTACATTTAATTTTCTATAGTCAACGCAAATCCTCAACTTCCCATTCTTCTTTGGAACCACAATAATAGGAGGTAACCATGTTACTTGATTAACTGGTTTGATGAATCCAATTGCTAATAACTTGTCACCTATTTTGCAAAATTAGGATTCATTATGTACCTTTGCTACACCATCGGAACTGCATCCTTCTTTAAATTAATTTGATGTTGAGGTAAATCGGCATCTATGCCTTTCACTCGTGAGTAATCCCCCACAAATACATCAACGTACTCCTTCAACAAATAGATCAGATCTTCCAAGAACTGGCCTTCCAATTCTTTGCTTACTTTGACAATCTTTGGTTCAATATCAGTTCCCAAATTAACTTCTTGAAGTTCATCTTCCTTTATTCTATCTGAGCTTGCATATTTTTGCTCATATATTTTCTCATCCAAATTAATTACCTCCTTTTCTTGCTGCTTCAACTTCTGCTGAGTCGGAACTTCTAGATTTTGCTCAAACATCTGTCTCAGTTGTATACCTTCCAATGTATCACCTACAGCTGGTTCAACTTTATGCTCCAACTGATCCTCATCTTTTGATAATACTCCTTCCACGTCTACCTCCAATACTAGTACCACTATTGGATTTGCCTTCAAAAATTCCTCGTCCTCATCATCTTCTATCTCATCTGCTAAACTAATGTTATGAACCATTAGTGGTTTCTCTCTTACTAACATATTCCTTCTACCTTTCATTGGTATTGTGACCTGCTTTTTACCCTTCGTGATCACAACCACATTTAATCCCCAGTCTTGCTTCACTTTAGCCAACCTGAACCATGGTCTCCCTAATAACATTTCATATGGATAAGTAGATTCAGATATTTGAAGGGTTGGACTCTCGTTTGATCTGCCATATTTACTTGAAAAGGTGTTGGAGCCAAAGCCCCATTCCCCATTTCCTTAAATATATGTTTAGGTAATATGTTCACTCCTAATCCACCATCCAACAAAACCTCATCAAATCTTCTTTGTTTATATTGTGCCGAAATTACTCGAACTACAAAGTCCACATTAGTTGGATCAATATTATTAGCTGATGTTGAAGGTCCCTGTTTAGCTACTGGCTCTGAATGTTGCCCAATCAACTTTTTCAACATTTTTTCTCTGAAAGCTGGCACTAATGATAACAATTGAGCTAAGGATAATTGCAAAGGAGAATTAATTATTAGCTCAAACCATTCATTGTTCAACTCTTGCTTGGTCTTCATTTTATCATCCTTCTTTATTTTATGTATAGACCTCCCACCATCATCTTCTTGGGATGAAATATGAAATTGTTCTTGCTCTTGTTGATCCTGCTGGATCCGTTTCTGCACCTAGTCCCGAATCTGCCTTTGCCCCTGCCAATCAATAGGACCTTTATTCTTTGACCTTGTAACTACCAAAACATAATAATTCCAGTGATTTGTATTGCTTACAATCATAATTCCAGGGATTTTCATGATCCTGATTTCAAGTTCCTGATGTACATGCACCTGGATCATTATGAAATTCCTGAGAAATCTATTACTAAAACATTCGCTTGAGCAGCTTGCTGATCTTGTTCTTGTTGATGCCCTTGGTTATTTTGATTATAGCAAACAATCGGTATACCCCTTTCCTCCCTGTGCTTAACCCATAAAGGACAATTAGGCCCAATCCAATGATCTAGTATTAAGCAGTATCCACATGGCATCACTCTAGGTGGTCTGTCTTGCTGATTCCCTTGTTGGTTACCCTGATAATTTCCTTGTTGGTTCCCCTGATTTGTCCATAGAGGTCTTCCTTGCTGCTTCCTGTGAAAACCACCACGGCCTTGAACTAGAATGGCCTGATTTGCTGCAACTTCATTATTATTCCTATTGTCCTGTCTTGAATTTTGTCCTCGATGCTTTGGGTTATACCACTGACTTGTGGTATGTCCTTCTTTGTCACAAATTTCACAGAACCTTTATTCCTTTGGGGCAATTATGGAGTATCCGTTTTTCTTTAATCTACTAATTAAAGACAGCTTCCTCTTTACTTTGCTTACCTTTGTGTTTGCAGTGTCTTCTTACCACAACTTCTTCATCTTCACTCTGTGATTCTGAATCAGTCCTCTTCACTTCATGTTTAATTTTCTTATCGAGGCCATAGATAAAGCCTCTAATCTTATCAAAGTCGTCTAAATTTTGAAGTTTGAGAACTATTTCTCAATAACAAAAAATGTACAAGGAGAGGGGGATAAATTGATTTGGGTGTGTAAAGGAGCATCCGGTCCTTTACTACTTGTTGGGTTCCTTGGTTGGATCAATAAAAAAAACCATCTAAGCAAGAAGAAGTTGGGTTGGATAGAGCATATTTAGTATGTACTCCATCTTTCCTCACTTCGTTTATAAAAGTGTGTCGGGTCCCCGTTTCGGTTTGGATTTCTTTTACAATGAACATATCCACTTGAATATCTTTCACCTTTTTGCCTAAACCATTGAGTTCTTAATATATACTAACTTCGTGTTTTTTTTGTCTACCCACTTCGAGAAGTTCTGGTGTATACTCTACTTCTCTAGCCCCTTCACGTGGCATATAGTCTACTTCCTATCTAGGTACATCTAATAGCATATTACTACCATATGAGTCCCCTTCCATGACTACTTTGGAATAGAGAGAAATGAAATAGCCATTCCTAATTTCAAAAAGGAAGAACAAATGAAATCGAAATCGAATACTTCCCCGATTCTTCCTTCAAAATTCTCTTCTAGTTGTAGATAGGCTTGGGCCTCCTAAGACAAATCATGACTCCACTAATCTGCACATGATCGTCATAATTGTGCTTCGGACCATACTTCACTCACCAAGCCTCACAATCTTCCACTCTTTGTTGAGAAAAAGAGTTTTCAAAGGTGACTCAAAGCCTTTTTTGTAACTCCTTTGGGAGATCTTCTCCTCTTGTGAAAAATGGAAAGGGTTTAAGGAGATGCTTCAAAAATATCTTTAATATTTCCTTTCTGCTCTTGAGTTTGTGCTCAAGTATGGAGAGAATTGGATTAGCAGATATAGTTCAAGGTGAAAAATTTATGTGGATGCACCATGGGGTTGTGTTTGGAAGTCCATAAATCCCATAGATGAAGGCAAATCAATATTGAGTAAATATAAGATGCAAAGCTCTAGTCACTTGCCTTCAACTCCAAGGAGAGGGAAGGGCTTCTTCACGTGGTGCTTGTTGATGGAAGCTTTCACACTTCAACCACATGGGCTAAAAATCTTTGACTCAAAATCTAGCCAGATTGATGCATCCCATGGATTCATCATCATATTCTAGGGATGGATTTGAAAGTGAAGTTTTGAGAAGGGTAGTAGTTGATTTTGTTGTTCTCTCCATTTCATAGCTCCAACCATTTGCCATAGTTTTTGCTATTTTTGGATCTTTGTGTCTAAGTCAAGAATGCTTTCATCATGGATAATATTTTTTTTGGGAATTCTAGAAGCACATCCGAGTGTGTCAGCTCTCGAGGCCTTATCATTTGAGTTGGGTTTTCTTGAATCTTATCTTACCCAATCATCTATTGAAATTTTTCTTTAGGAATGTGCATGTAAGGAAGGATAAGAGGAACCCTTTTCTAACATCTTCTAGGTTGCTTCAATCATTTGTTTATAGATTCTAGTTATTCTCTCTCTAAATCTTGTCTAGGATAACATTCGTGCGGATTTTCAATGTTGGGCCCTTTGCTAATTCGTTGATGGTAGGCTTGTAATAGTCAACAATGGAGGATACCCTAGATTTATCTTGATGAACCTCTTGTTTAAATCTTGAACTTTGTTCCTTCACTAACATGGTTTCCTCTTGACCTTGTTTACTTCAATATCTAGTTCCTAGATTCACCTTTTCATCTATTTGGCTATCATTTTTTGTTTTTTGTTCCTCAATGTTCCATGTTCCTTCTCATTAATGGATAGGTCTATCCCTTTATCTTTAGTTTAGGATTTTTTCTTAGCTTGGACTCTAGTGACTATTTGGATCAGTACTTCATCCTTTCATCTCCCTTGCTCATGTAAGATTCACTAGACAGTTGCTAGGAGTTGGTAACTATTGTCACTCTTCTTGAACTATTCTTTGAGCCAATGGATGATCATAGAATCACCATAATGCCTTGGACTATGCACGATGATGGGAGTGTTTGGTACCTATGGGGTGGCTTGATATGAGATGATTGAGGTTCTAAGAGCTCCTTTAGGTTTACTTGAATTTATTGCTCATTTACTTGGGACTTCAAAATTGTTCTATGTGATTCTTCTTATGCAGGCTTCTGTTGATTAGAATTTGAGGTCCCTACACTTATATGTTTGGTCTGTTGAGCTTTGTTTGGATGGTAAGGATAGTCTTTGAATGAATTATCTATCATGCACCTAGAGAAGTGAGGAGAATCACAAAGGAGGATTATTGGCAAAATTGGATCATTGTTGGGACTACCTCATGATGGTGATTGGGGTGTCAATAATTGACTTTTTGCACACTTTGGAGCCATGTATCTAGACATGTTTTGAATTGCACATTAGTTGTCTGGAATCATGGATCTCTGGAAGTACTATTGTGGAAGTTGTTACACTTATGTGTTCCTCGTGTAGCTTTGATGTGAACCTTTTCCCTATACATGGGCACTTTTTACTCTAGTGCTGGCTAGAGGTTTTTTCCCATGTTACCACATACTTGATACTCTCATATGTGGTGGTACTTTGTACTTAGGGATATTATTCAGCTCTTACTTCAGTTCAGTTCATCGATCAATAGAGAGAGCTATTCCAGCCATCGTCTTCTCCATGTGTCTTGCTGCGTTTGTGCTCCTTTTTGTGTGCTTCTTGTGTGTCTCTCGCACTTCTACACACACCCAACAGTGGTATCAGAGCAGGTTCAGCTTCTTCTCAAGTTTCGGTTTTTCGCGTCGCGGCGCGCGCGCACTTTAACAGTGCAAATCGACTTCAGAGCATAGAAGTGTGAATTTCAGCAGCCCGAAAACATTTCCATCAGGCGCGGGCGCTGGAGATTTACCCCCATTTCGAAGCCATTCGTGCAGTCAGAATCGCCATCAGAGTGACGGTTTGTGACCTGAAATTTCAGCACTCATTTCAGTTTTCGTCGAAGTGAAGATTTTGTCACATTCTTGTTCCTTAGTGAAATGGCGGGCAACAATGACTTGTTTGGCATGCTTCAAGCTGAAGATAAGCTTGATGGGACCAACTATCGGATGTGGTCTTACATGATGAAGCACGTTCTTGTTGGAAAACAACTTTGGAACATAGTGGCAGATGTAGATCGAAGACCGGCAGGTGCTTCTACTTCACAGTCTATTGTCACAGATGGAGCTTCTTCTTCGAGTACAGTGGTTTCTCCTTCTCCACCTACATAGGAGCAGCTTAGATGGGATGGAAAAGATGCTCAAGCTCATGCTTTGATTGCGCTTTCAGTGAAGCGTCATATAGTTCCACACATTCGGTCATGTTCTACATCACGACAGGCATGGGACACTCTTGCTTCTTTGTATGCCGTGCATAATGAAGCACGTGTTGCATACTTGAGGAAGAAACTTGAGGATGTATGTATGGCTGAAAATGAGTCAGTGGATGTGTATGTGACATGCATCAAGGACTTGAAAGAGCAATTGGCAAACATAGATGAGATCATTCCGGATGCATCACTCATTTCTACATTGTTGAAAGGATTACCGGAATCTTTTCAAAGTTTTGCTACTACACTTCGTTTGGTTGCAAAAGGAAATCCTAATATGTATGCATTTGATGAGGTTGTGTCTCTTCTTTTGCAAGAAGAGCAATCTAGAGTGAATAGGAGTGGTTTGATTGAAGGAACGCAAGCACTTGCTATCTCACAAAAGGGGAAAAGCAAGTATGGTTCAGCTTTTGGTTCATCAAAACCAAAGCCTCAAGCTTCCTCTTCCACTCATTCCTCTAATGATGGTGATTTGCAAAAGAAGAAGAGATGCAAATATTGCCGGAAGGCTGGTCATACTATTGATGAGTGTAGAAAGCTTGCTAAACGCAATGAAAAGAAGAAGGAATCGGGCATGTCTATTGCTGAAAATTCAGCAAATGCAAAGAATGATGAAGCTAACATGGCTCAAGATTTTTGGGCATGTGTTGTTACATGTCATTATGATGCTTCTTTACATTCTAAATGTATGGTTGTGAGTGAGGCTGATTCGGATTGGTTCTTTGATAGTGGTGCTTCAAAGCACATAATGGATTTCCTTTCATCATCAATCAAAGAGTACAAGAAGCAAAAATCTGATATGAATCTGGAAGACCATTCAGAGTAGTCTACACAAGTGAACTATCAGGTAAGACTTCATCAGTAGAAATCAACTACTCCTTAAAATCTTTGATCTTTGTCAAAAAACTATCCATGGAATCTCCTTCACTCATGTGCTCACTCTCCAACTATTTTCATAGGTAAGCAACACGATTTACCTGGTATAAAGTGGTAAGTGTATCCCAACCATCATTTTCTATTTTGCAAGAGCAAATATAAGGAATAATGGCATGTGTGATATGCAAGGCTATCAATGCATATGCATGACCATCTATGCCATCCCAAGGAAGCCACTCTGCAGTAGGTGCAACAAGAACTACAACACGAATAGAAACCTAAAGAATGTTGGAGTTAGATGTTTGCGGAAGTATGCGAATAGCACAAGGAAGAAGAAGAATATTGGAGCACAACACACAATACTGAATGTATTACCACTAGAATGTGCAAAGATAAGTAACCCATTAGGGCTATAGGCATATATACAATCCGGGGAAAAAAACCTCCTAAAGAGGGAAAAAAGTGCCCCAACAATCCTAGAGTGTTCACACACATCACTACCTAAATATATCAACAAATCCCTATGGGAGTGATGCAGTGAACAAGGAGATGGCACTCATGTATAAGGAAGTGCCAAGCTATGTGGAATCAATCCACAAAAGGAAGTAAGCCCAAAGCTTTGTGGAAAGCTTCAAGCTTCTCCCTAGGTAGAGCCTTCGAGAAAAGGTCTGCAATATTCTCTTGTGTGGGCACATACGCCAAGCCGATCTCCCTAGCAGAGAACCTCTCCCTGACATAATGATAATGCCCCTCAATTTGGTTAGTGCGAGCATGGAACACAAGGTTCCTCGCAATTGCCAATGCGCTCTGACTGTCAATGAAGATGGTGGTGGCAGAAGACTGATGAACACCCAAATTAGTCATAAGGTGTCTGAGCCACACACACTCAACATTCACTATGAAAGTTGCCCTATACTCAACCTCACAACTAGAAGTGGCCATAGTAGGTTGCTTCTTGCTTAGCCAAGATATGCATGAGCTACCAAGCATGAAGCAAAAACCACTAGTGGACACATGAGTGTCATAGCAACTAGCGCAGTCAGAGACAGAAAAAGCATGTAAATCTGGTGGTAGTGATCCCCCCTTGGGATAAAACAATCCAAGTAGTTGGGCACCACTCAAGTAGCGAAAGATGCATTTAATTGCCAATGCTTGACTCCTGGGCAATGCATAAACCTGCTCATCTCTGAGACAACAAACTAAATATCTTTCCAAGTAATGCATAAGTAAATCAAGCATCCAACAACCTGCTAATACAGAACAGCATCAAATGCATCGCCAGCATCAGGAAAACTCAATCGTAAACCTCTCTCCATAGGAGTGGCAATAGATTTATAGTCTTCAAGGCCAAAAGGCTGCAATGTAGCATCAATATATTTCATTTGACACAAAGCCATTCCACCATCAACATGCATAAACTGAATGCCCAAATAATGATGCAGATGCCCCAAATCAGACATCTCAAATGAGGCATGCAAATCAGCCTTAAAATCATCAATATGCTTCTCATAAGGACTAGTGAGAAGCATAGCATCAACATACACAACAATGATGAGAAGTACATCATAAGCACGCTTTACATATAAGGTGCTTTCAGTTGGATTGTTCTCAAAAGCATGTGCAATCAGATAGGCATGTATCTTTTCATACCAAGCATATGGTGCTTGCTTTAAACTACATAATGCCTTCTTTAACCTACACACCTCGTTTTCATGCCCTTTCTACACAAAGCCACTGGGTTGGAAAACATACACTTCTTCACGAAAGTCACCATTCAAAAATGTTGTTTTAATGTCCAACTGATGTACATTCCAACCATGATGAGTTGCAAGTGCACAGATGCTATGAATAGTAGTCATTTGGCATGTAGGTGCAAAGGTTTCATCAAAATCAATGCCTCTTTCCTACGCATAACCCTTTGCAACAAGTCGAGCCGTATACATGTCAACTATTCCATCAGGTTTACATTTCAACTTGTATACCCACTTAATGCCAATGGCCTTCTTGCTAGGAGATAAGTCACATAAAGACTAGGAAGCATTTTTCATGATAGCATCATATTCAGATTGCATTGCATCCATCCAATGTTCAAAATTTTGTGCTACATCAAACGAAACCGGTTTAGTATCATCATAGAGACTTGAGGCAGCCATAGCAAAGCAATCTGATGCAAAACAGGCACTATGAGAGCCTGAACAAGTATGGTATGACAAAAGTGCATCTAATTTGCTATCACACAAAGTCTGCACTAGCCATTTTGGCATAGGTTTTGCCTCCTCAATATCAATCTCTCATCAACAAGTGCATCATGCAAATTTGCATAAAAAATGGAATGATCTGCATCATCACATGAACCCTATAAAGGCTTAGAAGTTGCCTCATTAGGACCAGCACTAGACTATCCACCTATAAAAAGAGGTAGCAAAGTATCATACATGTCTTTGGAGCTAACAAATGTCTCCTTCGTACATGAAAGTAAAGGTTGAATAGCATCCTCCACAAAAACAACATCACGCCTAACCAAAATGTGTTTATTATGTGGATGATACAGATGATAGCCTTTGCTTTCATAACTGTACCCAACAAAAATACATTTTATTGCTTTATCATCCAATTTTTTACGATGTTGTTTAGGCAAATGCATATGCCAGACAACAAAAAACACGTAGATGAGCAACAGAAGGCTTGCAACCATGTCAAGATTCATATGGAGTCATAGATTGCAATGCTTTAGTGGGACACATGTTAAGTACATATGCTGCACACATGCTAATCTCAAGCCAGAAACTATGTGGTAAAGCCTGACTCTTGACCATACACCTCGCCATCTCCATGAGTGACATGTTCTTCCGTTTAGCAACTCCATTCTATTGAGGTGTATATGGCATTGTACACTGATGTTTTATCCCACATTCAGCCAAAAATGCATTACAGTCAGAAGACATATATTCCCCCCCTCGATCAGAATGGAGGGTGCCCATTTTACATGCTGACAGATTTTTAGCCAAAACAAAAAATTGTTTGAAGCACATGAACACTTTAGACTTTACTTTCAATGGATATACCCATGCATGCCTGGAAAAATCATCAATGAAAGTGATGAAGTAAGGATAATTTCCAAAAGAGAGTGTCTACATGGGACCACAAACATCACTATGAACAAGTTGCAATTTCTGAGTAGCTCAAATTGAACCATCTTTTGGAAAGGAGAAACGCTGCATTTCGCCCAAAATACTGCCTTTACAGACATGTTTTCCAGGTGCCTCAAGTTTGGGAAAAGAGGATACCATTTCAGATTTCTGTAGGCATAGCAAACTAGCAAAATTCATATGACCAAAGCATGCATGCCAAAGCTTTGCATCTAACATAGCCTGAGAATCATGTACTACACATGCTGAATAATTCATAAACTTTTCATAGTCTATGAGCTTATATAGCCCACACCATAAAATGCCAAAAGCAATAATCATGTGGCCATTTGACAGATCATGAACTGTACATCTGCCATCAATAAATTTCACAACCAAGCAAATCTTGGCTAATGCAAATATTGATAACATATATTTCTTGATCCCTGGCACAAATAAAGCAGCCGAAAAAGTGAAAAACTACCATCAGTAGTAGTCAGAATGATCTTACCAACTCCCATGATCAGATAAGAGGAGTTGTTAGTGCATGTGACAGTATTTCCTGTAGGGGCATGCTCAAGTGAAGTGAAGAAACTGTGCTGCGAGGTAATATGTTTGATTGCTCCACTATCAAAATACCAAACATCTTAGTCTACTGCAGACATACACTTCTCATTAGAAGATGGGTCAAAATTGCAAATAGTAGTAAATGCCCATTCTTCATTTTGCACAAGATTTGCAGACTCTATTTTCGGTGTAGAGGCCTCTGTAGGAACCATTCTAGCCTCTTTTCTCTTTGCCTCTTTTTTCTTTGCCTCTTTTGTAGCCGATTTTGGAGAGTTCTTTATAATATGATCATTTCCTTTACAGTACTTGCAAAAGAATTTTTACTTTTCTGATTTCTTCTCTTGTTTGTCTTCCTTCTTCAAAGGTGCAGCATTTGCAGATTTTTGCTTACTAGTAGATGAGCTCCATTTACCTTTGCCCTTCTGAGTAGCCAAGAAAGCTTGATCTGCAACAAGCATAATGGACTTGTTCTACCTAGATTGATCTTCCTGCAACAAAACAGAGACTAACTCCTCAAATGACAAGGCATTTGGATTGCCTTTCATCATCAAATGAAGAGTAGAAACAAAACTCTGATATGAAACAGGAAGACCACTCCGAACAGTCTGCACAAGTGAGCTATCTAGTATAACTTCATCAACAGAAATCAACTGCTCCTTCAAGTCTTTGATCTTTGTTATAAAACTATCCATAGAATAACCTTCATTCATATGCTCACTCTCCAATTGTTTTCGGAGGTAATCAACAAGAGCCTCATTCCTAGCTTGGTACAAAGTGGTAAGTGTATCCAAGCATCCTTACCTATTATGCAAGAGCGAATCTAAGGAATAATGGCATGTTTGATAGACAAGGCTATCAATGCATGTGCTTGAGCATCTATGCCATGCCAACAAATTTGCTCTTCAGTAAGTGCAGCAAAAATCATAGCATGAATAGGAATCTGAAGAATATCAAGATCTTCAATGCCATCTGCATCAGCTTCAATACCTGTATTTGCAAGTGTAATAGGACGTTTTTCAACACCCTACACAATGTTACACAGTCCTTTTGCAACCAATACATGTCGCATCATATAAGCCCACAATGGATAATTGGTATCATCCAACTTATCCTCAACAACCAACATACGAAATACATCACTACTTTCAGCCATGTCCACTGACTAAAATACCCTAATGCAAAAAAATAATTGTATCTGAAAAAGTTGAATAGAACTACCTTGATGAGTTCTGCTAAACTTGTACCATGCTGAGATATCAAGCTCAACATGCGATGATCTAGGATGACACATATCACTTTTTCATTTCTCTTGCATGTATAGTGGTCACACCAGTATATGTCAGGAACACTTCATTGAGCTTTATTAGATTTATCTATCGAGAGTGATGGCACATTTGTTTCTTGCCAACTCACTCATTCACAGACATTAGGTTTTTCCTTATGTACTGGTCTTTATATATTGCAGTAGTTGTATTCTTGTTTTTAGGTCATTCTTGTACATTCCTTTTTATGTAATAGAAGAAGAAGAAGATCATTCTTCCTTGCCTCAATCTGAGTGTGTGTTTCTCTTTGATTGTGAGAGTGTGTGTGTGAGCTCTCTTCCTTATCTCCTTCCTCATGACATGGTATCAGAGCCAGTCTGGCTGTAGAGAGCTCGTGGAGAAGGCCAACAATGAAGAGTAGGTGAGAAGGCAAGGAGAAAGCACGATTCAAAAACAACCTCACATTGCTACGAAGATTGGTGTGAAGGTAGAAGACCTCAAAATATTTTTGAGAGTTATCCTTTTAGGGTCAATTGCTTTTGTCAGATCCAAGTTTCGGAGCCATCTCGACCTCCATTTTGAGTCTGCAAGGTGGAGCCCATAGAAAAACCAGGCTAGTTTGCAAAATTGTAACTTGCATCGTGTTTGGAAACACTCATATATTCTAGATCTAGAATTTCAAGCGATTCCATGTACTGTTGATACACGAAAATTGTGTTTTCTTAGATCGAACTATCATGTCATAGTGCAATAGTGTTCAAGCAGAAGTGCTGCTTGTAGTGTTTTGCAGTGTTGTGAATTGCTTTAGAAATGGAACATGCAGATGGAATGAGTCAGCTTATGAGCAATAAGCTGGACAAGAACAACTTCCATGCTTGGAGATTCAAAATGATGCATTTCTTGATGGGAAAAGGCTACTGGAAGTATATTGAAGGAGAGAACAAAAATGCTCCACAAATACCAGAAAGGAATCGGATTGCAAAACAGTTAAGAGCATATGAGGAATGGAATCAAGGAGCACGAAAGGTAATGTATTGGCTATCTATTAGCATACATGATAACATGATTGGACACATATAGGATACCAAGACTCCAAAAGAGGCTTGGAACAGTTTGTCACTTTGTATGAGACCAATACAAAGGCATGGAAATTGCAACTCAAGAACGAGCTACATACTTTGGAGAAAAAGAGCATGTCGGTAAGTGACTACACCCTAAAAATCAAAAGCATATGTGAGTCACTTGCATCTATTGGTGTGAATGTAGATGATGATGATAAGGTGGAAGTGTGCCTTCGTGGTTTAGGAGCTGTATATAAGTAGTTCAAAACTTCTATACAGACCAGAGAAAATATTTCGAATTTTGCTGATTTGGTATCCATGCTGATTATCAAAAAAAATAATCTTGATGAGGATTCAAACTCCCAAGGAAAGCCCAGTTCTAAGCAGGTATTCTACTCTAGTAGAGGAAGAGGCAGAGCTATAGGTTTCGGAAGTGGAAGAGAAAACAGTAACCAAGACCAAGGTCAACATCATAATCATACAGGAGGAAGAGGACAGTTTCGAGGTAGGGGGTGTTAAATGTAAAACAGTAACGCTGTGTTACTGACTAGCCGAAATCGTTACTGAACAAATATTAAACGTAAAACAGTGATTCACCGTAAACTGTGTTAAACTTTCAGTATCATTACCGAAAGGCGTTACCAAACTAACGTGGGTTCTTGGGAGTGGTAGGGGTCTGTTAGACAGAGGCCCTGTACTCTTTTCCCAATTCTTAGTCACAACATCAAAAACATGAATGCGTGTCTTAGCTCAGTTACTAGCATTAACTAGACAATACTTGATTTCTATATTCCTGCGTACCGAACTTCTCCAGACTAACCTGCTATTGGAACAGAGCAGTAGTCTGAGTTACAGACTCAACAGTAGTAATCAACCAGAGATAACACTTTAACCGACAGATTCGTTTGTCATAACGCTTTACAGCGATCTCAAATAAAAGTTCACGTTTATCGAAAGCAATAGTTCGTCCTCGTCACCGAATACAATAAGTTCAATAAAACAAACAGAACATATTCAACAATGCATCAGGTTGCCTATTCAACTCATACGGTAATATAACTACTCAACACGACTGAGAGTATGAAAATAACTGAAAAACACACAGCAATACCATACGATGACAGTACTTAGACACACAATTCGTCACTCAAACACTCGTTACAGTGAACTTCACGGTGAGCAGGCGATACAGAACTCAACATTAACAGTACTTAGAACTTCACAACAACGTGAACAATACTCTCACACATATTCAGGCAACAATCTGGCAATTCCAAAAAAGACGTCTCTCTGCCCATTCTCCTTACATTGCTTTATATAGAATTTACAAGATGCACGTACCAACTTTTCGCACGTATTTCAAAAACTCCGTTACATCCGGCATTCATTACATTTGTCCCACTCCGGCGGCCGACTAACACTGGCACGCACGGTGGACTCAAACCCGCAAGTTATTTTGCTTACAAAACTATTGTTCATCGATGATTTCTTCTAGATACATATTTTTGGCTAATCTAAATGTTCGGGCTATCTTTTTCTTAAGAGTTTCTAATAGTTGCTTAAGGGTGTCTGGCTCTAATATTTGCGCATCTACTCTAACAGAACTAAGGGCGATGGCTTCAGTAAGTAAAATTTTGGCCTGTGTTTGCAAAAAGGCCTCCTGTAAGTAGAAGTCGTTGGATAGTGCCGCATCTCTGGCTGTCTTTATTTCACTTACTTGCTTCTGCATTTCACTAATTCGGTCTTTCTGGTTGCGTACCTGATTATCTAGTCTTTCAAACTGTTGATTCTGGAACTGTATGGTTTTGTGATATGCATCTCGTTCTCTGCGGGCATTCGCTAAGTCTTTTTGATTTTTAGCTTCCCTGAGTAATTGATGTTTAAGTATAGAATTGACCTCGTCGAGAGATTCTTTCGTTCTTTGTAGTTGATCTTCTGCCAGCTTAGCTTCTTTCTGCTGCTCTTGGTACTTCTGTATGGCTTCCTGCAATTGGAGTCTGGTTTCTTCTAGTAGGTTTCCTAGCGTGATTCTTGTGTCTTCTGTATCTTTGATTGTTTGATTTAACTTTATTATCTCCGCGTCAGCAGCTATCAGCAATTCTTCTTTTGCAGCCAGTGCCTTATCTCGCATGCTTGAGCTTTCTTCCTGTGCTTGGAGTGTAGCCTGTAGTTGCTTGATCTTCTCATGGAGTGCATGGTTTTCCGCTCTTGCTGCTTGTAACTCTTCCTGGAGGGGGGTGATATCTGCCTCCATCACTTCCAATTTTCGTTGGAATTCATCTCGTGCATTGTCTGTGGCTTGCTTCAGGTGTTGCGGCAGTTGTTGGGATAGATTAATCAAGAGGCGACCCATAGATTCTAATTCAGAAAAGACTGGAATGGGGTGGGGTGGTAGAGGAGGGCGAGGTTGCGAAGAGGTTTCGGTGAGGAGTTGTTGGGAATTTGGTGGGGAGTAATTGAGGGAGGATGAAGAGGTTTCAGCAGTTTCGGTGGGGTGACTGGGCTTGATGGGAGTGCGGCGTGGTTCCGGTGGGGGAATGGGGTTAACTGGTGGTGGGTTGGGAAGGGCAGAGTCAGTGGTTGTTACCTTGTTTGTTTGTTCAGTTTCTGCATTGTTAGCCTCTGTGGATTCCACTGCCTTAAGTAGCTTGTCTAGTGCTTCCCTAGCAGATTCTTGCTCGTCTACCTGTTGCTCTGATTCTTTTTCGGTCGAAATTGTTTCTATCTCTATTGGATCTTGTTGTTCTTGTTGCTCAGTCGATGATTCATTCTGCATTGATGTGGTTGTATCATGAAATGTCTCCTCTTCGTTCTTCTCGTCTTCTTTATCGTCTTCTTTATCTTTTCCGGTTGAGCCTTGTGCTTCACTTTCGGATGAGCTGATTCTGATGCGTTTTCGACGGAACAATTGGTTGAGCTCTTCTTCATCTTCTTCTTCCTCATCGTCTAGCAACTGTATCGACTCCTCATGTCTCAGGACGGGCCCCTGTGGTGGTGGTTGAGCTGCGAGTATGGTCGGAAAGAGAAAGGAGAGGATGTGGGGTAGTCTAGATCGAGGGGTAGTTCCTTTATTGACTTGTTTCACTATGGCTACACATTCCTTATGGATACGGTGAAAGAAAAAGGATGCGAAGTTGACGGGTTCTTGTGCAGCAAGGTCGATGGCGGAGTAGAACGGGTGGGATATACCGTAGGTGCGTTTCTGGAGGTTTAAGATGGCGACTAAGAACTGGAGTGCAGTTCTTTCGGGTTCAGGGCGACAGAGGATGGCGTACTCGTTTGATGAATAGCGGGGGAAGAGTGTTATCATTCAGGCTACGGGGATGCTTGGGCCATTCTCGCGGCCTTGTGGGGTGAGGCGGAAGGCTTTGGCAAAGGCTTGGAAGGTTATTACGGTTCTAGATGGTAGGGAGAGGAAGATCCATTTTCGCTCAGTGATGGGGGATTGAGCAATGGCAAATATGATCTGCGCGAAAAAGGGATCGGCTTCCACTGAGTTCCAAGGCAGCTCAGCGAAGTTGGCCAACCCTCGGATGCGTAGGTATTCTCCTACCTCGGTAGGGATACCATCACAGAAAGCTGCGTAGTTCGCCAATGCTTCCATGGCGCACACGAAAACAGAGCACAGCACACGGATACACAGAACACAGAAAACACAAGCACAATCACAAGAACACAATAGCGTTTTTTGGCGCAATCGGAAAGATTAAGTAGAGACATTACGGTAGGGGGGTAGGAAGTGATGGTTATCATTGTGCGGTGGTGGAATGATACTGCTTTCAATTTGGCGTGCATGCTCGAGTAATTAGTAAGGAGGGCGGCTTATGACAAAAACGTGGCTATTTAAAAAGAGAAAGAAAGAACAGAAGGAAAAGTAAAGTAAAAAAATGCGGTCCACCACCGAATGTTTTAATGCGGGCTAGCAGTGTGTTGATACGGTCGTAGCTTCGAACCATTGATTGCTTTTGGAAGTGGATTTCCGGTCAACGTAGTCAACCGAAAAGTTGCTGGACCGATTTGCTCTGAGATCTTGTAAGGGCCGAACCACCGTAATTTGAATTTGCCTGCAGATCTATTTGACTTTGCATTATAGAAAAGTACAAGCTGACCCACCAAAAACACTAGAGTTTTCAGGTTTCGATCGTGCATCCTTGCCTGTCTTAGTTGGACTTCGTGCATGGTTAAAAAACTGAGCCATCGGTGCTCGTCTAACTCTCTGAGTGTGTCCAACCTAAATGACAGTGAGTCTTCCGGTAGAAGTTTCTGAGCGATTGCTACGCGTAAACTTGGTATGACTATCTCCATTGGTGCTATTGCTTCTAATCCATAAGCTAATTTGAAAGGTGTCAATCCTGTTGTTACCTTGTATGTAGTCAGATATGCCCATAATACTGCAGGTAGCAGTTGATCCCATCTTTCCGGTGCTTCCATGATCAATTTCCGAAGTATATTCAGCAGAGATTTGTTTGTACTTTCGGCCAAGCCATTAGCACGATGATAATAAGGAGAACTAAATTTATGTGTGACCTGGAACGACTGTGTAAGTGCCTTCATTAAATTGTTTACAAAATGAGTGCCTTGATCTGAGACAATTTCCAGTGGTAAGCCAAAACGTGGAAAGACATCGGTTAGTAGACACTTTGCTACCGTAACGGTTGTAGCAGACCGTAAAGCCCAGGCTTCTGCCCATCTGGTTGCATAGTCTGTACAGGTCAGTATGTAACGGTTGCTATTGAAGACTGTTGGAGGTGTAATCGGACCGATAAAATCTAGACCCCACTTTTGGAAAGGTTCCAATGGTAAGATAGGTTGCAGAGGAAAGAGATGACGTTGCAAAGGCTGGCCAGATCTTTGGCAAGTATCACATAGTTTGACAAACTGAGAGATATCTTTGTACATCGTTGGCCACCAGAGACCACTCTGCAGAATTTTCCGGTGAGTTAAATCTGTAGCAAAATGGCCACCGGAAGGAATTGAGTGAGCCAAAGTAATAACTGAATTAACTTCATGCGGTGGAATACAGCGAAGTAGGATTCCGGTGTGATCTACATAATATAATTCTCCAGCAATTAATCGAAATCGGCGGCTAAAGACTGCAATTTTCCTTCGTACTGCCCTAGAAGTCTGAGATGGAAGGCAACCATCAGTGAGAAAGGTCAAGATCTGATCATAATATGAAAATGGGATAGGTGGGTCTGTAGAATCTTCATTAATTGGTTCTGACACATAAATCGCGGGTGTCATGTCATCTATGCCCACTGGAGCTTCATCGGAATCTAAGCGGGATAAGAAATCTACTAAGGCATGTGAACTACCTGGCCGGTGAATGACTTCGTAGTCAAATTCCTGTAAAAGTAAGACCCATCGCGCTAATCGACCACCTAGATGCTGTTGCCGAACTAGATAGACAAGTGCAACATGATCTACATGAAATGTGAATTTACGGCCTAGCAAGTAATGTCTGAATTTCTTGACCGAATATACTAGCCCTAAACATTCTCTTTCTGTTATAGAGTAATTCTTCTCAGCAGGAGCTAATCTTCGACTTGCATAATACACTGGTCTGAACCATTTATCAATTTGTTGCATCAACACACTTCCTATTGCTATATCTGAAGCATCGACAAATACATGAAATGGGTGATCCCAGTCCGGTGGCTGTAAGATAGGAACTTGTGTTAATAAATGCTTTAAACGATCAAATGCTATCTGACATTCCTGGGTCCATTCAAATTGTCAAGGTGTCTTGGAGATTAGCTTGTTTAGTGGTATAGCCAGATGAGCAAGCCACCGTAAGTGCCTTCCATGCCACCGTACTTGGCCCATAAAGCGCATAACTTCTTTTGGAGTAGCTGGCACCAGAGCTTCTAATACTGCCGAAATTTTATCTAGATCTACTTGGATACCTTGTGCAGATACAATGTGGCCAAGTAACTTGCCACATGAAACCGCAAACACAGATTTGTTTGGGTTCAAGCAGAGTCTATACTCTCTGCATTTCTGAAAGCAGCACCGTAAATGGAACAGGTGTGCTATCATCTTTCTGAAAACTGAAAAATCGTCGAGATATACTTGCATAAAGGAAGTGAGATAAGGAGAAAATATCTCCTGCATACATCTTTGAAATGTGCTTGGTGCGTTTCTTAATCCAAACCACATTACCGTACAAGCAAAGCCACCCCAGTTGGTAATAAATGCAGTTTTTGGTATATCTTCTTCGGCCATTCTCACTTGGTTGTAGCCACTGTATCCATCTAGGAATGAATACATCTCGTGGCCTGCTACTCTATCAATCATGGTATCCAAAAAGGGGATTGGAAAGGGATCCGGTATGGTTGCTGCATTTAATTTCCGGTAATCGACACAGATTCTCAATTGCTTGCTTTTCTTTGGCACAATCACAATCGGAGAGATCCATTCAGCATGCTCTACTGACACGATGAATCCAACTTCTAGTAACCTATCAAGTTCTGCCTTTACCTGAGATGCATAATGGGGATTCATCCGGTAGCTGGTTTGCTTTATCGGCCTTGCTTCTGGCTTCAGCATGACCCTGTGCTGGTAGATGCGGGGGTCCAATCCTTCCATGTCTTTGTAGTCCCATGCAAAGACGTCGGTGAATTCTCAGAGTAGCTGGATTAAACCTGCTTGAAATGTTTTCGGTAAGTTTTGCTTTATCTTTACAAGACGCGGATGATCTTCATCTCCTAAATTGTAAGTGATCAGCTGATCTTCGGGGACATAGAACTGTTGATGTTTCTCTGTGTCCTTCTTAGCTTCTTCTGTGATGGGTATTACTGTACATACTGAAGCGTTCCAATTATCTACAACGGACTGTAGATCAATAGTCCTTAAGGAAATTAAGTCAACGTTATTCTTCAGAAACTCTTCTTCTTCATCGTCTGACAATCCATCTAGCATATGGACTGGTTCAGTAAAATACGGTCTAGCGTGTAGCTCGTAGGGTTGTATAGCATCTAATTTTACCACATATCTACGATTGGAATCTTTAAACGTAAGCTCTTGTGCAGACCAGTCCTGTATTACCTTCGCATGCTTCAGACACGGTCGGCCTAAAAGAAGGTTGTAATCCAAAGTGGATTCCGGCAAATCTAGTATAACAAAGGTCATTTTAAAGGTCGTACCTTGCAAAGTGATGGGTACATTCCACACAAGTCCTATGGGATGGACTCTTGATTGATCTGCCATTCTGACAAAAAATTGAACTCGTTCGATTTCGGTCCATCCTAACCTTTTGCATAATGCCGCAGTCGCAATGTTAACACCAGAGCCTCCATCAATTAGTACCTGTGTAATCTTATGATTCTTATACCACACTGTAATTAAGGGGACTGAATGATCGATCGTAAAATCAGGTTCTGGTTGAAGTGCTGCTGTCGCCGGAATACAAGAAGGCACCGGACTGAACTGTTGTTGGAACTGTTGGCGAATTCCAGGTACTAATGCCAGTAGTTGGCCCAGAGGCAGAGTGATAGATGCCTTAGATAGGATTTCCCAAGCCTGTTGAGTTTGATTGACAGGCTCTACTGATGTTGAAGTTGATGCCTCTGTTGATGCGGAGGTGTCTACGATTGGTAATGTATCTGCTGCTGATGATGTTCCTACTGCTGACTCCCGTTGTTGTGTTCCTTCCTTTGTTAACGATGGCTGGGTTACCGGAATAGGCTCTGGGAAGACTGGTGGTTCTGTTGTGGTCCATTGACTAGCCTTGTTGTACATTCTGTGTTGTTCACGTATCCCTGGTTCAAGTATTTCTGTTGCCGGTTGCAGTTGTTTACCGGAACGGGTCTGGACTATAGCAGCCTGTAATTCCACCGGTGTGATGTGTACCATGTTGGCCATTGGATTTTGACGTTCCTTCTTCCTTTGATCATACTCAGCTTCATCCTTACAAAATCTCTTAATATGTCCAAATTCGCCACAAAAATGGCAGCGTGGTGGTGGTAAATTGGGATTTTCCGGTGGTGGTCCGTTCTGCCAGCGGTTTGCATTATAGTTGTTATTCCTCTGTCCTCAGTAATTTCGATATCCTTGCTGCTGGTTGTTTCTCATTTGTGGAGGCACATAGTGGTTTGCTGGCTGCCCTTGTTCTTGGATAATTGCATTGACAGTCGCTGTTCCCTGTACTCTAGCGTTGTATGCGCAGTTTTCGGTGGTGTGTCCGGCAATGTTGCAGATAGCGCAGAATGTCTGATTAAGTGCGCAATTGGCACTAGTATGTCCTGAATTTTTGCATGTGATGCAGTATACTTGTCTGGTCATATGTTCGGCAACATTTTTGTTTGTTTTTAACCACTCCAAATCTTCTGTAAATCCACCGACTTTGTTTTCTAGTTGCAGAGTCATTGCAATGACTGCATCGAGGGTCATGGCTCTGACACATCTTATGATCATGATCTGCTTAAGTTGTGGAGTCAAGCCATTGATGAACCACTGAGTGATAACGTCATCTGGTAAGTTAGCATGGGCCGGTGGTAGCTGCCTTAAGTGTGTTGTGAAGAGAGTAGCATACTCCTGTACGGTTTGATTTGCCTTCTGTCTGTTGTTCTGCAGATAGTCAAAAATTTTGGCTCGATTCTTTTTTAGCCTGAATCGCTGCAGAAAAGCATCTCATACTGCTTCATAGGTGCCGAAGTGATTAATATCATATTCTGTAAGCCATCTGGCTGCTTCATTGACAAGTGTAGATTGGAAGACAATGGCTTTGTAGGCCTGATCCGGTGGATGGTTGAGAACTGCATAGCTTATCTCGAAAGTGCGTACTTGAGCATCCGGATCATCTCCTGGGAATCCACCAAACTTCGTGTACGTCACTCCTGTTGGAGTCGGCCTGGGTGGACATAAATGTTGTTGTTCGTTCATCGTGAGTGTATTATACCTTCCTTCTGTATCTCGGATCTTGCTTACTATGCTTCGAATCTCTGTTTCGAACAACTTTCCTTCCTTCTTGATGTCCAGTATATGGGAACTCGCTTCCAAGCGCGGTGGTTGGGCTGAAGATTCAGCAGAAAATGCTAAACCGTCACCAAAAAACTGTGATTCTCTTACCGAAATATCACCGGAATGAACCGAAATTATGCCCGAATACGGTGTTTTTTCGCCTTCGTCGATTTCTTTGACTAGAGTGCTTCTAATCGTAGATAAATCTGAATCTTTTTCCAAGATTGTTAAACTAGTTTCCAACTGCGTCTTGGTAGGTTTTGGAATTACTATATCTTCGACAGACTGTGCCGAAATAGTACCGGAATGTACCAGAGGCGTAACACGTTCCACCGTAATATGACCGGAATCAGTTCTAACATTCTTAACTTTCTTGACAAATGGGCCAGACCTAGTTGTACTTTTACCTTCCAGAGTTGTCTTTAGTACATTAAGTACTCCAGACTGATGGTTCTTAGGATACGTTTCACCGGATCGAGTAACCGGCATGTATCATTTTTTGTACTAATCGCGTAGTATTACTAACGGAACAGTTTGCAACAATCTGGTTCTGTTGCTACTTCCAATCGAACGATAATCTGGATGTTCGATTCTGACAGACTACTGGCAATCTTGATGCCACCTTCCCACAGGCGGCGCCAAATGTTAAATGTAAAACAGTAACGCTGTGTTACTGACTAGCCGAAATCGTTACCGAACAAATATTAAACGTAAAACAGTGATTCACCGTAAACTGTGTTAAACTTTCAGTATCATTACCGAAAGGCGTTACCAGACTAACGTGGGTTCTTAAGAGTGGTAGGGGTCTGTTAGACAGAGGCCCTGTACTCTTTTCCCAATTCTTAGTCACAACATCAAAAACATGAATGCACGTCTTAGCTCAGTTACTAGCATTAACTAGATAATACTTGATTTCTATATTCCTGTGTACCGAACTTCTCCAGACTAACCTGCTATTGGAACATAGCAGTAGTCTGAGTTACAGACTCAACAGTAGTAATCAACCAGAGATAACACTTTAACCGACAGATTCGTTTGTCATAACGCTTTACAGCGATCTCAAATAAAAGTTCACGTTTATCAAAAGCAATAGTTCGTCCTCGTCACCGAATACAATAAGTTCAATAAAACAAACAGAACGTATTCAACAATGCATCAAGTTGCCTATTCAACTCATACGGTAATATAACTACTCAACATGACTGAGAGTACAAAAATAACTGAAAAACACACAGCAATACCATACGATGACAGTACTCAGACACACAATTCATCACTCAAACACTCGTTACAGTGAACTTCAGGGTGAGCAGGCGATACAGAACTCAACATTAACAATACTTAGAACTTCACAACAACGTGAACAATACTCTCACACATATTCAGGCAACAATCTGGCAATTCCAGAAAAGACGTCTCTCTGACCATTCTCCTTACATTGCTTTATATAGAATTTACAAGATGTGCGTACCAACTTTTCGCGCGTATTTTGAAAACTCCGTTACATCCGGCAATCATTACATTTGTCCCACTCCGGCGGCCGACTAATAGGGGAGCGAAAGAGGTCGCAAAAATTCCAAAGAAATGATTCAGGTAATGATAGTAAAAGATGTTGGAATTGTGGTAAACCTGGACACTTTGAACGTGATTGCAGGTTGAAGAATCAAAATAACAGAAGGCAACAAAACAACTATGCATCCACAAGTGCAGATGATTCTAAGAAGCTGTTCATGGTTCAACATCATATGATGAATACGATGCATGTTGATGTTTCAAAATTGAACAATGATGTCTGGTATGTTGATTCAGGTGCTTCAAATCACATGTCTAGTCATGCGGAATGGTTTAATAGTTTGCCGAAATTGCCAGTTCCTGGATATGTTGAAACAGATGATGACACAACACATCCTATCAAGCATACAAGAAATATAGCACTGTCTATGGAGGATGAGAAGGTAAAACATCTTGTTGATGTCTTGCATGTTCCAAATATAACAAAGAATCTGGTTTCTGTTGGACAAATGGTTGACCAAGGATTACAAGTTAGGTTCAATGCTGATGGGTTATATGTAGAAGAGTACAAACAGGGTGGACGATTGATTGCCAAAGGAAACAAAGTGAGTAGGATGTTCACCTTAAATGTGAAAATTCCTAAAATGAATGCAACCATGTTTGCAAAAGGTGAAGGAGTTATTGATGATATAGAGAACAAATTGGACATGCAAATTTGCAGAGGTTGAAATTGATGTAGTCCAAGGAGATTGTGAATGGGCTACCAAATTTCAAAGTTGTAGAAATGCAAAAGGTATGTGCAGCATGACAATTTGGTAAACAATCAAGAGCATCATTTTTGCATGACAAACATGTAAGTGAGAATGTACTAGAAATAGTACATACAGATGTTTGGGGTCCTACAAAGACCACATCTATGGGTGATTGCAGATTTTATGTTACTTTCATTGATGACCATACACGAAAAGTGTGGGTATATTTCATGAAAGAGAAGAGTGAGGTGTTTAATCACTTCTAGAATTTTAAAGCTATGGTGGAAAAGCAGATAGGGAAGTATATTCAGACATTAAGGTCTGATGGAGGAGGTGAATATATGTCAAATGAGTTCAACAACTTTCTTAAAAGTCATGGAATTCAACGTCAATTCTCATGCAGGTATACACCACAACAGAATGGCATTGTTGAACATAAAAACAAACATATTGCAGAAATAGAAAGAGCCTTGATGATTGAGAAGAATATGCCTCACTTTTATTGGGCAAAAGCTGTGCATACTGTTGTACACATCATGAATAGAACTCCGACTGCTATTGTACATCAAGTTACACCTGAAGAGAAGTTTACAGGTAAAAAGCCAAACCTATCACATCTAAAAGTTTTTGGTTGTATTGCATATGTACATGTTCTAGATGAGTTGAGGATGAAGCTTGATCCAAAAGCAAAAAAATGTGTCTTCATTGGATACTCCCTTGAGCAAAAGGGATATAAATGTTATAACCCACTCACATGACAGGTGGAGGTGAGCAGAGATGTGGTATTTGCTGAAATGTCAAGCTTTTATGCAGATACCAAAGATGGGCTTAATCTTGAATCAAATGACAAAGAAAATGCTAAAAAATCAAGTGCAAAATCTCAAGTTTTTAGTGGAATGGATGCATTACCAAGCAATAGTTCCAACTCAAATCCATGGAGTGGAAGACTGCGTGGAAATTTCAGTCCAGCAAATTATCAAATACATCCAAGAAAGGTAAAGAAAAGCTTTTTGCTCGTAGTAAAAATGTGCAGGTGAAGGCGTTGATGGAGATTCAAGTGATTCAGAAAAGAGTCTTGATGAAGAACTTGGATTGCCCTCTGTGAATACTCTAGGAGTTAGAAAGGCACATGCAGAAGATACAAGGAGAAGTGACCCAGGACCAAGAAGATCTGGGATGATGCGGAATTATGTAGAATGATTAACATATGATAGTTACATGGCTTGTCATTGTGCCTACATGACAAAGGTAATACAAGATGCTGAACCTTCTTGTTTTGAAGATGCAATTGGAAATGCAGATTGGGAAAAAGCTATGGATGAGGAGATGGCTTCACTTTATGGAAACAAAACATGGAAGTTGTTTCCATTACCACAAGGAAAGAAACCCATAGGCTGCAAGTGGGTTTACAAGGTAAATCACAATGCTGATGGTAGCATAAGCAGGTACAAAGCACGATTGGTAGCAAAAGGATATGCACAGACATATGGCATTGATTATGAGGAATAGCTAAAATGTCTACTATCAAAACACTTGTTGCATTAGCTACATAAAAAGGATGGACTTTACATCAAATGGATGTGAAGAATGCTTTCTTACATGGTGAGTTACAAGAAAAAGTATACATGGACCAACCACAAGGATATGAAGATTCAAAGCATCCAGAATATGTTTGCAGGTTGTAGAAGGCTTTGTATGGGCTGAGGTAAGCTCCTTTGTGCATGGCATGCAAGGATTGCTGATTACTTAACCACCATTGGGTTTTCTATGTGTGATGTAGATCATTCACTATATGCAAGGAAGGATGATGATGGCATCACAATTGTGGCTATTTATGTTGATGATATGATTGTAGGTGGTGACAATGAAGAAAGCATTAAAGAAATAAAGCAACTTCTTATGCAAAAATTTGACATGAAAGATCTTGCTGTGCTTTGCTACTTCTTGGGCATTGAGTTTATACATACAGAAGCAGGTATATGGATGTCACAAAGGCAATATGCCTTGAATATGCTGCAAAATTATGGTATGGTTGATTGTAAGACAATTTCTATGCCATTAGATCAGAATTTGAAATTGGATACCACACCAGGTGAAGCACTGGAAAATGCTACTATGTATAGGAAAATTGTGGGAAGTCTTATATATCTCACAATTACAAGGCCTGATCTAAGCTATATTGTTGGACTTGATAGTCAGTTTATGCATGTTCCCAAGAAGCCACATTTGGATGCTCTGAGGTGCACTCTACGTTATGTGAGTGCTACTATGTATTATGCATTGTTTTATGAAGCTGGTGTAGATTTGCAGGTTTATGGATACACCGATGTAGATTGGGCTGGTAGCATTCTAGATAGAAGATCTACTACTTGCTTTCTATTCTCCCTTGGAGGTGCAGCTATTACATGGGGCAGCAAGAAGAAACCCACTGTTGCTTTGTCGAGTATAGAGGCTGAGTATAGAGGTGCTACAATGGCAGCATGTGAGGCATCATGGCTAGAGATGCTACTTGCAGATTTAGGTGTGGAAGTGCAAAAGCCTATCACTATCTATTGTGATAATCTTAGCAGTATGCAGTTAGCATGGAACCTTGTTTTTCATGTTAGAACAAAGCATATCGAGGTACTTTATCACTTCATCAAAGAGAAGGTATTAGCAGGTGATATTGATCTTGTTTATGTGAGAATAGATGAGCATGTTGCTGATATTTTTACCAAAGCACTTGGAGTAGAGAAGTTGAAGAAGTTTTGGAAGATGCTTGGATTACAAGACATGACATTGAGCTTGAGGGGGAGTGTTGAGATATCAAGCTCAACATGTGATGATCTAGGATGACACGTATCACTTTTTCATTTCTCTGACATGTATAGTGGTCATGCCAGTATATGTTAGGGACACTTCATTGAGCTTTATTAGATTTATCTACTGAGAGTGATGGCACATTTGTTTCTTGCCAACTCACTCATTCGCGAACATTAGGTTTTTCCTTATGTATTGGTCTTTATAGATTGCAGTAGTTGTATTCTTGTTTTTAGGTCATTCTTGTACATTCCTTTTTATGTAATAGAAGAAGAAGAAGATCATTCTTCCTTGCCTCAATCTGAGTGTGTGCTTCTCTTTGATTGTGAGAGTGTGTGTGTGAACTCCCTTCCTTATCTCCTTCCTCGTGACATACTAGACTTCGAGATGCTTATATTGGTGAACCGAAACTTGTATATATCTTTGTCACAAAAAGGTGAAATAGCTTGCACAACTGCTGTGATAGTGCATTCAGAGACCGAAGCGAGCTCATATTGCGATTTCGGCACCACAAAACGAAGCAATTTTGATCTTCTAATCACCTTGAGTATGCTCACAAAATTTCTTGTGATTTTGAGACTGTGATCGGAGGAGTGTCGACGACACCCTAGACGAAGCGGCAACCTACTCTGATACCAATTGTTGGAGTTAGACATCTGTGGAAGCACACAAACAACACAAGGAAGAAGAAGAAGCTTGGAGCACAACACACAATACTGAATGTATTACCACTAGAATGTACAAAGATAAGTAACCCGTTAGGGCTATAGGTATATACAAGGTGGGGGAAAAAACATCCTAAAGAGGGAAAAAGTGCCTCGATGGTCCTGGTGTGTTCACACATATCACTACCTAAATATATCAACAAAGAACATGACCATCTTCAATGCCATCTGCATGAGCTTTAGTAATTGTATTTGCAGGTGTAATAGGACGTTTTTCAATACCCTACACAATATTCAATAGTCCTTTTGTAACCAATACATGGAACATCATATAAGCCCATAATGGGTAATTGGCACCATCCAACTTATCCTCAACAACTAACATACAAAATACATCACTGCTTTCAGCCATGGCCACTAACTAAAATACCCTGATGCAGAAAAATGACTCTATCTCAAAAAGTTGAATAGAACTACCCTATTGAGTTATGCTAAACTTGTATATATGTTTGACACAAAAAGACTAAATTGCCTACATAGGCACTACAATAGTGCATTCAAAGGCTGAAACAAGCTGAGATTGCGATTTTGACACCACAGAGCGAAGATGTTTTGAACTCATAATTGCCTTGAGCATGCTCATCAACTTGTGTGCGATTCTGAGATTGTGACCCAAGGGGTGTTGAGGACACCCTAGATGAAGCAACAACGTGATCTGATACCAATTGTTGGAGTTTGAGTCTACGGAAGCATGCGAACAACACAAGGAAGAAGAAGAAGAAGCTTGGAGCACAACACACAATACTGAATGTATTACCAAGAGAATGTACAAAGATAAGTGACCCGTTAGGGTTATAGGTGCATATACAAGACGAGAGAAAAAAAACCTCCTAAAGAGGGAAAAAGGTGCCTCGGTAGTCCTAGTGTGTTGACACATATCGCTACCAAAATATATCAATAGCTTTACACTTCATGGGATTTGTACCTAAACTGTCCCATGCTTTGGGCATGTGGAAAACACCAAAATGATTCACTTAATTATGGGGCAAATAATATCTCAAGTATGGAGTTATCTTATTCGACTTTGTGACCTAGAACCATTCGATAAGTGTTGGGTAAGTTTTGAGCACACAAGATGCTACAAAAATTTTCCCAAAAATATAAGAGAAGAAGGATGCCATGTTCTCTTCAGAATTCTCAAGGTATCCTTAGTGGATCTAAGGTATCCCTCCGGGAATCATAGCTTGTAATTGGCCTTAAACTTGAGCTTTTGAATATTCTTACACTTGTTATTCTTCTTTCAATTGCCTTGCAAAAGGAAACTGTATGGCAATTGTGTTTTGCAACTCAACTTTTCTTACTCTTTTTGATGTTCTTTATCTTAGCTTTCCTTTTATAGCCTTATATACTAATAATCCAACAAGATTTGGTCCAAAATCAGGATTTATACAACAATGCAAAAGGAGAATGCAAGCGCAAAACATGATTTGCAACTAAATTTTTCTTGTTTTCTTGTAATTTTTACAATGGGCCTTCTTCTTTAGGTTTTGTATAACGTGTATCTTCCAAAATTTTGGCTAAAATTTTGATGTATGCAAGAGGTGATTTCTTTGATTTAGTTGCTTTCTTTTTGTCCTTCAAGCTCTACCCATTTAGACAGAAAAAAAAACCACAAAAACAAGCTTTACCTTACTCATTGAAAAAGGTGATTGCTCTATAGGTCAACTTTTGGATGCCTTCCAAAGAGATTTGAGCTATATTCTTGGATCCACTCATGCCTGATGTTGACATGGATATGCAAAGATAATATAATCTTGATGATGGTGCTTTTTAGTCTTGATGATACCTTGGATATAGTCATGGCTAACATGGTTAGGTTAGCTGACATAGAACATGTTTTGTTAGCATTCAAGGGCCCAATGTAAGAGTTATTATGCTCGAGACCATACATTCTAGTTGTTATTGGTGTATTTGCACTTGATATAGACATCGAGAAAATGGGATATGTGCAAGAACCATGAGTTCTTATGTCCATCACATGCAAGTTATGA
>CM035412.1:138073760-138076260 GCA_020310875.1 Ceratopteris richardii | reverse complement strand
TACATGGACACTATGTGCATCGCACAATTTAGAATTGCTTATGGAAGACATTGGGGCACTTCCATGGGTGAAATCGATCCTTGATAAAGCAAAATTCATTGTGAAATTTGTCACTACTAAGTCAAAAGTATTGAACATCTTTCGTGCCCACTCTACCTTGGATTTCCAAAAACCCTCTATCACATGGTTTTGTTACATGTATATAGTACTTGACAGAGACCTTAGAGTAAGGAAAGGGCTTCTACGTACGGTGGTGGTTGAGGATTGGTACAACATTCAGGAGGTTTGAGGAGACTCTCTTCACACAGTTCTCAGCGCTCGTTATGGGAGATGATGAGTTTTGGACGAAAGGAGATACGTTGGTAGCTTCCATCCACCCAGTGTACAATGTTCTTCGCGTGACAAATATGGATGGCAGCATACTTGGTCTTGTATATGAGTACATTGATCGTATACAAGAAAGCATCCAGGAAGTTGTCGGACTCTCGGACATTGAGTAAGTTTGCAATATGATGTACTACTAGTACTTTATCATGATTCATAATATATATGTTTATAACTTCATTGTTTATTATATAGGAAGACCACTTTATGTGATGCAGTGAGAAAAAGATGGGATTGGTTTCATAAACCAATACATGCCGTTGCTCATATTCTTCATCCATTATGGAGAAGTGAGCAACAATTTACAGACATTGAGTTAGAGGATAGCTGGATCGACTACATCATGCAATGGAGTGGTGGTGGTGATGGTATTCTGTCACAGTTAGAGAGCGAGAGATTGCAGTTCCGTAGCATGGAGGGTTACTTTGGACAGCGCATTGCACGACTACATGAGAACCGGGTTGCTCCGGTTACATGATGGGAGAAATATGGAGTGCGTACTCCACTATTGGTAAGTATTTTTACCATTTGAATCTATTTTTTATAAATCATGATCTATTATTTTTTTCATGAATCATAGCGAAGATTAGCCTTGCAAATTTTTTCGCAAGATTGTAGCACAAGTCCTGCAGAGAGGAACCGGAGTACAAGGGCTCTATTCCATTCGAAAAAAAGGGAATAGATTGAGTGCTCACTATAGGTAAGTTCTAACTTTGAAGTTTTATGAAAGCTTAAAGCTATTTATATACCCTGTACTATATAGGCTATACTCTAGAGTCTAGACTCAAATTTGATAAAAAAATTGGAGTTTGCAGGTGAATGTTGATCTAGTTGATATTGGTAAAGTCAAAGATATTCCTCAAATCCCTCGGGAAGAGAGGGATATCTTTGCCATGCTTGCAGAGGAGTCTCAGAGATTTATATGACACACTCGTAGCCGCACTCGAAGGGGTAGGTAAATTGTAAATTTGTAATATTATTACGTACTAACTTCTAAGATTTACACGTAACACAAGTATGCCCATTGCTAAGATTTTTTTTTTATATATATGCATTGTTTATGTAGGTGATCCATCATTACCATCCACTAGCCAGCATTCGCACAAGTATGTTTCAAGAAGGAGTGGATCACGTCGTGGAAGGGTGGTGGATCCTCTACCACTCAGAGAGATCATCCAGTTGTTCGAGAGGATTGGGAGCAAGATTCAACCTCATCTTCTAGTGGAGATGATGACTTGGGACGAGAGATAGGTGAGATTGAAGCTACATTTGGACATACAGAATCAGATGGTACATCTTCATGGACTAGCATATTTGATGATGAGCCCATAGAAGATGTCTCTACCAAAGACATTGCAGAGTCATCTTAAACTTTACTTTGTATAGCATGCTTCATTTTTTTGGACATAGTGTGATAGTGATCATTTGGATCATGGATGTATCTTGTTGGATTTAGATTGATGACATGTTTTTACCATTTGACATTCATGGTTCATCATTCATATATACATTTTGCTCTAGTATTGTCTGCCGTAGTATTGTCTCCTAAGTTCTATAAGGTTGTAGATTAAGTTTTTTATGTGTTTTTAACACTAGATATGTAAATGAATGCTAGACATGCATTATTCATGGTTATTTGGGGGAAAAAAATAATGTTGCGACAAAATATAATACTCTTTTTTATTTCCATTTTTTTAGTACCCTACGAACTAAATGTTTTAAAACCCGTTTTTAAAACGCACTTTGTACTATGGTCATCAATACATCAAACATGATACATCTATCATCAATGTACATCTAAGAACAAAATATCAATCAAAATATCTTAAATAGTAAGAACTCTGAATAATCACAATGGACATGTCACATAGGACGACAATTATAGTCCATATAGTAGTAAGTATTGAGGTCTATCATCAAAATGCATCCCCTCTGATGAAAAAGATGAAGAGGATGATGGAATATCTCCCATAGGAGTGACATTTCTATCATAATACTCTTGCTCTACAATGGGAATAGAATCGAGACTCTTTGGTAATGTAGCCTCGTCATCATCTCCCTCAAGTGGATCTCCTTGACATCGGGGGTGCAGTTTATGCCTCCTAGTATATATTGG
>CM035412.1:138046260-138066260 GCA_020310875.1 Ceratopteris richardii | reverse complement strand
CTTTCAGCGAGATGGGCTACATCATACGAGCCCACCTCCTAGAGGCATGGGGCTAACGCTCCAGCAGACAGTGGCACAGAGAGCGCGACATCGACCACATAGAGCTGGGTACGGACGACCACGACTATACCATGAGGATATTTCACGCATCAGGATAGCCCATGACCACACGATGGAGCATAGGCGCACCACCACCGCCTTGGTAGCCTTCCTTCAGGAGGCACTCGGACCGCCCCTGATGTACCACATACTCCACCCACCTCCACTCGTTACCTGTAGCTAGGATATACATATACACTCCCATCATTAGGCCCCCATGTACTAGATGGCCATTATCTGCTAAGTCAGAGCCACATCTCCCCACTCACCACTACATTATCCCCACTACCTCTCCATCATCCGGTACACTATCCTGTGGTTGTTTCCATGTTCAGCCTACACAATTTTGTGTAGCGAGTACTTTTCCATTTTTATTTCTGCATAGGTGTTACTTCAGTTGTACATGGTTTTGTCTCATAGGCCAAATTTGGCCTTCAGAAGACGTTAATATCACTTTCTTTCTTTCTTTCTTTCTCTCTCCTCCCCCCTTCTCCCTCTCCCTCCCCCTCCCCCTCCCCCTCCCCCTCCCCCTCCCCCTCCCCCTCCCTTCCTCCCTCCCTCTCTCTCTCTATGTGATAAGCAAAAAACTATGGCAGCAACGCATGAGTAGCTTCAAACAGGCAAATGAATTTGATTTTGAACCTCCACTTTTTGAGGTGCTCAAAAAATACAGCCCAAATATAGCATTTTTGGGCCATACCGTTTCCCAGAAATGCCGTTTCGAGGCACTATGATCTCTCTGGTCCTCAGTGAAAAGAGTGCATTCTTATCTCTTGCTTAAGTCTTCTCATGATATGGATGCGAAGACCTAGGGTAGCACCCTCACAATTGGTCATGCATAGAACTTTGTAGATTGGTGTGATGACACTCAAAATAGCCTTCACACTATGCCAAAAGCTAACATCAAAGCATAGCCTTGCTATGTTTTTCGACTATTCCAATGAGCTCTCATCCCACTTGTTTCAAAAGATAGGTACCATCGTTTGTCTAAGAGGCACTTAGATCTCAAGCAACTTTGAAAGAACAATCCTTATGTATGCAAAGCTTGTGGTTGCATGCATCTTTACTTCAAGCTTGGTGTCACTTTGTGCGTGAAAAATGTAACTATGCTTGAGGCTTGTAGTGTGCAAGAGTTTACCCATGGTAGCTTTCCAATATCCTCCATGAGCAAATCAAGATAATGAGTTGCACGTGGAGTCCACAAGTGTAGACCAATGGATAGAGTTGAGAGAAAAATGAAGACAAAGATAGATGCAAACTGAGAGATAGAGAACTCAAATTCTCAAATTGCCAAGAATAATGAAGCTACACCGATGGTGCTGTCCACGTGTGCACTCCCAAAGTGGAGCTTAGATGACGATCTAGACAAACTCTAGATGAAGGGCTTACTAGTGGGTAATGCTATGTAAAGTTATACATGGGCCATGCTTATATAGCTTTTACAAGGGGACTCGGTATAGATAAGCGTAATCAGATGACTAGGCTCACAAAGATCATCTATTACCATCAATGATCACACATACACCACATCTAACTTGGAAGTTAGGGTTCCACGAATGTTCGGGCTCTCACAATGGCTTCTCCTCATAGTGGGAGCTTGTCAACTTAGAGCACCATGGATCATTTGTGGTCACTTGAGGGTGGAGTATTGAGTATATCTAACACCCCCCCTCACCTTCTTGGTCCAATCCCAAACTTTGGAGGTGTCGATGAAGTTGCTCTCCCCCAAGAGCCTTGGTGAAGATGTTTGCTCCATTTTCTTTAGTTGGACAATAGCTTATCTCCCTGTCCTCGATCAACTCATGCACATAGTGATACTGAATTTGCATGTGCTTGATGCGTGCATGGAAATCAAGATTCTTTGCGATGGCCATGCAACTTTGGTTCTCATACTTCAACCCTGTAGCTTCTTGTTCCTATATTCCTATGTGGCATAGGATCCACGTCAACGATATTGCTTCACATGCTACAACATGCTGCTTTGTACTCAGCTTTAATAGAAGATAATGCTATAGTCAATTGCTTCTTACTGAAACTGATTTCTGCTATCAATATCTCAAACCCAATCTAAATCACAATATCTAACGAGAGATGATCCTTCTTCATAGAGAATACCATAATGAATGGTTCCTTTCACATACTTGAGTATCCATATGCTGCCTTCTAATGAGTTTGGCAAGGTTTATTAGAGAACTTGCTTACTATTTCATCAACATAAGAGATATTTGGTCTGAGATTGCACAAGTAGATGAAACTTCCAACTAATTTACTATGTCTTCCAATATCCACTGGAGGTGAAGTATCTTCAATAGATAATTTTGTGTTGATCTCCATAGGTGTAGAAATTTCATTGCAATCCTCTATGTCAAATGCCTTCAAAATTTGTCTTGCATACTTTTGTTTCCTTGACTCCTTCCAAACTTCAAGGCCTAAGCAATAATGCATTAAGCCCAAGTTTGTCATTTCAAATTCTGAACTCAAGGCATCTTTCGTTTGTTGAAGAAGAGCATTATCATTTCCTATAATCACAAGGTTATCTACATAGAGTACAAGCACAATTGTCTTCCCTCCTCTCTTTAGAACATATAAGTTAGCATTAGAAGCACATCTTTTGAAACCTAGATCCAAGAGATACTTATCTATCCGTTGGTGCCATGCTCTAGGGTGTGCATTTAGGAAAGCTACACCATATGTCCATCTGAAGCCTAAAAGGGTGAGATCGCTGCTTTTTTAACTTGAAAAGAATTAGTGAATAAAAAAAGCCTATGCCAAGTTTCATGAAAAAATTGCTTTTGGAGCAGCCAGCTTTTTAGAGCTATCGTAAAAATCTTCCTTGGCTCCTACGAGACTTCAAGGCCTAAGCAATAATGCATTAAGCCAAAGTCTGTCATTTCAATTCTTAACTCCGGGCATCTTTCGTTTGTTGAAGAAGAGCATCATCATTTCTTGCAATCACAAGGTTATCTACATAGAGTACAAGCACAATAGTCTTCCCTCCTCTCTTTAGAACATACAAGTTAGCATTAGAAGCACATCTTTTAAAACCTAGATCCAAGAGATACTTATCTATCCGATGGTGCCATGCTCTAGGGTGTACATTTAGGAAAGCTACAACATATGTCCATCTGAAGTCTAAAAGGATGAGATCGCTGCTCTTTTAACCTGAAAAGAACAATTTAGTGAATAAAAAAACCTACCCCAATTTTTGCAAAAAAATTGCTTTTGGAGTAACTTTTGAGCTATCGTAAAAGCTCATCATGGGAGCAGATTAAGGCTATTTAAGGACACATGGGGGTCACATCTTGGTATCACTTGAGGCCTAAGCTCAAGGATCATTCAGTCCTCTAGGTGACTTACTTCTGAAGGAGGTGTGCCCTAACTTCTGGCGTAGTCTTGGAAGAGATTTTAGAGCCAACCAATCAGCATATATATTATGTCTTTCTATTGTTGTTGCTGTTCCAAGTCTTTGTTTTGTGCCTTCTACTTTAACAAAAGGAGGACTTTCCCTTGTTATTCAGTTAGAGTTTGCTGTATAAACAATTCTCAAGTGTTTCTATTCACTCCAAACTCACATACACACACTCTTCATACCTTTTAGGACCTTATGCACAAACTCTTGTATCTAGTTCTCGAAATTTTGCCTAGATTCAGATTTTGTATCTACATTCAACACACATTCAATTTTTTAGTCATATACACATTTGGTAATTTAACATTCGAATATCAGTTAGTGTAGGTAAGCATTCAGTTTAGTGTTACTCTTTGATAAGTTGTGTATTCTCTCTACTTCTCATTCATCTATTTTTAGTCTTAAGGTGTGTATGTTAAGGTTCATTTGTGGAAGATCCTTTAAACCTCTGATTATTGTTATTAAGGCCCACCCTCGTTCCAACATTTGGTGTCAGAGCATAGTTGACATACACCCTTAACAAGCTTTATCTTCCGAAGACCTGCCGTTCCAATTTCTACTCAACACGAGGTTACAAAGAAGAAGGAGAAATTTTGTTATCATTCAGGTCATTCAGAACCTTTTGTACATTATACACTTTATTTACATTCTATGTTGTGCTCCTAACTTCTTCTTCCTTGTGCTGTTTTTATGCCCACTGAATCTTCAAACTCCAATTCAAATGGGCAAGTATTTTGAAGATGTAGCAAAGATCAAGCCCGAGTTGGTATGAGAATTTTGGAAGGCCAAAGCTCTTCAAAAAATTCTGCTGTCGATTCCAACTTTGTCTTGACCTTGCTCCTTGATGTAATCGTACTTCCAAGTATCATTTTCTAACAATCAACCCTCGAGGACTCCTTTCATCATAACTTGCCCTCCAAGCTACTTGTTGGCAATTAGTCCCTTTGAGTTTTCTTGCTAATTTGATTCCATGATACCTTTTCTAAGTTCCATGTGCAATCTGCCTTTGATTCGAACCCATGGGGCTGGGCATTCGACTTCTAGCACATCTCACATGCTTTCATCTAACCAAGGCATTTGAAAAAGACAGCCCGAGAATTGATACTCTAACAACAAATCATGCTAGAAAATAACTTCTTCGATAAACATCAAACTATTTGCAATTTACTCATTACACATGTTCAAGTACACTCTTGGGCATCAACCATTTTCACATATCATTTTATGAACAAAACGTTTGTAATATGTGCAGTCAGTTCATGTCCAAGTGCACATGGAAATCCAACACTTTATGATTCTCATAAAAGAATGGCTAGTAGCATACCTCTACAAGCTCCACTATACCTCCCATTTGTCCAAACTATGCAACTTCTAGGAAGCCAGCTTGTGTCTGCTTCCATGTTCACTCACGATCTCCTAGTATTCTTATGTAGTTAACACTTATGCATGTATCAAAGATGCAAAAGAACTGCCCGAAATTCTACAAAGGGAGGCTTTATCCTCATCCATTATTCGCTTATACTAGGGATCTTCATTGTATAAAGTCTACATGCTACTCTTCCCATGCTCACTTTTATAATCTGCTTTCATGATACAAGCTAAAATAACCAGCTACCATGAATAGCCCCATGCCTGAAGCCACTGTCACAATGGTAACTGATGCTCAACTGTTGCTCCATTCCAAATCAAGCTTTCTAGGGGCCCACTAAAAAGAACGACTAATTTCTATATATTACAATCATCTTCTCACCAGACAATGTAGAAAGATAGCACTGGCTCTTAACACTAGTGTTGTACTTGGACACTTTAGTGTCCTAAAAAAGAGACAATGTTTGATGAATTTTTTAGATTACTAAAAGGAACCATTTATAAATGTAACTATGCAACATGTTGGCATAAGGGTTGAATATTTTTAGAAAAATATATTTTTTATTAAAGGATATAAAAACTAATATTTATTCACTAATTTTATGATGCCAATTTCAATACTGGCGCAAAAATTACAGTGATGTAAGTTAGTGCTTATTTTTTATTAAAATCATGATCTCGTAATTTTCATTGGTCTAAATGCAATAAAATCTTTTATTTTATATATGTCAACATGTTTCTATCCATAATTAGATATTTTTAATGAATTTTACTAGGTTTATGGCATAAAATGAATCTCATTTGTGATATGATAGTCTTGAACATTCATCATTTTTTATTATCAAAATACTATTTGATATTGTTACAACTAGAAATATTTTTTTGACAACCTTAGGAGTCAAATTTCTATGTCGTTTCTTCAAGTTAAACAATACCCCTTTTTTTTACACGCTAAGAAAAGGTCGTTTTATGCGGAAATATTGCATATGCTACATGATTAAAGTTAACATGCTAGTTTTTTCTATACAAAGTAGTTTATAATGTTTATAGAACTATTTTAATCCATAATATATACCTTATATCATCGAGAAAACCTAATTTTTTAGGATGAATTTTTATTCTAGATAGAGAGGATTATGGCCATTCAACAAAATATTGAGATTTTTAGTGGTATGTAAGATACATACAAAATTATTGGTTCAAACACATGTAGCATATCTTTATGCTACTATATGGTGGTTTTTGAAATAAAACACAAACCATTTTAGTGTTTTTATGAATCAATATCATATGGAAAGCTGCTAAAGTGTATAACTATATAATGAACACCCTATATTGTACTAATTTTTTTATTATAAAAATGATTTTTCTAGTTCCCAAGACTTTTCGTAAATGATTATATGACAATAAATTCACATTAGAAAAAAGATTCCAATAGGAGGAAAAATCCTTTTATGGAGATGTCTTTCTTCTCATATATAAGTTTACAAAAAAAAGTTTTTCTTAACCATATTCAATCATTTCTATATTTTGAGTTATCAAAAAAGGTTATTTTATAAGATATATATATTTTATAGAGCATCTAGGTATAGATCTTTATGGGGCTTTAAGGTTTTTTCAAAATTTTATTTGATTAGTATGTGTGATTTTTTTAATTTATCAGAAAAAAAGGACACTATAGTGTCCTGTTTTGGTACAACACTAGTGTTAACCCTTATAGAATCTTAAACAAGGACATATTTAAAGCTACAAAGGAAGCTACATGCTCCTTGGCACCATGGACATCAGCATAGATAACACAAAAAACTTAAGGCATGGTGCACCATGTGTCCTGGAAATGACATTATGTTCCAAACAGGCAGCCACCCATGGACCATCCCATCCCCAGGAAGCTCCATGCATATCACATCCTATGGCTGTTCCATATTAGGACACATCTCCTATCCCCTTCTGACTTTTGGGGATGTCATATATTTTCAAAGCTAACAAAAACTCACACCCAACTGGCAGAAACAGAATAACCTGAGACCACAGCTGCAGCATCCTGATCAAAAGGCTAGATTAACAGCTGTCAACCTACATTCATCGGAGCAATGCGCTAAGAATCTCTTTTATTCTTCTTTTTGTATCCCCACAGGTCTTTTTCAGCATCCACATTGCTGATTTTTTCATCTACAGGTCTTTTGTGGCAGAAATTCTCTCATTTTTCAAGTGGGAGGACATGCACAAAGATTGAGGAAGTGCATACTTGCTGGAAACTTATTACAGTAGGTCATTTCTCTGATTTTACAGGTCATATTGCTGCAAAAATTGGGGCTTTTGTGAAAACAAGCACCCATTGCCTTGGTTTTACATCTATGTATGCCTTTTGTGGTTGAAAAACAACAAATTTGTTGTTTTTGATGCAATTACAGCTTGCTGGAATTTTCTGAAATTTTCTGCAGAAAATTTCAGAAATTGTTTTTTGCAAGTTTTGAACAGTTTTTGGGCTTAATTTTTCAGCTATAGTCTCCTAAGGTAATTGCGCACAGGACAGCAGGTGAATTTTACCTTTTTGGTGAAATTTTGAAGCTCTTAGTGTGCAAACATGGCCTCTACCTCCTCTGATGTCAAAAGCTTGTTTGAGATCAAGAGATTTGAAGGTAATGGTTTCGATTTGTGGAAAGAGAGAATGTTGGGCATCCTCTTTCTTAAAGATTGTGAAGGGGCTCTTGAGGAAGTCAAGCCTGAAGATATGACAGATGCAGCATGGATGAACCTAAACAAGAAGGCCATCACTTACATCAAGATGGCTGTATCAGATGAAATCTTAGTGGATTTGAAAGGCCTTACAACTGCTTTTGAGGTATGGGAGAAGCTGAAAGCCACTTATGAAAATACCACGCCTGTAAATCAAGTGCATCTTATGCGTAAGCTAGTGTGTATGCAGCTTGATGAGTCAAAAAGTGCGGCTGAGCACTTATCTTTGTTTACAGGTACTCTTTCACAATTGCAGGACTCTGGATTACCTCCATTTGATGATAAGCTTAAGGCCATCTTCTTGTTGATGACCTTACCTGATTCGTGGGAAACATTGGTTGTTTCACTTTCGAATAGCCCCAGTCTTACCTTTGATGGTGTAAGGGGTTCTATTTTGAATGAGGAAATCAGGAGGAAAGCTAGTGGAGAGGGCAGTGGTTCAGCCAATGTGGCTAGAGGAAGAACAGAAAAGAAAAGTGGAAATGTACAGAGGAACAGGAGCAAAAGCAAAGGCAAGGCTGAAGTGACTTGTTATCAATGTGGTAGGAAAGGTCACAAGAAGCCTGATTGCAGATTCTATAAAGCTGAACTAGAAAGAAAGAAGAACACAGGTGACAGGAAGAAAAAGGACACCAAGAATGAAGCACATGATACCTCAAAGGACAAAGACAAAGAGAAGGCCAATGTGGCCTCTAGTGTCATCATTGAGGAGCTATCAGATGCAGAAGATATACTTTGTGCTACTATGGAAGCAGAGCATGCTGAAGTTATTGATCCTTCTATTAATATTCATGCACAAGATATGAAGATCACAAAGAGGGATTTGATTGATGCCTTGCTTACTGTGAATGATGCTTTGTCACAAACATGGATTGTAGATTCAGGTGCATCGTTTCATGTAACTCCTATTAAGGAGTGTTTCACTACCTTTCATGCAGGCAGCCATGGACATGTATATCTTGGAAATAACCATGCTTGTTCAATTGAAGGTATTGGCACAGTGCATCTCACAGTGGATGGTACCAATGAGCTGGTTTTGCATGATGTAAGGTATGTACCAAGCATCAAGAAAAGCTTATTGTCTGTTGGGCAAATGGATATGCATGGATATAGTACCCTCTTTGAGAAGGGGTCATGGAAGCTTATCAAAGGCTCTAGGCTGATTGTTAAAGGTACAAAGAAAGGGACTCTTTATTGCTTGCATGGTAAAGCCTTGCTGGGCAAGTTTATTGCTTTGGCTGAAATCCATTCACATATGGAATTATGGCATAAAAGGCTTGGTCACATGAGTCAAAAAGGCCTTGATAAACTATGTAATTTGGACAAGTTTGATGCTAAAGGCTCAAAACTTGATTTTTGTAATGAATGCCAATATGGTAAGCAAGTAAAGAATTCTTACTACTCTGGTGTCTCTCGTAAGTCTAATGTGCTTGATCTTGTTCATTCTGATGTTTGTAGCATGCCCACAAAATCTATGGGGGGTGCTCTTTACTTTGTTTCTTTTGTAGATGATTACTCTAGGAAGCTTTGGGTATATTTGTTAAAATCTAAAGATGAAGCCTTTGCTGCATTTAAGAAATTTCATGCATTTGTGACCACTCAAACAAGTAGAAAGCTGAAATGCTTACGTACAGATAATGGGGGTGAGTTTACAAGTGCTGAATTCAATAGATTTTGTGAAAATCTTGGTATTAAGAGGGAGCTAACAGTCCCATACAGCCCCTCTTCCAACGGTGTGGCTGAAAGGTATAATAGGACTTTATGTGAGAGGGTGAGATGCATGCTGTCCACAGCTAATCTCCCTCATGGATTTTGGGGAGAGGCTTTGAAAACTGCAGTTCATGTTTGCAATCGATCCCCTCATATGTCCTTAAAAGGTGGCATTCCAGAAGAGGTTTGGTCTGGCAAACCAGCTTCATATGATCACCTACGCATCTTTGGTTGCGATGCTTTTGTGCATATAAGGCCTGAGTTGAGAAGCAAGTTAGATGCAAAGTCCATGAAAGGAATCTTCATGGGTTATGGAGATGAAGGTGAAATGGGCTACAGGATTTGGCTACCTCAACTCAAGAAGGTAATACGCAGCCGAGATGTTGTATTTAATGAGGCAAGGCTGCTCAAAAACAATTGTGCCTCTAAAGATGACCATAAAAGAGTCAAATTTCAGCATGTACAGCCACCAGTTAAATCTGATATGGACCCTCGGGATGCACCACATATGGCTGGAAATGACAATGAGCCCGTGGTTATTGAGCCAGATGATGCTGGACAGCAAAATGATGCTCCTGAAGGGCATATGCAGCCACCTATTCATGCTGAAAACAGGGCTGGAAATGATGTACAGCAGCCTGTTAACAATGAAGAAGTTAATGTACCTCCTGATGTAGATCCATTGCCTGGTAATGTTGATCATTGGGTAAGAAGATCTATACGTCCTAGGAGGCGAGTGAATAGATATGATCCCTCTATACATTATATTATGTTATCAGATGAGGGTGAGCCTCTTACTTATAAAGAGGCAAAGCTATGTGAGCACAAGAAGAAGTGGGAGTTAGCCATGCAGGAAGAGATAAAGGCCTTGCATGCAAATGATACTTGGGATTTGGTTGAGTTACCCAAAGGAAGGAAAGCCATTCCAAACAAGTGGGTGTACAAAATCAAAACTGTTGATGGCAAACCCAAGTATAAGGCAAGGCTGGTTGCTAAGGGATATGCCCAAAAAGAGGGCATTGATTTCCAAGAAGTGTTCTCTCCAGTGGTGAAAATGACCACTTTACGTGTGTTGTTTGCTCTCACAGCTGCCTTGGATTTGGAATTATTCCAAATGGATGTTAAAACAGCCTTTTTGCATGGTGATTTAGATGAAGAGCTGTACATGAAACAGCCAGAAGGATATGCCATTCCTGGAAAAGAGCATCTGGTATGCAAACTGAAAAGGAGCTTGTATAGGCTGAAACAGGCCCCAAGACAATGGTATAAGAAGTTTGATGCATTTATGCTCAAACATGGGTTTAAAAGAAGCCATGCAGATCATTGTTTGTGCACGAAAAAGGATGAAGATGGCAGCTCAATTATTCTTGTACTGTATGTAGATGATATGCTGCTGGCTGGGAAGAAAAAGAGCACTCTGAATGCTCTAAAACAGCAGCTGAACTCTGCATTCTCAATGAAAGACCTTGGGGAAGCTGAGCATATTCTTGGTATGCGTATAAAAAGGGATAGACAGCAGCATACTTTGCAGGTATCCCAAGAAAAGTACATTGAAAAAGTGCTGGACAGATTTAATGTGGCTGATGCAAAGCCTCTTGGAGTGCCATTGCAGCCACATGTTAAGCTTTCCAAGGATGACTGTCCCAAAAATGATGATGAAGCCAGTTACATGAAGAGTGTTCCATATGCATCAGCTTGTGGTTCACTTATGTATGCTATGGTTGCCACTCGGCCAGACATTGCTCATGCAGTGGGAGTTGTTAGCAGGTTCATGGCTAATCCTGGTAGAGCTCATTGGGAGGCAGTCAAATCTATCTTGAGATATTTGAAAGGGACCAAAAGTAAATGCTTATGTTATGGAAAGGGTCCATTGGAGTTAAAAGGATTTTGTGATTCAGACATGGCAGGTGATGTGGACACTCGCAAGTCCACAAGTGGCTATGTATACATCCTTGCAGGTGGAGCTATTTCATGGTGCTCTAGACTTCAGATGATAGTTGCACTATCTACTACAGAGGCTGAATATATTTCAGCCACAGAGGCTTCCAAAGAAGCCATTTGGTTAGCTCGGCTCTGCAGTGAGTTTGGGATGCTTGAAAAGGCACCTCTTCTTGGATGCGATAGCCAGAGTGCCATATGTTTGGCAAAGAATGCCATGTTTCATGCTCGCACAAAGCATATTGATGTGAGATATCACTTCATCAGAGAGGTGTTAGAGGATGGCCTGATCACTTTGATCAAGGTCAATACTTCACAGAATCCTGCAGATGCTCTCACGAAGTGTCTACCCAAGGCACAACATCAGCTATGTATACAGATGGTGGGAGTTACTTAGCTTAAAGGAGCCTCCTTGGTCCTTTAAGTGGGAGGTTGTTGGGGATAAAGGCCCCAAGGACTCTCCTTTTGTATATTTTGACCCTTCCATGTGAAAGCTCTCTTCGAGAGCTTTCCAGACATATTTTGTTGTATTTTTTGGACCCCAAATTGGGGAGTTATAGGCATTTACATTATTTTTATGACTTTTGGTCATTGGCCATGTGTGAACATGCCCAAATGACCTAAAAGTCACTTATCAATAAGACTTGGTCCCAAATCTCTTATAACTTGATTGGGACTTCTTCAACTTCAGCTTCTCCATCTTCTTCTCCAAATTTCTGCGCAGGTTTTTCTCTCTACTTTCTCTCTCCTCACGCAGCAGCCCACTCCCTTGGTGTTTGGAGCAACCGAGCACACCACGACGTAGCTCTCCGCGGCCTCTTTCAATAACTAGCTATTTTTGACAAAAAACTTTGTGTTTCATATTGTACCTTCCACTCTGATATGCTCTTCAATTAATGTTGTAAACACATCTTACAAGGGCACATATCCTATAGACTGCATCTTATCATATATCAACATTGCATCAGCAAGACTGGTTTTAGAGAGCTTAACAATATAGTATTCATATAGATCAACCATATGGGGGCTACCACCTCGTTCATCAATAAGATCCAAGGCATTTCAAAATGCAAGGCAATTTACCAAGAGATGCATATACTCTTGTGATTCTTTCGACATCCTCCACTCATAGCTTTTCCATCTCTCTCATATTGAAGTCCACCACCTTGCAAGCACTGAAGTCATTCACCTTTGAGCATGCAAGCAGAATAAGAGGATACAGCATGGGAGATGGCAGCATTCCCCACTTCTCCATATCCTTCATAATTTCCAAAGCAATCAGCCACTCACATTTTTCTACACAAGCCTCAAATGCTAATGCAAAACAAGTTGTTGCCCCAATTAACAGTTCATTTTCCTGCCTTAACAGTGACGAGAGTTCATTAAAACATCCGGCATTTCTATAACAGCTTGCCATTGCTCTATAGATACCAGGATCTAGCTTGACTTCTTTACTTCAAAAGATATCTTCAGCCTCTTTCACTCCACCCACTTTACCATATGCATGTATGACATAAGTATAGGGCCGCAGATCCATGCTAACACCTGATTCTTTCATTTCCTTCAAGATTCCTCTTGCCTTCTCAGCATGTCCACGATTGACATACAGAGACAAAAGGTCATTGCAACACTTTGCATCCAGTTTCATATTATTTGACTTCATTTCTTTGAAAAGCTGCTCTGCCGAGGCTAAGTTGCTTGTACTTCTACATGCTGAGAAGGCTAATCTGAAAGCCCAATAAATTGGTTGAAACCCTAAAGATATCAACATAAACTTATCAGGAATGTAGAAAGTGATTTTTTTGACCCATTGATAGCACTTGAAAGCAGAAATTGATATCTTCAAACATGTCAAAATGTGCACAATGTCGAGGGTTGAGAGATTTCTTGTAATTCCATCCAAGGAAATAGCTTTTTCTGCATCCAAGCTCTCTATGATCTCCTTGCTTTCAAGAGAGGCATTCTGCAGTTTCATTCGAGCTGGAGAAGCATTAACATAATTGAGCTACTCACTTAACGGCAAATCAGCTTTTGGTTCAAAAACAAGTTCCGAAGACAACCCGCCAGGCATTGGACAATTTCTTTTCTGCTACAGAAGAACCATCCCCACCTGAACCACCCACAATGCTCTCAAGGATAGAACCAATGTTTGCTTGATAATCCGGATCATCAGATTTTTTCTCGTCTTGAGAGTCAACAGAAACAGCAGTATTGTGATGAAACATGTTGACAATCTGACCTGGACAAAAACGGGAAACAGGAAACTGTTGTTATTTTATGGATGATGTCCCAAAACAAAAACTGCCAAGACAGGAAGACGATTGAATACTAGTATCAGCAGACAAACAAGTGTTTTGCAGTTGCCTTCCTCAGTCTTTTAAAGAATGTAGACTGCGAATCGTAAGTAACATAAAGAGGTGTGGAAAATAAGACTGAAGCTCATGAGCCCCACTTAGATATAACAATCAATACGATAATTACTTCAAAATGCATGAAAGCATGTAGTTTATTTATGATGAAATAATTCAATAAATATGATAATTCCTTGAAAATGCATGGAAGCATGTAGTTCATTTATGATGAGATCATTATAATGAAATCAATCATTATATATTTCATGAAGAAGGGGACTGTGTGGCTGCAAGATCGATGCAGGAGGTGTCATGATGACAATACAAACCATCTAGGCCATGAATAATGAGTGGAAATCAAGATCCTCCAAGACTAATCTTGTCATTGAACTAGATAAACAAGAAACTGTAGAACTTCGACTTAAAGAAGATTCACACATTGAGAATCTCTCAAACCAGCCCCAAAAGATCTCAAATAATGCAACTACAACATTTCAACATCATAAATCTTCAAATTAAACAAAGTTCACACAACAAAACTCACTTAAACCAACCCTGAGCAACCCTGAACAACATACATATAATGCAGACATAAAAGAACAGATATGGCAGCAAGCGATGAAGATCAACTTGCATAGATACAAGACAATGAGGCGAGAACTCTTATGGACAATGGATCTGTGCCAGCTCAAGGTAAGGCAAGGAGTGAAGAAATTTAGAAGTAGTTGAAAATCAAGGTGGTTAGGTTCATAAGATATGAGTAAGTACCAAATCAAACCTTATATCTATAATCTGAGGTAAAGTGAAACGCGTGCATTCTATAACATTACAATGAATGGATGAATAAATGAAATATGCATGCACGCATGATGGTTGTGTGTGTCCGTGTGTGTGTGTGCAGGCATACATATATTCGTGTATTCATGTGTGTTTACATGCATGATGCATGTGTGTATTGTGTGTGCACGCACACTCGTGTGTTCATGTGTGCTTGCATGCATGATGTTTGTGTGTGTTCATGTGTGTTTCCATGCATACAGATGTATATTTGTGCATTTATGTACGTAAGTATATATGTATATAAACTGAAGACTTCAAAAAATGCTCCTCCAACACCTCGAGATGATACAGCTCCTAAATCCTCCGAGCTTTCGAAACGTATGTTGCTCGTATTAGTCTGAAGCAGGACTTTGAACATGGTTGACTTGTGGTGGGAGCTGCTAGGAGCGGCCTTGTGAAGGGCGGTCGTGTAGCATGTATGCAGAATGCGGAGCCGGAAGAAGGAGTAGAGGTAGAGCTCATCAATTTTGCAGGGTCGCAACCGAAGCATTGTCTCTTCTCTTTAACCAGCACCCATGAAGTCTGACGAGGCAACGTCTTCCCGTGTGGGGAGGAGTGCACGTCCGGATGTTGAACAAACCAGGCGATTGCGTCAAGGATCAAACTGGAAAGCCAAGTCTGAGGTTGTCCCCCGATGGATTCCTATTATGATGCATGGGAACGAGATTCGCCTAAGGTTATGTCAAATTCACTGCCTCCATTATTTTTTTTTGAATTAGTGTCATGTCTACGTGGCATATGTGCAGGAAGTTCTTTTCAAGTTCTTGAATAGGTTCATTTGATGTCAAGGCTTTTGCCATTTTGTCGAGAAAGGTATCTATGTGTGTACGCATGTATGTATGTATGTATGTATGTGTATATACATGCAATTATGTATTCGAACCAATGAAATATGCATGGAGACATGCATGTCTATATGTATGTATGCCTATGCATGTTTGTATGTACATATGTACGTACGCAAAGAGTGGTGTTAACCTCCAACATGATATGTGTGTGCGCGTATGTATGTATGTGACAATATTGTAACAAGAATTATAAACTATCATCGAGAAGAGATGTTCTTCACCTCCCAACCAAGCGTTTATGTAGACTTGAGCTAGGGAATATCTACTACCTAAGGAATTAACTCTACATGGGCAAGTACTAACATGCATAGATATGTATCCCAATTCTCTTATGTCCACTAGTGGTAAGTTTTCAAGCTATCTTAAAGCAAACTATCCTTGACTTTGTACTTATGTATGGATGAATAGCCGTCGATGGATCATCTGATTGTTAAAAAAAAACTCCTAACTTATGCAATGAATATTTTTATAAAGTGAACAATGTTCTTAGAATCAATTGGCACCTTTTTAAGAAGATTAATTCCAAATATTAAAAAAATATATATATGATCATGTAATATCTTGTGTGCGAGGTCCCAAAAATGTCATGGCTATTGTTATAGATGAGTAGTTGGGAGCTCTCTCATAATGTACCATATCTTTTGCTAGGAAAGGTGAATGGGGAAAGGATGTTGGGGAGGGATTTTATTAGAGCTCTCATACACACTATATATGGGTCGTGTGGGGCAAGTCCAACACATTCATCTATGTGCATGAGTACATTTGTGTGCCTTCCTCGAAGCCAATCTCTTCTACGAAACAATTGGTTTTAGATTTACACGTTTTTTCCTTCTTGCGATTACCATCGATTGAGGCTTGTAGCAGACCTTGAAGAGGAGATGAAGGAAGATTTAGACCCCCCTAAGTTCCCCCTTGCATGCATGGCACCCAAGGAGGGCCAGTAAATCACACAGAAAGGAGGCTATAGAGCAACTCTTCCACAATGCTTGTTTGTGGTCTCTCTCTCTCTCTCTCTCTCTCTCTCTCTCTCTCTCTCGCGTCGTAGCCGCATAAGTCCTCCTTTGGCTTATATAGGTCATCTCTGAGCCTTTTTCCATTGTATGTGGGACCAAAAGGTGATTGAGGGTCTACTTCTCTGCACCCTGTTTTTCTCCATGCAACTCCTCAAAGATCCCATCCATTCCCCTCTCTTTTATTTTTGCGAAAACATCAGAAAGAGAAAATAGTAACTTTTCTACCCTCATAAAGGTATATGGGCCATCAATTCAAGTGATTTTTGCTCTCAAGTCTTCCTTTAAACACACATCATTCAAGCTTGATTAGGAAGTTCTCCAAAGTCACCTCTTGAAGAAGCATTTCCAGCCAGTGTCTTATGATAAATTGGATGCCAAAGTTGGATCAAAACTCGAACCATACAGTTTTCTGTACGTATGGTACATACCGAACGTACGGTACATGTTCACTGTATTTTTAAGTTTATGCAACATTTTCATATTTTTCCCTCCATTTGAGCATGTCCCAATGCTTTTTTGTCATAATTCATTGTTTAATGTTGATATTAGTGTTTAGATAACTTGATTCTTGAATATGCAATGTATACTATGCAAACCGTACGTACCGAACCGTACGTACCGTTTCACCTTGTTGGATGTTAAGAAACGAACGTGTTTAACTTTACCCTAGATATAAGGTTTGATTTGGTACTTACTCATACCTTATGAACCTAACCACCTTGATTTTCAACTACTTGCACAAAATTTCTTCACTCCTTGCCTTACCTTGAGCTGACACAAATCCATTGTCCATAGAGTTCTCGCCTCATTGTATTGTATCTATGCAAGTTGATCTTCATTTCTTGCTGCCATATCTGTTCTTTTATGTCTGCATTATCTGTATGTTATTCAAGATTGCTGAGGGTTGGTTTGAGTGAGTTTTGTTGTGTGAACTTTGTTTGATTTGAAGATTTATGATGTTGAAATGTTGTGGTTGCATTATTTGAGATTTTTTGGGGCTGGTTTGAGAGATTCTCAAGGTGTGAATCTTCTTTAAGTGGAAGTTCTACAGTTTCTTGTTTATCTAGGTCAATGGCAAGATTAGTCTTGGAGGATCTTGATTTCCACTCATTATTCATGGCCTAGATGGTTTGTATTGTCATCATGACACTTTCTGCATCAATCTTGTAGCCACATTGTCCCCTTCTTCGTGAAATATATAATGATCGATTTCATTATAATGATCTCATCATAAATGAACTACATGCTTCCATACATTTTCAAGGAATTATCATATTTATTGAATTATTTCATCATAAATAAACTACATGCTTTCATGCATTTTCAAGTAATTATCGTATTGATTGTTATATCTAAGTGGGGCTCGTGAGCTTAAGTCTTATTGTTCACACCTCTTTATGTTACTCATGATTCTCAGTCTATGTTGGTATTCTAAGGTCTTGATACCAAATGTTGGAAGTGGGGTGGGCCACAATAACAATAAATCACAGGTTTACAGGATCTTCCAACAGATAAACCTTAACATACACACCTTAATACTAAAAAAGAAGATGAGTGAGAGAGAGAGAATAGATAGGATTTCAAGTGTAATGGTAAGCTATGAGGCTCACCTACATTAACTTGTATTCCAATGTCAAATACAATGTGAAAATATGATACAAACTGACAATATCTGTATCTAGGCAAAAATAGGAACTAGATACAAGAGATTGTTTACGTAAGAGGTATGAAGAGTTTGTGTCTGTGAGAAGATGGAGAATATGAACAGTTTAGAACGGTTATACAACAAACTTAAATTTTGATCAACCTAAATCAGAAACGAGTGACCAAACAAGTAAGAACGGAAATAGACTTGCTCCTCACATTAAATCAACAATTGATGTTGATGGTAAGCTGGGAGAATCTCCTCTAGATAATCACCAAGATGTAGACCACAGCTCCTTCAAGAGTGTGAGAACAACTCCTCCAAGATAGAGCACCTCCTAGAGATCACCTCCTCAAAAGTGTGTGAACACTCTCCCTCGAAGAAGACCTCCTCCTTGCATTGGAGGTATATGTTTTATCCACTAAGCCTTTGTGGCTTTCTTGTAAGGAGAGTTATTTAAACTTATTATGGCTATTGCTGAGGAGTTTTGGACCTTGTGTGGACATTGATTCCAACAGTCTACATTCTTTAAAAGATTGAGGAAGTTAACTGCAAAACACTTGTTTGTCTGCTGACACTAATATGTAATCGTATTCCTGTCTTGGCAGTTTTTGTTTCGGGACATCATCCATAAAATAACAACAGTTTCCTGTTTCCGGTTTTTGTCCAGGTCAGATTGTCAACATGTTTCATACACAATACTGCTGTTTCTGTTGGCTCTCAAGACACGAAAAAATCTGATGATCTGGATTCTCAAGCAAACATTGGTTCTATCCTTGAGACCATTGTGGGTGGTTCAGGTGGGGATAGTTCTTCTGTCGCAGAAAAGAAACTGTCCAATGCCTGGAGGGTTGTCTTTGAAGGGGAACTTGTTTTTGAACCAAAAGCTGATTTGCCGTTAAGTGAGTGGCTCAATTATGTTAATGCTTCTCCAGCTCGAATGAAAGTGCAGAATGCCTCTCTTGGAAGCAAGGAGATCATAGAGATCTTGGATGCAGAAAGAGATATTTCCTTGGATGGAATTACAAGAAATCTCTCAACCCTCAACATTGTGCACATTTTGACATGTTTAAAGACATCAATTTCTGCTTTCAAGTTCTATCAATGGGTCAAAAAAAGCACTTTCTACATTCCTGATAAGTTTATATTTTCAGTGATTATGGAGCGGCTTATAGTACCAGCCGATTGGGATTCATGGGGCTCCATACAAGTTGTCATGAATGATATGATAAAAGAAAAATTTGCTGTGGACAATAAACAGTTAGGGAAACTCCTTAGTGTAGTTGAGGCGGATGAACCAAAGTGTGCATTAAGAATGCAAGTATATGTTACTTGGCTATTGAAGTTGATATCTTTAGGGTTTGAACCATGGTTTTCCACTTATGAAAAGGTTATGAGAATTTGCAATAAGCTTGAAATGTATGATAGCACGATGTCAGTTTTCATGGCTATCCCTTCAAACAAATTTTATTGGGCTTTCAGATTAGCCTTCTCAGCATGTAGAAGTACAAACAACTTAACATTGGCAGAGGAGCTTTTCAAAGAAATGAAGTCAAACAATATGAAACTAGATGCAAAGTGTTGCAATGACCTTTTGTCTCTGTATGCCAATCATGGACATGCTGAGAAGGCAAGAGGAATCTTGGAGGAAATGAAAGAATCAGGTGTTAGCATGGATCTGCGGCCCTATACTTGTGTCATACATGCATATGGTAAAGTGGGTGGAGTGAAAGCGGCTGAAGATATCTTTCGAAGTATAGAACTTAAGCTAGATCCTGGTATCTATAGAGCAATGGCAAGCTGTTATAGAAATGCCGGATGTTTTAATGAACTCTTGTCACTGTTAAGGCGGGAAAATGGACTGTTGATTGGGGCAACTTGTTTTGCATTAGCATTTGAGGCTTGTGTAGAAAAATGTGAGTGGCTGATTGCTTTGGAAATTATGAAGGATATGGAGAAGTGGGGAATGCTGCCATCTCCCAGGCTGTATCCTCTTATTCTGCTTGCATGCTCAAAGGTGAATGACTTCAGTGCTTGCAA
>CM035412.1:137688760-138023760 GCA_020310875.1 Ceratopteris richardii | reverse complement strand
TCTTATATCATGGTCCGACTATATTGTCTCCTTTGCAACTGGACTTCCTGGTTTCCTTGCTCTATAAGGGTGATTGCAACTCTGGAGTTTGTTCTCTTGTTGGGAGAATTAACTCCAATATGGTAAGAGTTTCCACAATAGACATAACTTGTTATTTCTCCTTCTCTGTTTCTCTTGTGGGGTTAGAGGCCGGAACCTAGTTACGTCTATCTGCATAGGTCAATCCATATACACTTCTCTAGGAGTGGGCTGGAAGGGTTTCCATCGGCGAAGTCTTCTACTTGTTTTTCTTGTTTCCTTTCAAAAAGGAGGTTATCACATTGAATGGCTTGGGTGATGTATTCATTCAATGTCTTAAGCTCTGGCATCGTGAGTAGAAGGTCCTTCACATCATCTCTTACAATTACATAAATTGTGATGCATAGATAGAGCGGTTACCTTCACGTAGCTTCCGTAGTTTTGTTTCTACCACTCTACCCTTGTCTGCATCTCCAAATGTGCAGGTGAGCTCCTGGAGAAACCCCTCATAGTCATGAAGTACTTCCATGTTCTTCTCCAAGATTGGGGGAACCATGATAATGCTTGACCCGAGAGCAAGGTTTCAATAAAACCGACTTTGGATGCCTCGTCAAGGTCTCTATTAGGTTGCATACGGATGTACAATTTCACTTGCTAGAGAAATCCATGGAAACTTTGTGCGATCACCATGAAACTTTTCTAGCATGCGAATCTTGGTTTCTTCATGAAGGATGAACTAGGCCCTTGGTTCACTTGAATGCTTCTTTGATTTGCTTAAAGATTTCCGATTCGTTCTTGTAATTCTTGGATGAGTGCGCCTACATGCACCATATGCCCCATCTTGACTTGTGTGTTTTCGATGAGTTAGGTCCTCGACTCGTTGATGGAGACTCTAAAGTGATGCCACAATCTTTACAACTGTGTTCTCCATGATGCCGGTCTTGGATAGAAGCTAGTCTTGCCAAAAATGTCACGAGAGCACTAGGTTGTGGCCTCTGACTAGACTAAACAAGATTTTGGAATTATACTTTACAAAATCACCCACACAGGGGAATAATACAAGAATATGTAATTGATACAAGAAATCCCACAACATTGGTTTAGAATTTGGAGAAACTAATGCTTTCATTGTGTTCAAAATGTGCCAAAACCCTAAGATCGACTGTCCATTTGCTTGATTCCGACATCCGGAGGTCTTGTTTCGAATTGATGACATCATCAATTTGTAACCGCCATTGATGAACCGCCCTTGAAAACCTATTTAAGGAGGGGTTGGCCACATACATGCTAAGTCTTGCCAATATGAGTCTTGGGAGCTCAAGGAGTCTCGATCTCCAAGTAAGTACTCTCCAAGTTCCACTTCGAGTTGGAGTGCTAGTCTTGTTCTTTGTTCTAGTCGTGTCTAGTCTAGTATCTTTGACATCCTGCCTTGCCGTGTTGTAATCTCGTAGTATGAGATCCTATCAAGTTATTTCTTGTATCTAGTTCATCTCCCTGAAGGGAGTTCTTGTAATTCAGATATCTTGCTTCATACCTATGGTCTTGGGTTGTGGGATCTCTTGTATCATCTCTAGTCAAGCAGAGTTCACAACAGTGGGCGGATAGATAGAGGTGGTCACTTCATTTGTCTACCTAGGTGTTAGATTCACGAGTCTACTTGGTCCCTTCAGTATGAGACATGTAGCCACATATAGGCTCACACGAGGGTATGTAGCTTTGGCCATGTTAGAGAGGAGATGTCATCAGGCACACTCCCAAGAGCCCCGTATGAAGGGATGGCTATTTGACACACTAGTCAGAGTGACAATCAGCCCTGCAGGTCTCATGGCCACCGAAAGGAGTGTGATTTAGAGGCCACATGTATGCATGATCTCATGATTATTCCATGGGAAACAGTCAGTGCCACATGACGTTGTCATGGCAGAGATGGCTACAACTCCTATGGTAGTAGAGGTATTATTCCAGGCTATATGTTTCATTAATAGGATAAGGGAGCTCCCAGCTGATAGACTCATATGCACAACATTTGGGGCTGCGATATAGATCTGCGAGTCAGGGTATGAGAGAGCTTGGTATTCTGAGATGAGGAGATGGTTTGATGGCCATGGATTGGATATGGAGAGACTACCGCCCTTCCAGTATGACCCAAATTCTCCCCACATTCGCCTCTCATGAGATGAGTGGAACATTGTGCTTAGGAAGGATCTCTTGTAGCTCTACACCCGTCAGATGTGGTTCACTCCTTGCTTAAGATCCAGATTGTCACACTACTGAGACCCGTTCTTGGACTTTCTTGCAGATGGGTTGATCCAGAGACCATGCTACATGGGCACATACATGCCTCATAGCTCGAGGGTAGCAATTGGCTAGTTGAGGGTCTCATCACACTGACTAGAGATTGAGATTAGCAGAGCAGCAAGCACTCCTAGAGAGGAGAGGATTTGTAGGATACGTGGGGAAGAGATAGGAGGATGAGGAGCATTTTGTATGTAGATGCAGAGCATATGATGATATCAGGAGAAGATACGAGGACCTATTCATAGGACAGCCTACCCTTTGTGAGATCATGGCCTCCAGATATCAACTTCAGTTAGGGCGATTCTTACTTGAGATACACAGCCACAAAGATGCTTTGCTCTAGCCCACCTTAGTAGCTCTGGCCCAGGCAGACAGACAACTCTCACGGACTTCTTCACCCCACGACATGCACCAGCCCCCTACCTCCTAGTACATAGAGGAGTGACTTTAGAGAAGGTGGAGACCTCTCATGCTAGGAGACGACCCATCGCCCCGGGAGATTGAGCAGAAAGATCTCATAGACATCAAATTGCAGATATCCAGGCCCATTATCCTCGAGCCATTGAGAAGAGATAGACCCATATGATGGCTGATCCGGTGACCGTCATCCAAGCAGCCCTCACCCCACCTCCACCTATGTACCACATAGTACACCCACATACGACACACTGGTTGGAGATAGTCACCTAGATGCATTCTCATATTTGTAGTACCCCTTGCCTATAGGCTACCTTAGGGTCATCGCTCCATATACCCCCTCTCTCATGGTTTTTCCACACATGCACATTATGGAGACTTTGATATACCGTGTATCAGCATCAGTTTATTTTATTCTATTTTCAGCACGCTTTGTCTTTCCGATAAAACGGAGACACAACCCATGTACATTGATTTTTGCTCGTAGGTTGAGTTCGGCCTTTTAATAGACATTAATTTTTTTTCTTTCTTTCTTCTTCTTCTTCTCTCTCTCTCTCTCTCTCTCTCTCGGCTGCACCTCTCTGACGTGAGCTGCTGGACTGCAAGGGCGCAAACTGCTGTACTGACGCGAGCTGTACTCTCTGATGCGAAGTACTTATGCAAGCACAGCTCTATCCGAACCCTAATCACAGCTCTGTCCAACCTTAATCGCAGCGAAACCCTAAGTGTGGCAGCCAGCAGCGTCGCCCAACCCACCCTAACCCTAATCACAATTGTGTCCAGAAATCCTAACCCTAATCACAACTCTGTCCAGAAACCCTTAGTATGGCAGCCAAGCAGCGAATTTAAAACCCTAAAACCCTAATCTCTGTCTGCCCCGTCGACCATTGCTGACAGCAAAACCATAATCCACAAAACCCTAGATCAATGGCTGCTCTCAAAAAAGGACTTCGTCAACCTAGTCAACTAACCCTAATCCCAGGCCTAATCCGAAACCCTTGTACCCAACCTATACCTAACCCTAAACCTTAACCTAACCATAAACCCAAACCCCACCCTAAATCTCAGCCCTGAAACCCTAACTCTAGCCCATTCGTAACTCACTCACTCACTCTCTCTCTCTCTCTCTCTCCATAGCTCCTAAGTTAGAGGAACAACTGGCAACTTTAGAGCCTACCCTCTGAGAGTTGATAGGGATGTCGTCACCCTCGAAGCCAAGGTAGCAGCCTTGGAGAAGGAAAATGAGTCCCTTCGGGAGGAGCTTCTTGCTATCCGCAAGCAACACTCATAGAATCAGCAAGAGTTGCACACTGGGCTTACTAATATGAGGACGAAACTGGACAGCATACTTGAGGAAGGGAAGATCGCCCCAGAGCTAGAGGACATTCGGACAACTATCAAGAAAGAGTGCATAGAGGTGGTTCAGGGCGAGCTTGAGACTAAAAAGGATGGATGGGTTGAAGTTGTAAAAAAAAGCCTTCGCCAGGAGGCAAAGAAGACCAACCACCATGAGGAGATCCATATAGTACACACAACCATTGAGGAGGAGCAGATGTCACAGACCGGAAGGCTCAATGTCTACGTCTCCGGCCTCACAGAGACAGAAGGATCACCAGAGCAAGATGGGCGTCGCTTGTGCACACTACTTGGATACCGCGCGGATGAGCCTCTTCCTTTCACTAGAGCCTGGAGAGAAGGACGAGAAACCACACGGAGCAGAGCACTTATCCTTCAGTTCTCGGATAAGGCCAGGAGGAGAGACTTCCTCAAACGACGAGCAGAGCACTTATCCTTCAGTTCTCGGATAAGGCCAGGAGGAGAGACTTCCTCAAACGACGAGCAGTACTACGCACAGTACTACGCACTACGTTGGGCACCCTGATCTATTTGGATGATGACCTCACACGGATGCAGGTAGAGCACAGACGTGCATGCATGCCGTGTGTCCTCCAAGCCCGACAGGAGGGACATCGTGCCCTATACAGAGACGGTCGTATCATCATTGATGGACGCTCCATTGACTAGGGATTCACGGCCTATGAGACAGCACAACAGGAGGTGCGCATTGCCGTTTGGAACTTCAATGGATCTTTGTGGACACATCTAGGGTGCCTCGAGGAGATGATGGAGGAGAGAGACATGATCTTCTTGATAGAGACACACGAGAGCTCAGGAAGGAGCCTACCGAGGATTGAGGGCTATATGTGGGAGTCAGCTCACTACCGACAGATGCGAGGATGAGGAGTAGGCGTGCTCTATAGATAGTCGCTACAACATAGGGTACATGTGGTAGCGAGAGACCAAGAGGCACGTTTCATATGGATACGCCTACAACTATCGAAGGAGAGAGCAGCGTATTTCGTCGTCTGCTATACTGCACCCATCGGCTTGCGCTTCACACATTTCCCCGAGCTCCCTTCAGAGGGGGAGGGCTAGACACCACATCACCATATGACTGCCTCAGTGACACCATCATGGAGTATATCGGGATGGGCGGAGTCTTCCTTGTAGGAGACTTCAATGCCCGCACTCAGAGCCACCAGTGTGATATCTACGACTTTGACGACCTTGAGATGCTTCGCACCATCTAGGACATGTCTACACTCAGAGCCTCAGCCGACACTGCCACACCCACCGCATACGGCCGATACCTACTCCAGATGGAAGGAGCATACCGTCTCATTATATATAATGGGATGGCAAGTTGGCCCACCTCGGGAGGTCTCACATGCATTCCACCCACGACCATAGTTGCATCGCAACGCGTTGCGAACGGTTCGCAACTTCGCAACCGCAACTTCACAACGTTGCTACGTTCGCAACATGTTGCTTTGCATGCATGTTTTTTTTGTAATCCCAGAAGTACCCAAAACTATATTTTCCTTAAGAGGGATAAACAATTATTTAAAATTGTGTCCAAATTGTTTAATGCATGCAATAAAAAAACATGGAGAAATTGAGGAAGACATAAAACCTATAAAAGTGTAGACATTTATTAATGTATAATTTTCTTTATGGGCCTTATCACCTTGAGCTAGCCAAACATTTTAGATTTCCCATGTTCTCCTTCTAATGCAATTATAGATCTTGGACTAAAGTTTCATGCTTGGCTGTGGCCCTTCAAAGCCAAGGGTACTCTTCTATGATGATTGATCTCACTACTGAGCACTGATATCACTCATGAATATTGACTTGCGTAGGGACTAACCTAGACTCAATAATCTATACTATATATGTCCATGTATATCCTATACTATATAGGTATGTGTAATATGCATGTATGTATGTATCTACTTATATGTATGTATGTATGTATGTATGTATGCATGCATGCATGTATGTATGCATGTATGTATGTATGTGAGTATGCATGCATGCATGTATGTATGTAAGCATGTATGTATGTATGTATGTCCGTACGTATGTATGTATGTATGTATGTATGTATGCATCTATATATGTAATATGTATGTATATATGTATGCATGTGTAATATACATACTACGTGTACGGTGTCACATATCTACTTTTAATTCATTATATATATGTAAGTATATTTGTTTATGTGTGTAAAAGGATGCATTTCATTATATATTAGCTATAGGATGCCTAGAGTATGAAAATATTAACAAAAAACCCCAAAAAAAAAGAATCACGCTCGCAACGTTTTAGCAACGTCTAGGTCCAAACGTTGCTATGTTGCTAACGCGTTAGCAACACGTTGCCTTGGACGTTGCTAAAATGTTGCTAACAACTATGCGGGGCCACGACACTGCATGGAGGCAGTGTGGTAGACTATGTTATCGGACCCCCGAAGGCGACGCATCTCATCACCTCATTCACCATCCCACCCATTCCGATTGGAGCTGATCACACATATCTCGTCCTATCCATACACTGCTCACCATGCATATCCCACCCCGCCACCATACAGCCATACGCCCATGCCACCATTCACTTTAGACATGAGTTAGCACATATCTATAGCTCCCAGGTTCGAGAGTGCATCTACTTCCTTGATCCCTCCGCCCCATTGGACACCCTCATCGCCCACTTCTCCTCGATCCTCCACACATCCGCTACTCTCAGCTTCGCATACACCACCCACAACACCGCACGTTCGACACGGCTCGGGCATACACCCCTGAATAGATGGTACTATGAGGAATGTAGACAACTATACCGGCATCTCAGAGCACATGGTATCTTGGGATCCATCACAGAGAGGGAGGCACGATGACAGATGCGAGTCCTCACGTGCCGGAAGCGGCGAGCTTTCGAGGAGAGACAGGAGCCATAACTGTTTGACCTTCTCATGAGTAGGGATTGCGCCACCGTGTGGAGGGCCCTACGTGAACCACACCCACCTACACCCATAGGAGATCCTCAGACTTGGCACACCTATGCCTAGAGGTTATATGACGTCCCAGGATAGCCACCATTGCCGATCCCTCCCACATTGCGTCCTGTGATATCCACCCTATTCACGGTAGGCATGGTACGACAGGCCATCCATAGGCTACAGCATGGCCGTTCAGCAGACCACACGGGACTATAGGGCGAGCACTTTATATACGCAGTCGATGTACTTTCCCCCCTAATCGCCCATCTCTTCAACCGTGCTTTGGTTGAGGGATTACCTGACTCGTGGACTATGCATACCATTGCGCCTATTCATAAGTCTGATTATATGATGGACATAGGGAACCACAGGACTATTATGATAGACCACATCTTGGCCAAGATCTACGGGGCAGTACTAGAGGTAGAGCTCAGTACACATGCTGAGGCAGCTTGGATTAGAGCACCCGGCCATGCAGGCATTGGCCGCACTTTCTCCACCATCGACCACATCTTCGTACTTCGTTGCTTGATTGAGAGCGCGAAGGTGAGAAAACGGAGACTATACTATTGCTTTGTGGATTTCCGCAAAGCCTTCGACATGGTCCCTCGAGAGAAACTACTACGGAGACTCCAAGAGTTACAGCTACCAATCAGACATGCTATGGGCCATCCATGCTTTGTATGCACGAGTCACAGGCAGGGTGTGCTGCCCTGACGGCCTATGAGGCAGCCTTGTTAGCACCATTGGTGTGAAACAAGGTTGCCCTCTCTCACCCACTCTCTTCGGCCTCTACATCGACGAGATCATGGAGTATATACAACGAGCAGGAGGGTGAGGAGGAGACCTCGGAGGTATGCCAATACACATCCTATTATATGTTGATGACATTGTCCTTCTTTCAGAGTCACATGAGGGGATGAAGTCACATTTACAGATGCTCGATACCTTCTGCATGGAGAGAGGACTCAGTGAACCTTGGCAAGACCAAGGTCATGATCTTCCATACCTCCGGGACAGTATGCCATCGCGCCTCTTTCATCGCAGTTGGAGGACAGATAGAGGTAGTGGACTCCTACGTCTACTTAGGTGTCACCTTCTCGGGCACCACAGGGGTATTCTCCATGCACAGGCAGCGAGAGATAGATTGACGCGAGGCTATGCGGCACTTGCAAGATTGGAGAGACGCTGCTTTGAGGCACATTTTCAGGAGCCCTAGACTAAGGGGTGGCTCTTTGATACTCTAGTGACACCCGCATCAAGGTAGTTTTGGAACGTGTTCCAAAAGTGTTTGGAACGTACGGCACGTTCCGTACGGAACTTGCGTTCCAAAAAACGTTTGGAACGTGTTCCAATTAAAAAAAAAAATCCCTTCTTTTTTTATTCTCTCAACTTGTGGGTTTTAACCTTTGGCAATTGTAAAACCTTCCCTATGGGGTACTAGCCTTAATCATTATTGATTTTGAAGTTTTAGCCTACTTTCATTAATACAACTTGCTTTCCTCATTCAAGCTAATATTATTATATGACACATGCATATATAATATGACACACATTGAATATATGAATAATGACACACATTGCACACACATGCATATATGGATAAGGGCACATACATATATGTATCTTTGAATGTTGATATTATATATATATATATATATATATATATATATATATATATATTATATATATATATATTATATATATATATAAGGTAACGTTCCATACCGTTCCATATCTTGACGTTTGGTACGGCACCACGTTCCGTACGCGTGCCGTACGTGCCGTACCAAACGTTCCATATCACCTTGACCCGCATTTATGTACGCTGCGGCAGTATGGGCACGAGGGATCATGGAGGCAATGTGGATGCGGATTGAGAGGCCCCGGGTCACCATGATCTCACGCTTGCTCCGCAGCAAGCCCTCCATTCCACATGACTTTATACGAGCTTAGCTTGGCAGACCACTGATGCTAGTGGAGGCCCTCTTTCAGTTTGAGACCTTTATTTCGAGAGTCAGAGAGCTCCCCACCAGCCGACTCACCAGGCTTGCATTTGAGAGCTCTAGACATTTGGCAGAGACAGGGCATGAGAGAGTATGGTATGCACAGACCTACTGATGGTTAGCAGACCATGGCATGAGCATTACCGATCTCCCCCCTTTTCAATATGACCTCTCTTCCCCCTACATTACCCTCTCTCGTTTGGGGAGGAATAGGATCATCCGTCAGGACCTACTAAAGATACACATCAGGGAGACATGGATAGCACCACGGGAGCCTCTTCCCACAAAGAGGCAATACTACAGATAGCACTTCTTCACTGTGACAATGGATGGTTTCATTTAGAGACCACGATACATGGATACATACATGGCACCAGCAGAGAGAGTGGCCATTGGGCAGCTCAGAGTATCATCACACCCGCTCGAGATTGAGGTTGGGCGAGCGACACATATCCCCACGGACCAGAGATTATGTAGGATATGCCGAGAGGAGGTGGAGGACGAGGAGCACTATACATGTAGATGCCAGGCATATGAGGACATTAGAGACCGCTACCCACAGCTCTTGAGGGGACCTAGAGAGATCAAGGCTTTATTGGAGACGGAGGAGTAGTGCCCTCTAGGTCGTTTCCTAGTAGAGCTCTAGCGCCGCCGTGCATCACTTCTCCAATAGCATTTGGAGATACACCTGGCCCACAGACGTATATTACAGATTTTTTCAGGCCCACAGCCACCCGAGGACCCAGCTCGACGCAGGGTGTCACATTACAGAGAGTAGAGGAGCTTAGATGACAGCATCGACGACCGAGACCCCCACTCCGGAGATCCGGTCCCCACCAGAGAGAGATTCAGGCGATTCACGCTCGCCATGACATGGAGATACGGAGATGTCAGCAGCGCACCCCTGTCGATCTCGACGTGCAGAGCATTTTGAGGATTGCCACGATGCCTTACCCACCGATGCATTATATCCTACACCCATTCTAGGCATTTAGAGCGTTATGACACCATCGAGCCTCCCCTCCCTATGCATATCATATTTGTATCTCACCTATTGAGCATATAGAGTGCATACCCATAGTACCCCACACCCTTGATGCCAGCTATTATCCACTCCTTTTATACTCTGTTTTGTACTCACACTTCATTTTCCTTTTGGGATCACAGTGGATTGGATCATACTGATGTATATGTTTTGTCTCATAGGCCGATTTTGGCCTCTAATAGATGTTAAAAAGTCTTTCTTTCTTTCTTTCTCTTTCTCGATTTTGTTCGTTCCAAGGGTAGGACATTTATCGGCTACATGTAGGTCAAGAGGTTTGCTTGCAATACAAGTTAACGAGAAAAATGAGATCACTTTTTTGGTTGGGACTGGCCTCGTTCTCGGTTGGCCCTTCTTGACGAGGGATGCGACTCCCCGAGAAAGCAGGCACGTGTTCCTTGGTGTGGAATGGCTGACTGGGGCAGGACCTGCCTCTGGCCCATAATTTTTGGTTTGGGATGGTCGGAACGTGCGTTCCTGGCCTTTTTGGCCCCCATCCCCTCATTGCCTGTTATTATGCTTTACATGCGTTCAAAAGCTTTAGTTGTTCGCTTCCCTTATGCACCATGTGACTCTTTTGTGAAAGAGTGGATCGAAAAGGCCTTTTTGAGGACCTCTCAATAGAAGTTGCAAGAGTCCTTAAGGCTTGATCCTACCTTGGAGGAGTTCGTTGCAACAGTCTCATGTATCAAGGAGGTAAGAGTCCACCTCGAAGATGGTACTCAACCTACCTATTTGAGCTCGGTGGATCAGATCGCGCAACTTAGGAGGGAGTTGGAAGCACTAAAAATGAAGCACAGCTACCATAAAGAAAAGGTTCTCTCTCTGCCCACATGGCACAACGATGAGGTACCAGTGCAACTATGATGGGAATTGGAAGACTTGTGGAATGCGGAAGAGATCTGACAACAAGCATGGTGCACCATCTGCATTGGTAGTAGTGGCCATTCAAGTACAGAGTGTCCAAATCAAACAGCTTGCCGATTCTGTGGCAAGAATGGTCGTTAGGTCCACGACTGCTATTTTCTTAAGGGAGCACAACGATGAGGTAACTGTCATGTCCTCGATACCTTTGATATTAGCACATCAAATTCATAAAATAAGGACCATAATTTCTCGAACTGCCCAAGATATACAAGGCTTCTAATGTGCCATCGATGTGGAGAATATGGACATATACAAGTGCTCCCTACGTGAAGGTGCACCATCTTGCGATCATTCCCCTGATGCCAAAGATCATTACATGTGAGATTGCCCACACAATCGTTATGCTCCATTCATATGATGGCAGTCTCTCCACAAGAAGGTGCGGGTCCACACTTTCTGGCTGTGTCATCCTCTATGGCACCAATGATGATAGAGGCAAGACAAGCAACGATTAAAAGGTAAGAGGAGCAAAAGGTTAACAGCCTTAGAACAGTGCATGGAGGCAGCAAGGGGAAGACTGCAACAGAAGGAAGAGGAGGGAGACCCAAAGAGGTAGAATTTAACCATGTGTAATATCCAGCTCGGTTTGTGCTTTCAACTATATGAAGATTTTTGAAGCTGATTTTCTTATTTAACTGATTTCTTCTAACCATATATGTAGACATTTTCCACTACTGATATGATAGAAATCAACAGCAAGCAAATTTGTACTTAAGGACTGCAGTTGCTTAGTTTTTTCTCTCAAGTTTGTGAAGAATCTTGCAGCTGATTTTTCTTATGGTTCTGGTAACCATAATACATATATGTGAGAAGTTCCCACATTTATTCTCTTAACAGGTTATTAGCAAGTCAGAGAAGAGAACTGTTGCATACCATGAAGCAGGTCACGCAGTGGTTGCCTGGTTCCTGGAACATGCAGAGCCTTTATTGAAAGTCACAATCGTTCCACGTGGAACTGCTGCACTTGGTTTCGCTCAGTATCTTCCAAATGAGAACCTTTTGATGACCAAGGAACAATTGCTTGATACTATGTGCATGGCTTTGGGGGGACGAGCTTCTGAGCAGGTAAAGTTGGGCATGCTTCTATGATATATTTTGTGAATCTGTAGTAGCTTTCGTGTGTGTAAAAGTCTATCATGATTTTTTTGTAGGTCTTACTTGGAAAAATCTCAACTGGTGCTCAGAATGATCTTGAAAAAGTTACAAAAATGACAAGAAGTTGCTGTTTTTGGCTTTAGTGAGAAATTGGCCTTACTGTCCTTTCCCCAAAGAGAGGGCTCATTTGAAATGACAAAGCCATATAGCATTGCAACAGCAGAAATCATTGATAAGGAGGTACGAGAATGGGTTGCAGCAGCATACAAATGCACAGTGGAGCTTGTTGAAATGCACAAGGTATTGTGGAGCTGGCAGAAGCATTATTAAAGAATAATGTACTTCATCAAGATGATCTTGTCAAGGTCCTTGGTGAGAGACCATTTACGAGTGCTGAACTAAGCAATTATGACAAGTTCAAGCAAGGATTTTTGCACAAGGAAAATCCACAGGAAACAGAGGCTGAAGCTCAGCAAGAGAACAAGGAGGGATCAGAACCACCGATAGTTGGTGCACCTGCATTGACCTAAAGCTTAAATGTAAGCAGTGATGTGAATCTTCACATGGCCTCACAATGTACAATAATCAATAGTGTCTGAGTTGATTTACTGTTTCCTTCCTAACATGATGGGAAGAAACAGTGTATCTGAGTGATTTACTGTTTCCATCCTGACAAGATGGGAATAAAAAATGTTGATGAGTGCCAGTGACAGGATACTTGAAGTAATGATGATATTTTGGCACACATTACTGATTTACTTATGCATTTTGCAACCCTTGTCATTAAGGGCCTACAAATACAGAAACGTCTTGACACTTGAAGGCATGATTCGATCCCCGGCTGCTGTGTACTTCTCTGTACTTCTACTAGGCAACAGTTGGATAAGAAGTAAAATTGTACATAATGGTCGTGCTCAATATGCTGAAACAGATTTGAATCCTTGCAGTACTTAATTTTCCACAAGTATTAATTGGGTTGCTCTTCTTTGATCGTTTTCAAGGCCCACCCATCATGGCCCACTTTGTTGTGGATGAGTCTTATCAAATTGAGTTGAAAATTCATCGACAGCTGCCATCCCAAACTGTAATTAAATAATTAAAATAATTCTGTATTATTTCGTCGTAGGCGACTAATTCTGCTAATGTTAGTCTAAGTTTTCGGTTTTAATGTGTCCCCTGTTATGTCTATGTGAATCCTTTGTACACAATGGAAGAAACTAACAGGCTTCTGTTCATGTCTTTCTACCATGTTTGAAGTTGATTCTTCATAAGGTCCCCAGTTCTTGTCTTGCTAAGCTTATATGCTACGTTCATTGTCAAGGAGACGTTGAAGAGCCACACAAACATTATCCTTCTTTAGTGTCGAAAAAAAAAAGAAAATAATGCGACCTATCCACCTATGCAATGCCCACTGATGCCTGTGCACACAAGTCTGAACACCATGCCTTGCATCGCCACCCATCCACGTGTCAAGCTTGCATGTTCACATGCATGCACATTATCATATATGTTTTTTTTTTGGAATAAAATTATTTCTTTTTTAATTTTTGGAATTCGATCCGTGTGGAATATCCAAATTACTATAATTTCAGACTTACAATTGACTATTCAATGTAGTGTACATGGTCGCTTTCTGTTTTCTAGAAGCCAAGCTGATTCAACGTACGTGCCTTAATTATTCTTGGACTCGCCAATGAATCATAACGTCTATAGATGTGCAAAGAAATCATGTGCTTATGGAACCTGCTACATGTGATTTAAATATAACATTGTTTTCAAGTAAACATATTACCTTGCAAAAAAAAGCATAGGAAGGATAGGGATTGGAGGCGTTCCAACATAGCCATGATAGCAAACATGAAGACTTATACTCATGAAAGTTTTGAACAAAAGAGGTTCAATATTCAAACCCCTAAGCAATAGGCCAAGGTAAAAAAGAAAACATTTTTCTTCCAAAAGAGCTCTAGAATTATTGTGAAAACGATTTTTTTACTATTATTATTTTAAATGGAGGTTCAGTCGAAACCTACTCCTTTGAGCTTTAACTTTGAAAGTACAACTCTACAAGTGAATGGGCATAGTACTCATAGGACCCCTCGTATCCCACAAAGCAGGGGTTAGACAAGATTACTACATTACAACTGGTCTTAATTGGTCAAAGCCATACATGTCCAGCTTGGGGCTTGAACCTTGGACCTCCGCCTCAAGAGGCCAAAAGCTCAACCAATTGCCCTACGAGAAAAATTTTAAAAAGCGAAATCAAATGCCAATTATGCATGTGGATGAAAGAATCCCAAATAGAAAGAAATGGTTAAAAAGCGAAATCAAGTGCCAATTATGCATGTGGAGAAGAGAATCCAAATAGAAAGAAATGGTATGTCACAATATGCTTAGGGCAGGAAGCTTAAATTGAGATTGTATTTCATACACGACTTTTTCTTTGAACGGGGTGAGGCAACTTCTTTAAGTTGACAACTTATCTTTTGTACATTTGAGGTGAGGGGGATATTTCTCTTCTCACCCCTTGATCAATGTTGTTATCGGCGTTTCATTTAATGTCTCACATATAAGTCCATGGTTTGGGCAAAGTTGATGTTAGTTGCAAAAGGATAACAGATTTTACCATAGGCGATTCAAGCAATGCTTGTAAGTTTCTAAGAGCTTGAAGAAGAGGTAGTTGAGATGATTTCTCTTTTGAGGGATAAATAACTCCATATCCATACCTATAAGACTTGCCTTACAAATAGCAAACAACCTCGATAGATGGATCTATAGTGGTTTGTCCCGTGGACAAAGAAACATCTTCTCCTTGAAGTGTATGGCTTATCTCCAAGATACACAACTCCACACTTCATAAAGATAGTTGACTATTGACACAAGGCGAAACAACCTAATTTTTAGATGCAAACCTTGCATATGACTGCCCAAAACCTATTCAAAGTTAGCAGAACTACGATGTTGTTGGGATTCAATGGTTTACTTCCTTTGGGCTAGCCAAAGCATGAACTTTATTTGCAAATCCTTTTGAAATGTTCATAGGTGGCCTTGATGTTATGAAGCATAAGAATGCTCACATGGCTCATAGCTTAACTAATAACATTTTATGTGATCTCCATATGAACGACGGCTTATAATTAGATGCCATGAACAAAACAAAAATTTGAAACTAGGATTTTCAACATATTATGTTTCGATCAAGGATTAGCTTACTATTTTGCAAACTAGAATTCCTAAAACTCAAATCAAGAATTAAATATGCATTTGGAGAAGTGATTTGAAAAAAACAATTTAAGTATTTGATCAAAATTTTTCCATATATACATTCATGTTATTTAGGTTCAATCAGTCCAGAGAGATTTGAGTTTTGACTCCGATTGGTCACTCAACTGCTTGGCCAAAGACCTTGAGAATAGACTTAATTAAAGGTTCATATGCTCTTTAAGACAAGGAATGCATGTAGCTTAGTGATTAAATCTTAAGGGGGGCAAGGAGGAGGTCTTGGGTTCAAGTCTTGCAAGGAGCAAGGTTTTGCCCAAGAACTCCATGAGCAGAGCATTGTGGACTATTCTTTCTAACTAGTACCCTTCTAGATAAAGGATGGTGGAGAATCAATCCACAAAAGAGTGGTGTAACTTGATTTAGAAAATGATGGTTCTCAATTGATGCTACTTTTCTAAAAGAGTGTTTTCAAGTAAAGTTTCTTGGAATCAGAGTGGTCAAATCCTCAATAGCTATATATACAAGGCTTGGTTGGGAGGAGAGCATACATTCATTCAATAGTTGGCTAGGTGGAAGCTCTGTTGCATTGGTATCAGAGCTTCATGATAATCTTGGTTTGAGCATCATCTTTTGGACCTTATTTCTCTTGTGTATACCCAAGAGAAATGAACTCTCCGATTTTTCCATTGCTTCATGTTTAGCGATTCTCGATTTCTTCTCGAAGTGCGTGTAGTCGATGGAGGAGTTAGCAAAACTATGATGTTGTTGGGATTCAATGGTTTACTTCCTTCAAGTTAACCAAAGCATGAGCTTTATTTGAAAATCCTTTTGAAATGTTCATAGGTGGCCTTGATGTTGTGAAGCATAAGAATGCTCACATGGCTCATAACTTAACTAAGCTTGAAATACTAACATTTTATGTGATCTGCATATGAACAACGACTTAGAATTAGATGCCATGAACAAAACAAAAAATTGAAACTATGATTTTCAACATATTATGTTTCCATCAAGGATTATCTTATTATTTTGCAAACTAGAATTCCTAAAACTTGAATAAAAAAGTAAATATGCATTTGGAGAAGTGATTTGAAAAAAAAAAATTTAAGTACTTGATCAAAATTTTCTCCATATATGCATATCATGTTATAAAGGTTCCATCAGTCCAGAGAGTGAATTCGGACTCTGATTGGCCATTTAACTGTTTGGCCAAAGATCTTGAGAATAGAATTAAGTAAAGGTTCATATGTTCTTTAAGATAAGGAACACACATAGCTTAGTGATTAAATCTTAAGGGGGGCAAGGAGGAGGTCTTGGATTCAAGTCTTGCAAGGAGCAAGGTTTTTCCCAAGAACTCCATGAGTCGAAGCCTTGTGGATTGTTCTTTCTAACCGGCACCTTTCTTGATAAAGGATGGTGGAGAATCAATCCACAAAAGAGTGGTCTAGATTGAGTCAGAAAAGGATGGTTAATGCTACTTTTCTAAAAGAGTGATTATCAAGTAAAGTTGCTTGGAATCAAAGTGGTTGAATCCTCAATAGCTATATATACAAGGCTTGGTTGGGAGGAGAGCATACATTCATTCAATAGTTGGCTAGGTGGAAGCTCCATTGCATTGGTATCAATGCTTTCATGATGATCTTGATTTGAGCATCATCTTTTGGACCTCATTTCTCTCGTGTATACCTGAGAGAAAGAACATCTCGGATTTTGTCATTGCTTCACGTTTAGCAACTCTCGATTTCTTCTCGAAGTGTGTGTAGTTGATGGAGGAGTTTTACTATAGGAGGGGAGTTTTATTCCATTGAAAAAAAAAGGATTTTTTGGGTGCCAATAGTAAGCCTCGATCGCTTACAAATAGACCTAGAGTGTGGAAAAAATAGACTGCTCGTGATATAGACCTCTTGCCCGCATGCGAAGACCATCCGTGAGGAGAGTTATGTTGGAAGAAAGATAATGAAGGCCTCCATTATATATGTGTATATGAGCTCTTTTGCAGTGTATGTGGGATATCTACAAGCCGATTCCAAGTCTCAACACACATGCATAAATACCTCCCTCTATTTCTCTAATTGGAGCATGCAAAAACTTTCTTCTTGCACTTTAATCGAACCTAAGGGCCTTTGCTCTATCAAGAGAGAGGGAATGATCATCAAGCTTCTTCATTCATGCTATTGAAGACAAGTGAAGGATTAGCTTCTTCAATTCCTTATTCATGCTCTCCTCCATAGTGAAATTCTCTTTTTAAACCCACTTCTTCTCCTTTAGTTTGCAAATGAAGGCTTTGGAGGCTTCAGCGGGAATTTCTTTTGCATCAAGTGAGCAAAGGAGGTATTTTGTCATCAAGAAGTGGGGTATCAGACTTCAACAACTCCTTGAGCTTTTCAACCAAGTGAAGGATAGATCTTAGAGATCATCACATCATTAGTCTAGCACTATCAGCTAGAATTGAGTCTTCATCGAAGCAATTCAAATTCGAGGAGTATCTCTTATGAATTTTGTGCATTGCCCTTTGATTTAATGTTAGGAATTCCAAAAATTAAGTACGGATTGTGTGCAATGGAGGGATCTATGAGCCACGTCATGATCATATTAGCACTTGCATGTTTGCTTCAATATCTTTATCATCCGTTACATCATTCATGCTTAGTCCACCAGAAGTTACACATGTATCTCCACGAAACATTTTCATTTTCAAATCATGTGCATAATGCATTGGATGTAGCAACTATGGACATAGTTACAAATGTTGAGGATACCACATTGGAAGTTGATGAAATCAACACTAGCTCTATTGATGGGCAAAGATTAGAAGTTAGAATGTTGAAATTAGAGCAGGGCTTTGGACATTTGTCCAATGTCCAGGCAAAATTCATGAAACTTCATCAATCTTTTGATAGAGTTCAATATCAACTTATGGGACATTTTGGGATTACTCTAGGGGGTCCCAAGATGTAGGTAGGGTTGTTACAAGTAGTCAGATTGATATGATTTTTGATCACATCAATGTCTATCTCAGCCTAAAAATATTTCTCCATTTCCTAGATAGATCCTTTTCCGTTGATTGGTACTATGAATCGTCTAAGTTTGATTACTCCTACGACTCCTTTATTTGCCAACACAGCGGGACAAGATATAGGTGTAAGTCGTCCCTTAGATTTTCCATAGAAAAAGGTCTCTGACCCTCTTACTTGCTAGGTGAAGATAGAGATAGGAACAATAGAAGCCAATTTATCTTTAAGCCCGAAAGTCTATATGTGGTGGATAAGTTTTTTGAAGACTTATAAAAGATCCTCAACTTGGTCTGTATGCACTTGTCTCTTCAAAAAAGATTCTCTCTTCGAGAATAAGGAGGAATGAAAGGGAGGATTGGGATAGAGTCCAACAAAAAGGAAGCTCATTGTTGGTTTATATTTCAGAATATTGAGGCATTATTCTAAAACTAAAAAATTTAAGTGATTTTCACCTCCTGTGCAATTTTGTTCAAGGATTAAATTTGCGAATCCAAAATGAGGTAAAACATCGTACACCAAAGTCACGAAGCAATCAAGATCGCATAAATTTATGAGGATAGTTCTTGCATAGATATCCTATAAGATAGTGGTAATTTCTCGAGAATTTCTAGTAAATGCAAAGGCAAATGATTAAAATCAACAGAATGCACAAGTAAAAAACCTTGAGTTTTTAGAAACATACTTTTTCTAGAAGATTTTCTTGAAGCACAAAACACAATTTATGTTTTTAGTGCTTAAAGCTTGGACACGAGAGTAGGGTACATGAAGTTGGAAGAGAAACAAAGGCCTCTTTGACTGACAAATAGAAGGGACAAAAACCAGATTCATATGATACAAACCTTAAACTTGGATGAAAATTCAAGTGCTAGGCAAGTATAAATAATGCACTATGATAGTATCTATCAATGTACTCTTTCTAGAAAAATGTGGTAACCTCAATGATTTGGGCCACATTATCTGCTAGGCAAGTAGAAATAATGCACTATGATAGTATCTATCAATGTACTATTTCCAAAAACATGTGGTAACCTCAAGGATTTGGACCACATTATTTGGTCAAGTAGCATGGCTCAGTCAAATATCACACCGTCAAGATTATGGTGGATGATTTGACAACACATAATTTTATTAATGTAGTATCAATGATACGAGGGCAAGGCGTCTACCTTTGGGAAACCATGATCTCTAATTTGGAACTTTAAATCCAAGACTTCAAGGATAAGTTTGAATTTGAAATTATGAATATGGAAAGGATAGATTTAGTTCTAAAGAGAGAGTGGCTTTGGAGTCTTGGATCTTCATTGTCGAGAAGTTATCATACCAATGCTTTGGAATTCTAATGTGACAGGGTCAATGCATAGAATCAAGGGTGAATATAACATTCCAAGTACTCTGATTTCTAGTTTAGAAATATAGAAACTTGTAAAAGAGAAGCTAGCACCCAAGTTTTTCTTGTATTTAGCACTAATCTAAACACTTTTGATGATATAAAATAAGTTCCTTATATATCCTCTTATATTCCTTGTGAAGCATTTTTTAATTTTAATCAACTTTTGAAAAAAATCCAAGATGTGTTCCCTGAGGAACTACCCCATGAGTTGCCATTTTTTTATGGAAAAATCGATCACAGTATAGATCTGTTTCCTAGAATCAGCCAAGGTCTCAAAATCCATACTCACTCCCATATATCCAGCTTGTGGAAGTAAAAAATAGATAAAGGAATATCTGGATGAAATTTTTATATAGCCAAGCCAATCGCCTTTGCAGCATTCATCCTTCTTGTACAAAAGAAAGATGGAATAATGATATTTTGTGTAGAGTATAGGGCTTTAAACAATCTAATGATAAAGAATAAGTTTCCCATGCCACTTGTGTAAGACCTTTTGACATCTTAAAGAGAGCCAAAGTCTTTTTAAGGATTGATTTGTGTGATCGCTATATCAAATAAGGATCAAAGAAGATGATATACCCAAGACAACCTTAGAACAAAGTATGGTCACTATGAATTTTTAGTGATGTTGGTCGGGTTACCATGCACCCAAAATATTTATGACTTCAATGAATCAAGCGCTAAAGCCATACTCAGAGAAAATTTTTGTGGATTTTTGTGATGATATATTAATCTTTATTAATGATTACTAGAGTCATTTGGAATGCTTGAAAAAAGTCTTTGAACTTATCAAAGAGAGTAAACTTTACAGTAAGGAATCTAAATGTGATCTATTTACCCAAGAAGTAAAGTATCTAGGTCGTATTATATCCTCAGAGTGAATCCAAGTTGATCTTGAAAAGGTCCAAGGGATTCTTGAATGGCCTCAGCCAAAGACTATTTGAGAACTACATAGTTTTCTTGCATTGGTAGGCTATTACACGAAGTTCATTGCTAGATATGCCAAAATCGCAGTACCTTTGACATATCAACTCAAAGGGAGAAACCAAAAAATCAACTGGAAAGGAGAAGAAACAAGGAGTTTCAAGCTGTAAAATTGGCTTAAACTTGGGCTTGATTCTACAGATAGTAGATTCGAATAAACCTTTTCAACTAGAAATAAATGAAAGTTAATCTTCAATAGAAGAAGTATTAAGCGAAGATGGTCAACCAATAGCTTTTGAAAGTAGAAAACTAAGTCTTGCTCAATAAAACTACTCTACATATGAGCAAAAAATGTTTGCTATTATAAATGATCTTAAGAAATAAACTATTACTTGTATGGATGAAAGTTACCTATATTATTTGACCAAGAGACATCAAGTGGTTTGCAAACCAAACCAAATTTAAGAGGTGCAAAAGCTAGATGGATTGAGCAGCCTCAAGAGTTTGATTATAAACGTAGGTATAGAAAAGGAAAGTTCAATGCAGTAGTAGACACCTTGAGTCTGATATCTATGATGAACAATTTGATTTTTTTACAAATTCAAAGTGAATTTATTTCTACTTTGAGAGGTTGCAAAGAAGGTCCAAGCTATAGTCAAGCATGGAAATCAGTTGAGCAAGCCCAAAGGAATGAAGCGAGTAATTCTAAAGGAAAGTTTAAACACGATTACCTCAAAGATGAATATTTGTTTTATAAAGATAATATTTGTGTCTCAAGTAAGTCAAATATATGAAACAAGTGTTTTAGAATGCCATGATGCCCCAAGTGTTGGACATCTTGATGTTAATTGAATGTATGAATTAGTTAAACAATATTTATGTTGGCCTAGTATATACCAAGATGTGCAAACATATGTATCTAATTCCAAAATATCAAATAAATAAATTTGAAAGATTAAAAAGTGGAGAATTGTTGCTTCCTTTTGAGATTCCCAAAGGTAAATGTGAAAGCATTTGAATGGATTTCATTCCACGATTACCTCACAATCAGAATGGCTATGATGTAGTTTGGGTTGTAGTAGATGAATTGACTAAATTAGCTTAGTTTATACCAATCAATACTACTTATAAGACCCTTGAATTGGCAGAAATATTTGTAAATCAACTTTACAGACTGTATCATCTTTGAGTAGACATAGTTTTTGCCAAATTTACAAGTCATTTTTGGCAAGCAATCTTTAGTAAACTTGAAAGTAAACTAAGCTTAAGTAGGGTAGAACATCCTGACACAGATGGATAGACATAGTGTTTATATATTTTGGTAGTGATGTGTGTGAACACACTAGGACTGTCAGAGCACTGGTAATACATTCAGTATTATGTGTTGTGCTCCAAGCTTCTTCTTCTTACTTATACTTTTTGCATGCTTCCATAGACCTCAAACTCCAAGAATTGGTATCATAGAAAGTGGTTACTTCATAGGGCATCATCAACACCCCTCCAAGGGTGAGCATACTCAAGGTGACTAGGAGTTCACTAATCATAGTCTTAGAATCACACAAAAATTGGTGAGCATACTCAAGGCGATTAGGAGTTCAAAATTGATTCGAGTAGGGTGTTGAAAAATGACCTATTACACCTGCAAATATAGTTATTGAAGGTGATGCAGATGGCTTTGAAGATGAATGATCTTCAAATTCCTTTTCATGTTGTGGTGTGAGAGTGCTTCTTCAACACATGTAGATTGCTAAGGTTCCACTTTCATTTTGCAAAGAGGGTGTTGAGTTACTTGAAGGGATCAATGAATGAGGCCCTCTTTTACACTTATGAAAAGGTTATTTAGGTGAAAGATCACTCAAATAAAAATTGGGTAGGATCCAAGGATTTTAGAAGGATTACAAGTGATGATGTGTTCATGCATAGAAGCAAGACTATCTCATGGTGTTTACAAGAGCAATTTACATTTTCTCTCTCTTCCAATAAGTCATAAAGGGATATATTTCAAGTTTTTTTAACTAATTTGGATTGAAAATCTCTTTATATCTTTGAAGTTTTGATCAATCAATCAAAAATACATCATTATAACCTAAGTGGAGTGGATCTAGGATAAAATCCAATGTTCCATGAAATATCAAAGTATATCTAGAGGCATTGCCATTTTATAAAAGATAAAGTGAATGGAAGTGAAGTAAAGGTGGACCACCTGAGTACCAAGGATAATTCTAAAGACATGCTTATAAATTCTCTTAATCGTGCCAAGCTTACAAAGCATAGAAGGTTCGTAGGAATGAAGGATGGGTTGAAGTTTGAAGGGAAGTATTGAAATTCAAGCTCCAACATTAGGATGAATGAAGACTTTCTACTGCCAACATGAACGAATTCAATGTGCATGATCCCATGGGTCTTCCTTCGTTATACCAAATTCAATAAATTTTCCCTAGCGCTAAGGAAGCACCCCCTTGCCTTATATATACCTTTGCTAACTTAACGTTGTACTTTGAGTAGGCATAACTCATGGCATATCTATGCATTGTAGTAGAAGATTCTATCTGATTTTTATTAATAGTTTCTCCTTATTATAGTATCAATTTGAAGTATGCCTACATTGATTCTCTACCTCATTAATTCTTTGAATGTTTAGTAAGCTTTTAAGTTTCCATAATCTTAGAGAATTGTGAAGAGTGAATATTTTTTTCTATCTGTAACTAGTGAGGATCGAGCTTAGGCCTCTAAAATATCAAGAAAAATTACAAGTTTGATCTTCATATATTTGAAATTTCCTTTGTGTGTGTTCATTATCTGGATATCCAGGACCTTCCAAATCCTTTTAAAAATGTTTTTTTATCCTCCATCAATCACAAAGTGGGTTATCTTTAGTATTTCCAATTACATGCAACTATAAACTTTTCAGTTTTATTGATGATGTAGATGTTGAAATTGCGGTCATGATAAGGAATCCAATGGAGTGTTTCACATATTATATGGGATGAAATGCATTGTATCTCAGCCCTCATGTGAAGATTCCTTCCATTTGCATCCTCTCTTATCTCTCTTCTTCGAATTGGATCTCTACTATAGACTTGAATCATGTAGCCATAACTGTTTTTTATCCACATATAGCAGCCATATTAGTAAGCTTACATCCATGAAGCATGGAGAAGTATGCTTCAGAATAGAGCAATGGAAAAAGAAACAAACATGTGGAAATAGTTTGAGGAAATATTTTTGTTGTTTCTTTTACTCTTGCATGTTTCCTTTCTCTATTGCATGAGTAAATCCATTTAGTAAAGTGAATATCATTATGCTAAAATTCTGTTCAAGCATATTATAAGCTTTAATGAAGCCACAAAAGGAGAGGATCCATTCAAAAATCTATGGAATATAATGGGGCAAGGACAAAGGCATGAAAGGCTCTTCACAATGTTCAAAAAATGAATGGAGTTTGAGAGTAATTTGTTAAGCATTCCCCCAATTTTCTTCGCATTACATGCATGATTTTATTGATGAATTATGAAGAATATTCATGCATATTAATTGAATGCATGTATAGAAAAAAATCATGGTTTTAGAGGTATATGCACATATTGGGGCACACAAGTAAGTAAGAGGTTCCAAGAAGGAATGGAAGAAGTGGGATGTGCCAAGCCTACATCATCACCATGGAAGCACTCAAGCGGAGTCAAGGGATGGACAAAGTTTGTTGATATATTTAGGTCGTGATGTGTGTGAACACACTAGGACTGTCGGGGCACTTTTTTCCCTCTTTCGGAGGTCTTTTCGCCCTAGATTGTATATATGCCTATTGCCCTAACAAGGTACTTATCTTTGTACATTCTAGTGGTAATATCTTCAGTATTGTGTGTTGTGTTTCAAGCTTCTTCTTCTTCCTTGTGTTGTTCCTGTGCTTCCACAGACATCTAACTCCAACAATTGGTATCAGAGCAGGTTGCCACTTCATCTAGGGCATCATCGACACTCCTCCGATCACAATCTTAGGACACACTCCTCTAAGCTCGTTTCAGCCTCCGAATGCATTATCACAGTGCTTGTGCAAGCTATTTTGTCTTTTTGTGCCAAAGATATATACAGGTTTCAGTTCACTAGTATAAGCATCACGAAGTCTGCTACATGTCTAGTAGAACCCATTTGGATAGTTCTGTTCAACTTTTTTAGATACATTCATTTTTCTACATCAAGGTATTTTAGTCAATGGACATGACTGAAAGCAGTGATGTATTCTATATGTTGGATGTTGAGGATAAGTTGGATAGTACCAATTATCCGTTGTGGGCTTATATGATGCGTCATGTATTGGTTGCAAAAGGACTATGGAATATTGTGCAGGGTGTCGAAAAATGTCCTACTACACCTACGAATACAGGTAATATAAATATAGATACTGAAGCTAATTTAGATGGTGTCAAAGATGGTGATATTCTAGAGATTCTTGTTCGTGCTATTGTTCCTATTGCACCTACTATAGAGCAGATTTGTTGGGGTGGTAGAGATGCTCAAGCACATGCATTGATAGCCTTGTCTGTCAAACGTGCCATTATTCTTCACATTCACGCTTGCAAAATAGCTAAGGATGCTTGGGATACACTTACCACATTGTACCATGCTAGGAATGAGGCTCATGTTGCTTACCTCCAAAAATAGTTAGAGAGTGAGCACATGAATGAAGGTGATTCTATGGATAGTTTTCTGATAAAGATCAAGGATTTGAAGGAATAATTGATTTCTACTGATGAATTCCTTCCTGATAGTTCACTTGTGCAGACTCTTCTAAATGGTCTTCCCAATTCATACTAGAGTTTTGCTTCTACTCTTTGTTTGATGATGGAAGGCAATCCAAATGCCTTAACATTTGAAGAGTTAGTCTTTGTTTTGTTGTAGGAAGATCAGTCTAGGCAGAATAGGTCCATTATGCACATTGCAGATCAAGCTCTCATGGCTAGTTAGAAGGGCAAAGGAAAATTGAGCTCTTCTACTAGTAAGCAGAAATCTATTAATTTTGCACAATTGAAGAAGGAAGAAAAAGATGAGAAGAAATTAGAAAAGTAGAAATTGTTTCGCAAATATTGTAAAGCAAATGATCATGTCATTAAGAGCTGTTGAAAACTGGCTACTATAGAGGCAAAGAAGAAATAGGCCGGAATGGTTGTTGTAGAGGCCTCTACACTGAAAATAGAGTCTGCTAATCTTGTGTAAGAAGAAGAATGGGCGTTTACTACTGTTTGTAGTTTTGATCCATCTTCTCATGAGTAGTGCATGTGTGCAGTAGTCGCAGATGTTTGGTACTTTGATAGTGGGGAGACCAAACATATTACCTCATAGCGTAGTTTCTTCTCTTCACTCGAGCCTGCCCCTGTAGCGAATATCATCACATGTGCCAACAACTCCTCTTATCCTATCATGGGAGTTGGTAAGATCATTCTAACTATTGCTGATGGTAGTTCTTTCACTTTGTCATATGATTTTTTTGTGCCAGGGATCAAGAAGAATCTGTTACCAGCTTCGGCTTTAGCCAAGATTGGCTTGGTTGTGAAATTTGTTGATAATAGGTGTACAGTTCATGATCTGTGAAATGGCGATGTGATTATTGCTTCTGGCATTTTATGTCATGGGTTGTATGTGCAGTACATGATTCTAAAGCTATGTCAAATGCAAAGCTTTGGTCATGTGAATTTTGCTAGTTTGCTATGCCTCATGTTGGAGTTCAAGGTCTGTGGAAGCACGTGAAGAACACAAGGAAGAAGAAGAAGCTTGGAGCACAACACACAATATTGAATTTATTACCACTAGAATGTACAAAGATGAGTAACCCATTAGGGCAATAGGCATATATACAAGCCCGGGCGAAAAAACCTCCTAAAGAGGGAAAAAGTGCCCCAATAGTCCTAGTGTGTTCACACACATCACTACCTAAATATATCAACAAATCCCGACTGGGAGTGATGCAAAGAACAGGGAGTTTTCATGCATGTATAAGGAAGTGCCAAGCTATGTGGAATCAATCCACAAAAGGAAGTAAGCACAAAGCTTTGTGGAAAGCTTCAAATTTCTCCTTAGGTAGGGCCTTCGTGAAGAGGTCTGCAATGTTCTCCTACATGGGCACATATGCCAAGCTGATCTCTCTGATGAAGAACCTCTCCCTAACATAATGATAATGCACCTCAATGTGCTTAGTGCAAGCATGGAACATAGTGTTCCTCGCAACTGCCAATGCATTATGCCTATCAGTGAAGAGGGTGGTGGCAGAAGACTAATCAACACCCAAATCAACCATAAGGCATCTGATCCACACACACTCAACAATTGCTATGAAAGCTGCCCTATACTCAACCTCACAACTAGAAGTGGCCACAATAGGCTCTTCTTGCTCAACCAAGATATACATGAGCTACCAAGCATAAAGCAAAAGACACTAGTGGACACATGAGTGTCATAAAAACCAACCCATTTAGAGTAAAAATTTGGCACAAGTGGTCCCCCCTTGGGATAAAATAATCTAAGTATCCGGGTACCACTCAAGTAGCAAAAGATGCGGTTAACTGCCTACCAATGCTTGACTCCTGGGTAATGCATAAACTTGATCATATGTGAGACAACAAACTGAATATTTGATTGAGTAATGCATAAGTAAATCAAGCATCCAATAGCTTGCTGATAGAGAATAACACCAAGTGCATCTCGAGCATCATGAAGACTCAATTGTAAACCTATCTCCATAGGAGTGGCAATAGGTTGACAATCTCCAAGGAAAAAACACTGTAATAATGCATCAATATATTTCGTTTGACATAGAGATATTCCGCCATCAACTTGCATAAATTGGATGCCCAAATAATGACGCAAATGCCCCAAATCAGATACCTCAAATGAGGCATGCAAATCACCCTTAAAATCAGCAATATGCTTCTCATGAGGACCAGTGAGCAGCATGTCATCAACATACATAACAATGATCAAAAGCACTTCATTTGCACGCTTAACATATAAGGTGCTCTCAGTTGGACTGCTCGCAAAACCATGTGCAATCAGATAGGCATGTATCTTTTCATACCAAGCATGTGGTGCTTGCTTTAAACCATATAATTCTTTCTTTAACCTGCACACCTGGTTTTCATGCCCTTTCTGCACAAAGCCATGGGGATGAAAAACATACACTTCTTCATGCAAATCACCATTCAAAAATGTTGTTTAATGTCCAACTAATGTACATTCCAACGATGATGAGTTGCAAGTGCACATATGCTACAAGTAGTAGTCATTTGGCAAGTAGGAGCAAAGGTCTCATCAAAATCAATGCTTCTTTCTTGCACATAACCCTTTGCAACAAGCCTAGCCTTATACCTGTCAACTGTTCCATAAGGCTTACGCTTCAGCTTGTATATCCACTTAGTGCCAATGGCCTTCTTGCCAGGAGGCAAGTCACATAAAGACCAGGTACCATTCTTCATTATAGAATCATATTCAGATTGCATAGCAACCATCCAATTTTCAAAATTTTGTGCTTCATCAAACGAAACAGGCTCATTCTCATCACAAAGACTAGAGGCAGCCATAGCATAGAAATCTGATGCAAAAGAGGCACTATGAGAGCCTGAACCAGTATGATATGATAGAAATGCATCTAATTTGTTGTCACGCAAAGTTTGCACCAACAATTTTGGCATACTTTTTGCCTCCTCAATTTTAGCTCTCTCATCAACAAGTGAATCATGCAAATTTGCATCAGAAACGAAATGATCTACATCATCAGATTAAACCTGTAAAGGCTCAGAAGTCACCTCATTAGGACTAGCACTAGATTGTCCACCTGTAAAAAGAGGCATCAAAGTATCATACATGTGTTTTGAGCTAATAGATGTCTCATTAGTACATGAAAGTAGTGGTTGAATAGCATCTTCCATAAAAACAACATCACGGCTAACCAAGATGTGTTTAGTCTGTGGATGATACAAACGATAGCTTTTGCTTCCAAAACTGTACCCAACAAAAATTCATTTCACTACTTTATCATCCAAATTCCTATGTTGTTGTTCAAACACTAATGCATATGTGAGACAACCAAAAACACATAGATGAGCAACAGATGGCATGCGACCATGCCAAGCCTCATATGGAGTGATAGACTGCAGTGCTTTCGTGGGATACCTATTAAGTACATATACTGCACACATGACAGCCTCAAGCCAGAAACTATGTGGTAAATCCTAACTCTTAACCATACACCTTGCCATGTTCTTCATTCAGCAACTCCATTCTGTTGAGATGTATACGAAACTATACACTGATGTTTTATCCCACATTCAACCAAAAATGCATTAAAGTTAGAAGACATATATCCCCCCCTCCCCCCCGATCAGAATGGAGGGTGCCCATTTTACATGTTGATAGATTTTCAACCAAATCCAAAAATTGTTTGAATCACATAAATGCGTGGGACTTTGTTTTGAGTGGATATACCCATGCATGCCTAGAAAAATCATCAATGAAAGTCAAGAATTAAAGACAGTTTCCAAAAGAGGATATCTACATAGAATCGGAGACATCACTATGAACAAGCTGCAATTTCTGAGTAGCTCGAAGTGAACAATCTTTTGAAAAGGAGGAATGCTGCATTTTGCCCAAAATAAAGCCTTCACATACATGTTTACTGGGTGCTTCACGTTCGGGCAAAGAGGACACCATTTCAGATTTTTGAAGTTGTAGCAAACTAATAAAATTCAGATGACCAAAGCGTGCATGCCAAAGATTTGCATCTAACATAGCATGAGAATCATGTACTACACATGCTCAATCATTCACTGATTTTTCATAGTCTATGACCTTATATATTCCATGACATAAAATGGCAAAAGTAATAATCATGTCGACATTTGACAAATCATGAACTGTACATCTATCATCAACAAATTTCATAACCAATCCAATCTTCGCTAATGCTGAAACTGATAACAAATTTTTCTTGATCCCTGGCACAAATAAAGCATCTGACAATGTAAAATAACTACCATCAACAATAGTCAGAATGATCTTACCAACTCCCATAACAGGATAAGAGGAGTTGTTGGCACATGTGATGGTATTCCCCATAGGGATAGGCTCGAGTGAAGTGAAGAAACTATGCTGTGAGGTAATATGTTTGGTCGCCCAACTATCAAAGTACCAAACATCTGAGTCTACTACAGACATACACTATTTAGGAGAAGATGGGTCAAAACTGCAAACAGTAGTAAATGCCCATTCTTCATTCTGCACTAGATTAGTAGACTCTGTTTTTGGTGTAGAGGCCTCTACAACAACCATTCTAGCTTGTTTTTCCTTTGCCTCTTTAGCAGCCAATTTTGGACAGCTCTTTAAGACATGATCATTTTCTTTATAGTATTTTCAAAACAATTTCTTCTTTTCTGTTTTCTCCTCTTCTTTGTCTTCCTTCTTCGATTGTGTAGAATTCGTAGATTTTTGCTTACTAGAAGAAGAGCTCCATTTACCTTTGCCCTTTTGACTAGCCATGAAAGCTTGATCTACAACATACATAATGGACGTGTTCTGCCTAGACTGATCTTCTTGCAATAGAACAGAGACTAACTCCTCAAATGTTAAGGCATTTGGATTGCGTTTCATCATCAAACAAATAGTAGAAGAAAAACTATGGTATGAGTCAGGAAGACCATTCAGAACAGTGTGCACAAGTGAACTGTTAGGCAAAACCATCGGCAAAAATTAATTGTTCCTTCAAATATTTGATCTTTATTAGAAAAATGTCCATGGAATCACCTTCATGCATGTGCTCACTCTCCAACTGTTTTCGGAGGTAAGCAACATGAGCCTCATTCCTTGCATGGTATAAAGTGGTAAGTGTATCCCAAGCATCCTTAGCTGTTCCGCAAGAACGAATGTGAGGAATAATGGCATGTTTGATAGACATGGCTATCAATGCATGTGCTTGAGCATCTCTGCCATCCCAATGAATTTGATCTATAGTAGGTGCAGCAGGAATTGTAGCACGAATAGGAACATGAATAATATCATCATCTTCAATGTCGTCTATATCAACTTCAGTACCTCTATTTGCAGGTGTAATAGGATGTTTTTCAACACCTTGCACAATATTCCATAGTCCTTTTGCAACCAATACATGATGCATCATATAAGCCCATAATGGGTAATTGGTACTGTCCAAATTATCCTCAACAACCAATATACGGAATACATCAATAGTTTTAGCCATGGCCACTGACTAAAATACCCTGATGCAAAAAATTGACTATATCTCAAAAAGTTGAATAGAACTACCCTATCAAGTTCTGCTAAACTTGTAGTAGACTTTTAGATGCTTATACTGGCGAACCAAAACCTGTATATATCTTTGGCACAAAAAGATGAAATAGCCTGCACAAGCGCTGTGATAGTGCATTCAAAGGCTGAAACGAGCTCAGATCACGATTTTGGCACCACACAACAAAGTTTTTTTGATCTCCTAATCACCTTGAGTATGCTCACCAATTTTCATGTGATTCTAAGACTGTGACTAGAGAGGTGTTGACGATGCCCTAGATGAAGTGGAAACCTGCTCTGATACCAATTGTTGGAGTTCGAGGTCTATGGAAGCACGCGAACAATACAAGGAAGAAGAAGAAGAAGAAGAAGCTTGAAGCACAACACACAATACTGAATGTATTACCAATAGAATGTACAAAGATCAGTAACCCATTAGGGCAGTAGGCATATATACAAGGCCAGGGGAAAAACCTTCAAAATAGGGAAAAACGTGTCTGGACCATCCTAGCATGTTGACACATCACTACCTAAATATATCAACAATACACTCCAATTAAATGTGTAAAAAATCTCTCTAATCAGTTCATACCAGGTTGTGATCTCTAAGCAAAATGCTGAGCACTTCTATTCCCAAATTAGAAGGTCTATTCCCAAATGTTCATACCAGGTTGTGATCTCTAAGCAAAATGCTGAGCACTTCTATTCCCAAATATTCACATTCCTTGCACATGCAAGTTATTTGTTTTGATGGAAACATTTGGGAATGATGTTCCAAAGCACTTGGTGGTTCCAAATGCACTATTGTGAAGCTAAAGAAGTCTATTAAGCATCCCTAGAATTAAGTTGACAGGTCTAGGGTAGGTTTTGTGAAGCACTAGCTCATCTTTGAAGCTTATCTATTCATCTCCTCACACATCTGTGGGTTTGTTCATAAACTTAGACAACATAATTACACTAGATGTCATGTCCAGCCTTGTTAAATTTGCATATAGAAGAGAACGAATCAAAGACCTATAGATATGTGGATATTCTAAAGGTTCACCATCCTCAACACTATGCTTCACATTGGGTTCCATTGGTTTACTGATACTCTTGCAAGGCTCCATGCCATATTCCTTCAACAAATCTGAAATAAACTTCCTCTATAGAAGATATACACCATCTTTTTTTTCATAACTTTGATTCCAAAAATGTAGGTCAATTCTCCTTAATCTAAAGTTTTAAATTCAAATCCAAGTTTTGCTTTGATCTTGGCTATTTCACCTTCATCATTTCATGTTATTATCAAATCATCCACATAAATTGAGACATAAACAATCAATGATCTTTCAACTTTAACATACAAAGAAGCATGTGCATTTGAACACTTGTATCCTTGGTTTTTGAGAAACTTTACCAATCTAAAATTCCAAGCCATGGAGCCTATTAAATACCATATAATGCTTTCAAGAGATTACAGACATATGTAGGCTTCTTGGAATCTTCATAACAAGACATTTGCTCTATTTACACATCTTCTTTTAAATCACCATTGAGAAATGCATTTTTGATATCTAACTGATAAAGATTCCATATCGTGCTTGCGACAACAATTTTTAATGTCCGTATTATTGATATCTTGGCAATGGGAGAAACTTTCTCCTCATAATCAATGTCATAACTTTTTGCATAACCTTTACAAACAACCATTGCTTTATATCTACTTACTGAACATTCTTGTTTCTCTTGATCTTGTAATGCATTTGTGATAGATTACCTTCATGTTAGGTTGTCGTGGAAGTAAATTCCATGTACTGTTCTCATACAAAACTACCATTTCTTCATTCATTGCCTTAACCCATTTCTTTACCTTTGATGCTTCTTTAATTTCCACATGAGATAATTTCTCCCATCTCATAAATTTTTGATAGATGCACTCAAATATTCCATGTTGAATTACTAATCACCAAGTAGATAATCCAATAATCTTTATGAATGATATGATATAAAGATATCTTTGATACCACAGTGTTACATTTAAAAAATTTTAACATCAAAGTGAATAGCTAGAAGTGATGAGAACTCCCAAGATCTTAAAAACATCAAATATATTGCTAAACTTCAAAGATCAAAGTTGCATGCAAACTTCCAAGAAAACAAAGATTGTGAACTGTGGACAAATAATCAATAGAAATTCCTTGAGTAAGACTATTTAAAACCAATTATATAATATGAAATTTGGAAATTTTCTAGCATACTTTAGAAACAAAAATATTCAAAAAACTAGAGTATAGCTCACAAACTAGTAGTTTGAAATCAGCGTAACAAAATCTTGTCAAGACTTGCTACAACAAGATATGCATAACTATATAGCTTGAAGATTAAAGTACAATAAATAGAAAACTCCAATATGTATGAGGAATTCTAGTGAAAAATGAAAATATCAAGATAAGGAATCACCTCCAAGCTAGATCACTCAAAAAGACCTCATATTCACTGACATATGAAAGTATGAAGAGAGATATGTCTCTGATGAGATACCTGATACCCAACAGAGACAAGTTTTGAGAAAAAAAATGAAAAACAATTGACCTATATATAGTGAAATTTGTAAGCTTTGTAATGCAACAAGAATCACTGAATTTGGCCACCTACAATAAGAGACCACTCTTTTTATTGAGAGGTTTTCAACACAAGTGACTAGCTCTTCTAAAAATAGAAACCACTACTTTCATCCCAATTTTTACTAATTTTTCTCTAAATTTAAGCATGTGTGTGTCCTTTGTAGAGAGTACATGCGTGGAAACAAAATGAAAGAAGAGTGTGATCACAAAATGAAAGAGTGTGAGACTCAAAAGTGAGTAGACCATGAAATGGGAAAACTCACATGGATTATAGAGAGCTTGCCAAGAGCATGGAGTAGGATCTTGAAGCTTCTAATCAAGTACAAATGAGGGGAGAGGTCCTCCTTATATAGAGTTGGAGGGAAAAAGTACATCATATGTGGGAATAATTCGCCTTGAAGGATAATGAATGCACATGTAGAAGCAAATGGCAAGGTACCCGAATCTGAAGAGATATAATATAAAATGAAAATGAACTAGAAATGGGGAGACTCCTAGGTACAAAAGGGAGGTGCACTCTCATATTCTCAACACCCCCTCTACAACTCCATTTTGTAGATTATGGAGGCTGCTAGGCTATGACATAAATTTCCATAAAGAATGTAGTAGCAAGAACATGAGCTCCAAAAAGAAAGTTTCCATGTGGAAGTCCATAGCCTCCAAGTGCCCTATGTGATCATCAAGTACTCCATAAGATGTCCACCAGATGGATCAAGCAGATGCTCCATAGATACACCACCAAAAAGGTAGAGGAACGGAATAAGATCCCATTGGAGGAGATCACCTCCATGCAAGATAGATAGGATCTCCATGTGGTATATGGGAACTTCCAAGGCTTTGATAATATCCACCATGAGATGTGTATCACCAAGAAGTAGGTCCTACAAGAATCAAATGGAAAACATGAAGTATGCAATCATAATCACATGGTAGTACATTTGTGTGTTGTAGTCCTCCATGGAATGTACAAAGTTTTGATGTGTGTCAATAGGACCATGAAAGCGCCCTCTAAACTGAGAGGATGGCTCATAAAAGGATCCAACTAATTGATGTATCTAAGTAGACGCAAGAGTATCCTGTGGAGAATGGAAAGATGTGGGAGTCCATGAATGGAACACTGTATGCTTAGAATGATCTTGTAAACGAGGTAGGTGGACTCTCAAAGAGATGAATGGTAAATGAGGACTCACTGATCCTAGAGTAAATCCCAACTAAAACAGAGGGGAAATAAAAAACTTCGATGATACAATGGGAGGTGTAGCCATATGAGGTGTAAGTTGAGACTCTATCTATGAATCCTCATGCTCCAAAAGTGTACCATGATCTGGAAAGTCATGTGCAAAGAGAGTGTGCTCCACATAGTGTGACTATCCAAATGTGGGATGATTCCCCTCTGAAGTGGAAATGGGAGGATCTGGATCCTAAGAAGAATCCAAAAGGGATGAACATTGTTATGCTCTTAGCACCTATATTAACTCTACAGCATGATCATAGGGATCACTTAATCTATTTTAACAATTTTCCATGCACTTGGATACATGTGAAGGTCTGTAGCTCAGTGATGAGTAGCACCTCCTTTAATGTCAATCCGGGAAGATGTGAGGATGGTATGAAGACCACGAGCAAGTGGAAGTACAAGTGCGTGAGTGAGAAGCACACCAGCATGCACACGCATACACGCACACGCACACACACTGCAAGAACAAAGAGAGTAAGACAATGGAATCACTTCTACTGCAACAAAGTTTTCATACAAGCTCCAACTACAAGAAGCTCCCCCAAAAATGAGCTCTCTAGCTCTATTTATAGTTTTTGACTAGCTTTGGCCCTGTCCAGACCTAGTGTCCGGCCTAGTTAAAAATTAGGTTCCAGGGCTTATTTGAGGGCTCAAATGAGATCTAAAAATTATGAAAATTGACAGGCAACTACTTCTAAGGCTCCTCAAGCTCGAGGACTCCTCGGCTTGTACAAAATGGAGCTACAAAAAGGTGAAAATGGTATTTACAGGGGTTTTTAGTGATGAGAATCACTTTTAACTGGTGTAATGGTTTGAAAAAATAAAGGGTTGCCTTAGTGCTAGATCTGCTTGTATGCTCGTACTTGCTTCTTCTCGTATACAGCCAACACTCTCCCCCCCCTAGCGTCTGTCGCCTCTGACAGACCTCTGCTCCACTGTTTGATCAATGTACTCTTGCAGGAGGTCGGTTGCCACTTCTTGTTCCTTGATGCGTAGTCCCCGAACCAAGTCTCTCTGGAGGGTCTCCCAATTGACTGCACCCGGTATGTCCGGTTGTGGCGTTGTGTAGAGTTCTGAGTGCATGGTTTGTTCACACGCGAATAGATGTAGCAGGTGGGTTGGGCGTGGTGCGAACACTTCTGAGTGTGACTCCCAGAACCCCGTGGTAAACATATCGTCGAAAGTTTGCTTATAGCAGGCAGGGAGATATCTGATGCGCGCGTGCCATGCATAAGCAACTCGTATGCTGGGGGTTGTGCTCATATCATACAGGAGGTCATAATTACCATTGATGAAGCCGGGAATCGGAGGCTGAATATGGCATACATTGCGGAAAGTTTTGAGCACCACCTGCATCATATCAAATATCTTGAGCATCATCTGGGCAGCCACATCTGGCATGGGGTGGAGGCGTGGCAACCAATGTCTGATGGTTGCTATCATGTAAGATACTGTGGGGGTGCCGGTTGGGGGTGCAATGGCGGGGTAATTAAGCCATTCTCTACAGTTTACATTGTTCTGAACTTTGATGGCGAAGGCTTTCCATGATCTTCTTCTTTGTACTGGCCCATAACAAGGGTTATACTTCAAATGCATGGGAGCGTGATCCCATGTTCTCAGCATGTCCGGGTATGTTTCCAGTAATCTTTGCCTCCATATGGGCTGGAATATGGCCCCTTTTTTGGCTGCCTCTGGGATGTCCTCAGGTTTGAATTGTGTTGCGAAGGAGGGGTACTTGTTGGTTATGCGTTTGATCTCAGCATTGTAGTCTGCCAACAATACAAAATAAGGTTTGTATTGTAACTCTGAGCTAGTTATCAGCCGCCTAGGAGCCAAGTTCGAGAAATATTCAGATTTGAGTATGGTCTCCTCTATGGCTTTCATGGCTAGCATCTGAGTTGCAACACGCTCTTCGTGAGTGTGACCCATCTCCTCTACCTGCTTCATCCATGCTGACGGGGGTTCCTCATATGTATCCTGGCCTTCCTCCGTAATTCTGCCTCCTGGAAGGGGTTGAGGCTCGTAATTGTCTTCAAATGTCTCCTCCACTGGAATGACTACTGTGTCTTCTTCTATGGTTTGATCAGGTGGAGAGGGAGGTCGTCCATACTGTAACAATTTAATTTTTAGTTCTGCCACCTGTTGCCGTAGCTCAAGTACCTCATTGGTTACTGATAATTCTGGCTCTGGTGAGGTTGCAACGTTGGCCATCTCTTTAGGTTCTTATTGGTGTGGTGCAGGCCCTTGGGCTTTCTGTAGGTCTTTGACTTGGTTAGCAAGCTGATCATGAGCTTCTAAGAGAGTGGCATAGGTTTCTAATATTTGTTGTATATTCTCTGAGGGGATGGCTTGGAATTTAGCAGGGTCGATGGGTGCCCTTGGAGTATTTTCCATGGCTGCTTCGAGGTTGTCTTGATTTTGTTGCTGTAGTCTTTTGTTTTCTTCTTGGGCAGCCGCTAAATGGCGTCGGAGTAGAGCCATGTTTCGTTGTAGTCTAGCGTTACGGGCTAGCTGATCTCTAAGTTGTTCTTCCGTTGCCCTACTCTTCTCTGTATGTGTGGACTCGAGCTCCACCTGATATTGTTGGAGGGTGGTCACCTCCTGCTGTAACTCCGTATTAGACAACTCCAAGGCAGTGACACGTGCCTGGAGGTGGGATGACAATGTACAGAGCTCCTTATTGTTTTCTTCTAATAACCTGTATTCCTGTTTAAGTTGGGCAGCAGCTTCGAGCATGGTGTTGAGTGCATGACTAAATGAGGTGGGTGCAGGGGTGAGGGTGGAAGATGCAAGGGGTCGGGAGATGGGAAAGGGAAAAGTGGATGTTGTGCCTACAGTGTTAGGAAATGGCGACGTAAGTGAAATGACACGTGGTGATGTTGGAATAACAGTGGTGGTGGGTGATCCTGTGGATGGTGAGATGTCCATGGGATCGGACGTGAGAGTGTGTGATTCGTGAACTGTGAATACAGGAATGGTGGGTGGTGTGATAGTGGTGGCAGTGAATGTGGGGAAGTGGGGTTGGGAAAGGGACTTTTTATTATAATTATCCACCTGCTGGAGTATATTTACGAGGTTCATCGAGAATGACGGTTGTGTGACTTGGGTTGAGCATGAGGCGGTTACTAGGGAAGTGGTGGATAGGGTTTGGGTGTGGGTGAATGGAAAAGGATGGGATGAGTGCTGGCTAGTGGCAAGTGGTTGTCCAAGGGCGGGGAGATAGGAAGGGTGACCTATTATGGTTTGATCGGTGGCAGGATGACCGGTGTGAGGTTCAAAATTTAGGGTGGAAGTGATGGATGTGGGTAAAGGGAAGGATGTAAAAACAGAGGTGTGTACAATGGTTTCATGATGGGTGGACATCGGTTGTTCAGAAAGGCTAGTGGAGAAGGGTTCTGAGGGTCGAATGGAAGGTGACGGTGGAGATGGTACCTGAGTAATTACCTCTTGTTCGTCAGCGGGACTTGGGCTCGTCATGTGAACATCCTCTGAAATGGTGGTAGGCAAGTCAGTAGAGACTTCCATTTGAATCATTTTCCCTCGTCGTGGCCGTGTGTCAATCCTTCGTTGATCATAGATAGGGTTTTCCTGATAGACCATTGTCCTCAATGCTTCCCCGATCCCACATGTCTCTGCCAATAGATTCAATGATTCCACAAAGTGTGAGTCGACATTCTCGGTTTGAAGCATCTGGTTCACTAGAGCTCTATTCGCCTCTTCTGTCATCTTATGTCTTCTCTGTACCTGCTTGATTGTCTTGTACAGCCGTCTGAGTTGTGCTGTGTAGGCAGGGGCCTCCTCTTCACTGTCTTCTGGGTCATTTCTTTGTGCACCTTCCTGAACTTGCGTGTTTGGGTCATGAGGATGTTGTGCCACTTCTTCCCCATGTACTCTGCTCGTCTCGCCCCGTGGCTGTTCTCTTTGGACTGATGCACCCGGATCAACATTGTCAGGGGAGTCTTCACTGTCTGATAGGGGGACCGTCTGCAGGAATCTTTCAAAATCGAAGTTTGGATCTTCTATGAAGGTGGCCATAGATGCAAACTCTACATCGGTAGGTAGTGGAGGGGCGGATGGAACGGGTTGTACCACCTCCCCAGCTTGCACTCCTTGAAGATGGATCGTGAAAGGTGTGACCTGAGCTTCTGGTCGGGGAGAAGCTTCGGTCGTGGCTTCTTGAGGGATCGTTACCTGGGAGAGCGATCCACGCATTCGTTTTGCAGGCTGGCTCCCTGACTTCCGCCCTTTGAACAACTCTAGTTGTGCATACTTTAGGGCTCTGGCAACTGGCACATCATATGCAAGACATCTATAGATAATTCTTGTAAGCGCACAACAACCATGTAGAGTAGGCTTTCTCACTCCCCGCTTGCCTGCCTCATACACTTGGTCTAAGATCCATACCGGCATCTTAATGGGCAAGCTTCCAGTCTCTGCTAGATATAGCCCATACCATATTTTCTTGTGAGGTTGAGTGAAACGGTCCTGAGCGGGGAATGCGAAGTGTTGGAGGCACATCCGCAAAGGTATGGCGATGTTGGGGGTGAGGGTGCACATTTCTTTTAGCTTCTTGATTCTATTGCTTTTCATCGACTCAGGTATCAAGGGGTCGCGGTCAGAAGGTACATGCGTGCCATACATCTGAAGTGCTTCCCTGATTAAAGTAACATTCAATTCAAACTTCCTCATTTCCTCCAGATTTGACAAGGAGGGCACCCAGAATGTGCCTGAATGATCTTTATCCCCTGTCGGCTTCAGCGTGGCAATTAGGTAGTAGCACTTGAGGAAATCGGGTTTAGGCAGAGCTGCACTAAAATACGTTTGTAATCCTGCTTTTTGCCAGATATCTTGAAGTGGAGCTGCATTTTGCAATGCTTCGAATTCTCGTGAGAAGAACTGGAAGGTCCACCACACTCCTCCACATTCCATCTTGGATTCCCAGATGTGATCCGCGTCTCCCAAATCTCATGGCATCTCATTGAACCAGTGAGAATGCCCCTTTACTCTTTCGGTTAGGCCATTGGGTGGATCTGGAATAGGAATTCTCCGCACATTCACGAACTCTTCAGGCCGAGCTGTTGGTGGGGCCTCCACTGGCATGGCATCCCAATTGATTGGAGCACCAGAGCCTGCCTGAGAGCTTGTGCCTGCCGCTGTTGCCATGAGAGTAGGTTGCTTATATGCTGGAAGAAGAAAGGCACATTAGTGTTGCATAGGAAACAAGATGTAATGGTGTTCCCTTCACAATACTAACATGACAATCCCGGAGGTCAGTGGTTAGTGGTGAAGTGTTTGTGATAGGTGTGAGTGGTGATTAGAGGTCAGTGTCATCCTAGATGCATACTTTGGTTATGCAATGGGCTCAGAATGCTCCTGTGTTAGTGTGGGCGGATTTACAGAATTGGGTCAGGGGGTTTAGTACACAGTTTAATTCTCCACGCTTGGATAGAGGAGTCGTAGCTCTTAGAGCTAAAGACAGGTGAAGGTTTCTGGATGAGAGTGTGATGTATTTGGGACCTTTTGGGTACCCATTTCCAGACATTCCTAGGGTTGATGGGAGTGGGGACAGTGAGAGGTGTAGGTATCTTTTCATTTTCTGAGTTGTTGGCCACGAGTGCTTGTGAAAGTTGCTTCATCCTAGTGCCTGAAGGTGAAGTAATTTGGGCTTGTAAGCAGGCCTTGGGCACCCATATCTGTCTAGCATTAGGGATGGCCTTCATTGACCGCTTAGGAACCCAAATAGAATTGGTATGCCTAGGGGTTATCCTAGGGGGCTTCTTCACTTTGTTCCTTGATGGTGAGGCTCGTTTCTTGTCTCCTTGAGAGTCTGCTATTAGAGTTGTGGGTTTCCTATCCTTGCGTATCCAGATCTGCTTCGCACCACAAGATGCTCCGTGTTGCACAGGTTGGTGCTCCTGCCTCTTGATCAGCAGCCTCCCTCGTGTCGAGTGATGTTTGGTCTGCTCGTCTAGAATCTTCCTTGGATCAGTTAGGAACTCCTTATTGGCTCCTGTACCTTCAGTAAGATTGACAATCCTCTGCACCATAGAAGTTTGTACAAGGACAACATTGTTATCTTCATGTGGGTTCCTGGAGGGACCAGGAGTTGATGCCTGTTCTATTGGTTTGAGTGCTTGATTTTCTAATTCAATCGTGAGACGGCTTTGGCCTACCCAAGCCTGGAGAAGTCCACTTCTTAGGTTGAGGTTGATTGCGTGATCATAGATCCAGTCTTGGCCTAAGACAAGAGGTTCGGTCAGATGCTCGTCTTCACACACTAGCACTTTTGCTGTCATGAGGACCTCTTGTATGTAGAGGGGAAGATCCACCTCTCCCATGCAAGGGGTTTCAACACCTCCTAATCCTATCAGATATGCTTCTAGGGGTTTTACCTCCAATTGCAGCTGATGGCAATAAGAAAGCCGAACTGCACTTGTGGCTGCTCCTAAATCAATTAATGCTCTCATGCTTGTGCTGTTGTCTCTTTGTCCTATTTCTAGGGTTACAAAAGGTCGTCGGTCCACTATCTTATGGGTACGTTCACCTGAAGTCTCACACATGGCCATGTGATAGCCTGGAGACTCTGGATTGTCAGTCATAGGCTGATCCCTCCCTTGTCTCCTCAGCTTCATTCGCCTGATACGCTCTAAGGCCTCTGCCTGTGCTTCTTCTCGAAGTCGTTTTTCCTCCTCTTTACGTTGCTTAGCAGTATTGAGTCGACTTAGCATTTCCTCCGTGAGGGGTTCCTGATACAGCTTGACTCTGCATCCGCTAATATAGTTTGGGAGAACATCCCCCTCTAGAGTGGCTAGTTGTACTGCTCCACTCGTGGAGATCCTATTGATGATCATAGGTCCGTAGCCTCTCTTTTCTAGCTTTCCTGCGTGTTGTTTCAATGTGTAGACTAAAACTAGATCTCCTGCTTTCAAGCCCTTATCCTTCACATGGGCATCAAAGTATGCCTTTTGCCGTTTCTTTGCAGCATAGATGCCTGCTGCTGCTCGTAGCCTCGTCTCACCTAAACGTTCTAGATCAAAGATCCTAGAGGACAACTCATGTCCATTCCACTCATGCTCTTGTGCTACTCTTAAAGCTGGAATTAGGAAATCTAATGGTAGCACCGCATTCTGTCCGAAGACCATCTGAAATGGGGTGGCATTGAGTACCGTTTTGTAGGCAACTCGGTATGCCCAAACAGCATGATGAAGTTGTTTGTCCCAATCAGAGCGTTTATTATTTACAAGTTTCGTCAATACGTTACATAGGATCTTATTCGTGCTCTCGGCTTGTCCGTTAGCTTGTGGGTGATAAGGGGCAGACTTCTTATGTATCACCATGAATTCTTGAAGGAGATTTTCAATGACCTCATTCAAGAAGTGCGTACCTCTATCACTAACCAACTCTATTGGTAACCCATATCTAGTGAACACATTTTCGAATAAGAACTTAGCCGTCGTTTGAGCATCATTCTTTGTCGTGGCTTTTACTTCCACCCACTTTGTAAGGTAATCTGTGGCTACAATAATATATTCTGCATGGGAGTTTCTCGCTGGGGGGTTGATGGGACCTACAAAGTCTATACCCCACTTTGAAAATGCACGTCCTCCCATCATTGGCCTTAAAGGCATTTCATCTTTTCTTATCGGATATTGGGCACGTTGGCATGTGTCACAACTCTTCACATAAGTATGTGCATCCATATGAAGAGTGGGCCACCAAAGTCCTGAGAATAGAATGGTCTTAATTACTCTGTCAGGCCCAAAGTGTCCACCTGCAGCACCGCTGTGTGCAGCTTCTAAGACTTTCAAATAGTCTGATTCATGAATGCACAGTCTTAGGTAACCATCCTTGCCTCTTCGATATAGGTTGTCTCCTACTAACGCATAGTCTTGAACCTCTTGCTCCATGCTCCGCTTTCTTGCAAGACTAGCCTGATTGGGTAATGTTCCCGATCTCATGAACTCGACCAATGGAGCACTCCAATCTGGGATTAATGACACGTGGTAAAGAGTGGCATGTTCCACTGGGGGTCTCTTCTGGCACACTGGACAATTGTGGATCCACTCTTGTATTTCTTTGTCCATGCTAGGCCAATACACTCCTAAACGTTTTAGATTCTGCAATGTTCGTTGTTTAGGGTAATGATTTCCTAGCAGTCCCTCATGGGCTTGTTGCAACCAACTAGCATGTTCATCATCCTCGACACAACAAGCTAATACGCCCTCGGCATCTTGCTTGTACATACTTCCGGCCAATATTTGATACTTTAGTGATTTTACAATTTCCTCTTTGCTTGTTTTCACATTCTTATTTGCAGGCCCGAAGGTTAGGACTGGTACCAACTTATTTGCCCATTTAGGAACAACTTCTAAATTGAACAGATAAGCATCGGGCAATTCATCAGACACTCCTTGCGGTGGCTCTCCTGAAGTGATGCGAGAAAGATGGTCTGCCCTAAGATGGGTTCTACCTTTCGTGACAACAACTTCAAAGTCGTATTCCATTAGCAAGAGGAACCATCTTACTAAGCGACCTGTATTGCAAGGTTTATTGACCAAATATAGTAAAGCTTGATGATCGGTGAAAAACTTAAACTTATTGGCCAATAGATAGTGTCTAAACTTCTTCACAGCATATACCATGCCTAGGCCTTCCCTTTCCGTTGTGGTATAATTTTGCTCAGTTGCATTTAATTGCCTACTAGCATATGCTATCGGCAAATCTAGATTTCCTTCACCGGTGGGTTGTGCTAGCACACATCCTATTGCATGATTGGAGGCATCTACATGGACATGGAAGGGTTTGCTCCAATCTGGAGTAGTCAATATTGGTGTTGTGCACAAACGTCTTTTCAGCTCGTTGAAGGAATTCTCGCATTCCTCGTTCCACTCAAAATTTGTTAACAACCCATAAAGAGGTTTAGCTATGATGGCATACATGTGGATAAACCTACGATAATATCCACAATGGCCCATAAAGGCTTGTACCTCTTTAACATTCCTTGGTCTTGGCAACTCTGCTATTGCTCTTACTTTTTCTTCATCTGTTGAAATTCCATTCTTAGAAACAATGTGACCTAAGATCTTACCTTGTCGTACCATGAACACACACTTCTCTGGGTTCAGACACACTCGATAATCTCTACACTTGTTGAAGATTTGTCTGAGCTCAGGGATGTGGTAACTTCTTTCTTGGGAATGAGCGCATAAATCATCCACATATACTTCTAAGCTCTTTCGCAAGAACTCTTTGAAGACATGACACATGAGCCTTTGGAATGTTGCAGGTGCATTCTGTGGCAAAGGCTGTTTTGTGTTGGTCTTCGGGGGCAATGGCTACTTGGTTGTAACCTGAAAATCCATCAAGGAAGCTGTAAACTTCCTTGCCTGCAACACGCTCCAATAGATGTTCGGTGATTGGAAGTGGATAACTATCTCTGATCGTAGCGGCATTAACTTTTTTAAGGTTAATGCACACTCGCAATTTCCCATTCTTCTTGGGCACCACTACAATGGGGGACACCCATTCAGTGTGCTCAATCTCATAGATGAATCCAGCTTCAATCAGCCTGTCAATTTCCTCTTTTATTTTGGCTGCATAATTGTCATTATATGTGTAGGGCTTTTGTTTGGTGGGCTTGGCATCAGCGGTCATCGGAATCGTATGAGAGCAAATCTCTGGATCTACTCCTTTCAAGTCTCTATAGTGCCATGCGAACACATCCCTATATTCCCTTAATAGAGCTACAAGCTCTACTTCTTCTTTTGCACTTAGGTCATCTCCTATGTACGTACATCGTTCTTCGTTCCCTTCAATGGTCACTATAATTTTTTTGGTCTTTTTTTTATTGTCATATGCTTCTCCCACAATGGCCTCTCTCTTAGGCATCCGCACCAAAATTTTTCGGTCTTCCACTTCATATTTCTTGAAATTTTCTGGTACTTCAAACAATGATTCTTCCTCTTCTTGTTTCACTGCTTTTCTTTTCTTTTTCTTTTGACCCCCTTCACTTCCTTCCTTTGAATTTATCGTTTTAATACTTGTGAGGGGTTCTTCTTCTTTTTGGGTTAACACTCCTATATCTTCTAAATAGTGTTCCTCTGAGTCAAAGTAAGTATCCATCACAATGGATTCTAGATCATCGTCATTCTCTTCTTCTTCTATGAACTCACTAGGATCACACTCTTCCAACAAGGGCTGACACATGAACACTGAAATATCATAACCCTCCTCATCACAATGGGGTGTCCATTGTTCTTCATTGACTGCAATGTCCATGGTAGCTAAGATTTCTGCCCAACCATGAGGCTCAAATTCCTCATCTGGAAATATCATCGGTGTATAGGCTGGGTCTTTTATTGGTCTATCTCCTGGGGGAGTTCCTTCTTCTCTCGCTTTTAGGCGCTTTTCCTCTTCCTCCGCGACCTTGCACACCCACAAGTGAGTATCTTCATGCAGCCAGGATGGATCAGGTGAACTTCCAGAATGCACAGAGATTGAATCTTCTTTTGCTTTGTGGATAGGATTCCACTGTAGGGGTGGTACATCTCTGAAGGTGTAATCCTTCAAATTGACCTTGGTGGTGACCCCTAAGTGCTGTAAGTACAAGGAGTTGGTTCCCCAATCCTGTACTATTTGCAATTGTCGTAGGAAGGGTCTTCCTAGGATCATCTCGTAAACATTATTTTTCTCAAAGTCACATATAGCAAATGTATGTTCAAACTCTACACCACAAGTGGTTAGAGTTATCCCTTCAAGCAATCCGAGAGGTCTTTCAAAATGACCATCTGCCATTTGAAGTTTCATTCTCGTTGGTCTTAAGGTGGGTTTGCCCCATCGCTTCCACAAGGAGGTGGTCGCAATAGCAACACCAGCACCCGAATCCACAATTGCTTTGGTTGTGTAACCTTGATAGGTGATCGGAAGATAAGTGTTACCTTCTTCACCTTCGCTCATGTCTCCTATCTTATCGAGAGGTATCTCTGGAACTTTTTGCTTAGAGCCTACTTTTGGTATATTGGATTCAAGTTCTGGAACATGATCCTTCACATGATTCCAGAGCTCCGGTTTTGCCTTGAGCAGCACCTCTACAGTGAGATGACATTGAACCTTAGTGTTCTTCACAACATCAGTGTTTCTTGGAATCACTGAGTCTTCATTTCTTACCAATATTGTGGGAGCTCTGATCTGGAGAGATTCAGATTCCCATGGGCCTGTGAAATGAGGCAACTCTTGTAAAGAATTAGATTCAAAATCTAATCTCTCATCCTCTTGTTGCTCTGTTTGATCTCCATAGATAGACGGAATGTCTTGGGGAAATTGATCATGAAGATCATCAATCTCAGGAATAGGAGGGGAATCACCCTTCTCCTTGGCCCATTTCTCTTCTTGTATTTCTCGCAAGAACTCTTGAGAGTACTGTTGAATTGAAGGAGGTATTCCAGCATCCGTGGAATTAGGAACATAAGCTCCCATTGGTGGTGAGCTTCCTCTTTCAACAACTGGTTGAGCCTGTGGAGGTAAAGAAACTTGTGATTTGTTTACCAACTGCTCTAATCTTTCTAGTAAGCCTTGGAAATGCAAATCCGGCTTGACAGAGTTTGTCTGATTGAACTTTTGACTAGTCTCAAGTATAGCTTGAGCTTGTTCTACCATTTTCATGCACATTTTCATCCGTTCAATCTCTAAATCTGCTCTAGGGTAACTCTTGTCTAGGTTTGCAGCTGTTGGCCCTTCTTGAAGTCGAGCCTGGTAGGCCTTGAACATCATGTCCAAGCCTTCACGAGTGGGGTCAGCTAATACTGATCCTACTCGGGGTGGTGGGTGGGTTACGTGGGGTGTATTAGAGGGTGGAGGAATGGAGGGTGATGGGGATGGTAGTGGTGGAAGTGTGTGGGAGTGCGGTTGAGATGTGATCTCTATGATTTTTGCCTTGGTTTCTCTCAAGCTTTCTTCAAGTTCGTTTATCTTTTTTGCCCATTGCCTTTTCATTCTTTCACGACTATCCTTCCAGGCTCTAGTCCTCTTTTTGGTTATGCTCTCTGTTTCACTCACCTCGGGGCTCTTTTCCTGACCAACACCTTGGTGTTGTTGAAGTGCCTGGGCTCTTGTGATCACCTGCACAGGTGCAGTGGAAGTCACACTCCCTGTGGGGTCTACAACTAACCCAACAACATTGATAGGAGTGATTTTAGGCATGTTATTAGGGTTCTTTGGGCAATCTCGTAGGAGATGTTCTTTCCCGCAGTCTTGATAGAACCCCTGAATGGTTACTAGTTGAGGTTGTGTAGGGACAGGTAGTGGACAATCACGTATAAGGTGATCTCCCTGACATCTGAAGCATGGTCCTCTAGGAAATGGGGTTCGTACCTGCCTAGGTTGAGGTCTAGAGTTGGGGTTTGTGTACATGACATTAGCATACTCAGGTTCCCCACTATTTTCACTTGGGTCCTCATAATAGTATGACTCGTTATGCTCGGGTGACTGCATGTAGTAAGCCTATGGGCTATCCATATGTGTGGAGTCAAAACTATGGTCACTTGGATCACTATCTGATAGCAATGGGGTGACTGGGACTATGGCTCTATTCGGATTTTCTTCAGTAGATGCATATTTCACTGGGATCACATTGGTGGGAGCAGGGGGTTGCTGTACTAGGATTGGTTGAGGTCTCTGCTGCCCTTGGTAAGGTGGCTGATAAGTTTGTTGTGGTCTGTTGTATTGTTGTGGTGGGTACTGATTCTGGTATCTACCATGTTGTGGATATGGCTGAGGATAATTTTGCCTAACAGTTTGTTTGTTATATGGGCAGTCTTGTGCAGTGTGGTTGGTGTACCTGCACTCTATGGTGCAGTACTGGCTACTAGGATTCGCCTGGGGTTGGGCCATAATGGGACATACACTTGCCATATGTTCACCGCCACAATTGTAACACCGCTTAACTGGGGCAAATCTCGGAATTTGCTTGTTAGAGACACCTAGTTTTTGGGCTACCTTCTCTGCAAGTTCCTCGATGGATGTGGATTGACCAGATGTCAGGTTACTAGAGCTATCAGAATCCTTATAGATTTTTGATAGTTCTAATTCCTCACCTAGATTGTCCTCAATGTCTATGCACATGCGCACGCACTCTTCTATCGTTCTGGGGTCCTTCAGGTACACATATGACCTGAGCTTAGTGCTCAACAATCCATCTAGGAACAAGGCCACTTGTTTGGCTGGTGTGGGTAACTCCGGCATCGGGCATCTCTCCAGGTACTGTCTAAATCTTCTTCCAGCTAGTCTGACCGTCTCTTGAGGTGTTTGTTTGAATCTATGAATTAGTGAGGAAGTGTTATGCCTAATTCCACTCTTAGAAAACTCAACGATAAATGCCTCTAAGAGCTGATCTATGTTTCTGAAATGCCTCTCGTTTAGTGGTTGAAACCACGTAAGGGCAGTGTTCCTAAGGGTTAGACCAAAAGCATTATATTGTGTGAATAGGTCCTCTACCTGTTCAGCTTTCAATACCTGCCGAAATTCTGCCACATGGTCATAAGGGTCTCCCGTGCCATCGAAATAATTCTTCATGGACTTCACCAGTTGAGTTGGTCGCAGGGTCCTAGTGTGTTCTCTCGGCCTTGGCAAAGGAAAATCGTCAATATTCCTTTGATTCCATGGGGTTCTATGTCTCTCAGGTTCCACTCTATTCCTTTCTGTTCCCGTTCTTTCCCTTCCCAGGGAGTTGGCAAAACTTACCTCAGGTTTGTCTCTACTTCTATCTCTTTGCGCTCCATGAGCTTGGGAGGTCCCAGCTCCTTGGTGACTGTATGACACATTAGTCCGAGGTTGGGGAAAAACAAATTCACCCTTCCATGTGTAGGCATGTCTGCCATGCTCGGTGACCACGAAGATTCTCTCTGATGCATTGTCTAGGTAGGTTACTTGGCCTGGGCTATCAGGGTCTTTAAACTCATAGATTGTGAGGGCACTCACTTCCTGAGGTTGAGCAGATTTGTATCTCCAAAAAGCCTCATCGGTTTCTCGGTTTAAAAGCAGATCTATGCTTTTATTATCCTGTGGAATCCACTCTGGAGTCATGATTCTGGTCAAGACAGATTTACCACGGGGGGTTCTTGGCTCTTTCTCTAAGTTCCCTTTCTCTATATCACCCATGTCGGTTTCTGTAATCACATTTCCAAACTCATCAGTTCTATCAGGAAGAGTGGTGACTACATATATAGTCCCTTCTTTATCTAGGTATGCTCCATTCTCAAACTTCACTACCGGGTGTTCTAGTCCATGGGGTTGATCGGGGTTCTTCATCTGGACCACAGATCTTCTCAGTCCGTCTTCGTAGATGCGAGCACCTAGACGATTCGTCCTGATGTATTCCAATTGAGTCTTGTAAGGTCCCTCTGGCTTTTCTAGATAAGCCACCCCTGAGCTACCTACTGGTCTTTCCATGTGATAGGACATCTCAGAATCACTTGTTTCTGATCTGGGAGTGTATGGGTAATCACTCAACTGCTGGGCCCAAGACCTGGCAGTGTGATTGACACTAGCTTCAGAAGATCTGAGGCTTTGTCTGTCTCGGCCTAAGTGTCTGCCTGATCTAAGGTTCATATGCCTGATTTATCTACCCCCTTGGACCCAAGCACACTCTCGTTGCAGGTTAATTTGCACCAATCACTTTGTTCTTTTGAGTTGAATATTATATTTATGGTCTTGTCTGAAATCGCGTCGTCAGGAGTACTTAAGTGAATTTCCGCACTTGATAAGTGAACGATTCCAGTTTACCTTTTGTCCCTTAGGGTTTTTGCACTTAAGTCCTATTTACTTCTTGCACTTGGTTGATTAATACTCTTGGACTTGCTTCGTGCCTAACGTTGCCTTAATTAATTACCACACCTAAGTCGTACTTAGCCTAGGCTAGGAATTGACAAAGGAGGGTTGAGAGATCTTCCAACCTCAATTAGCTGGTTGACCAGACTGCTACTCAAGCCCAGGAAGCCTTCTCCCAAGCTTGGTACTCACCCTTGCTAGCTTGCTTTGGATTGCCTTGAGTGCACACAAAGTTCCTGCAAAAGCTCACCAGTTAGTATAGCTCTATTACCACAAGTAATTGGAAGACACACATCAATATTTTCAGTCCCCCTGGAGTAACTCACTGTACCCCCTGAATCTGAGGACCACTTAGTTCCACCTAAAGGTCAACTTAAAAATGCATGTTCTAAAACTCCGCGTATGATTCTTACAAAAACCAGTCGAGGTCCACGTAGGATTCTCAACGAGCTTTCCAACGAGACCAAAATCTCATCAATCGAAGTTTGTACGGTCAAGTTATGACCATTCAGGCACTAAAGGGTCAAAACAGGCTCTCAGGGTTCAGGAGATCCCTCTCTGGTTTCTAGGTCTTTTGCCCACTTCCAAGGTTCTAAAGTTATACCAAGGTGCCTAAAATTAAGCTCAACTACCCTTCAATTCACTCAAAATTAACCCTAACTTTTCATGCGTTAAAGGCCGTGTATCGCGATAGGTCGGGTCGAGGTGTCACGATAGGTCGAGGTGTCGCGATAGGTGGGAAGTGTCGCGATAGCTCGTGAGGTGTCGCGATAGGTGGGAAGTTTCGCGATAGCTCGTGAGGTGTCGCGATAGGTCGAAGTGTCGCGATAGCTCGTGAGGTGTCGCGATAGGTCGAAGTGTCGCGATAGGTCGTGAGTGTCGCGATAGCTCGTGAGTGTCGCGATAGGTCGTGAGGTGTCGCGATAGGTCGTGAGGTGTCGCGATAGGTCGTGAGGTGTCGCGATAGGTCGTGAGGTGTCGCGATAGGTCGTGAGGTGTCGCGATAGGTCGTGAGGTGTCGCGATAGGTCGTGAGGTGTCGCGATAGGTCGTGAGGTGTCGCGATAGGTCGTGAGGTGTCGCGATAGGTCGTGAGGTGTCGCGATAGGTCGTGAGGTGTCGCGATAGGTCGTGAGGTGTCGCGATACCTCGAGGTGTCGCGATAGCTCGGGATATGGTGAATTTTTCTGTTCTATCTAGTGATCCTGGGAGCTCTAGGCCTGCGCAGTGTCGTGGTGCACTGAGAATCATGATTGGGTGAAATTTTCGGAGTGTCGCGATAGCTCAAGCTCAACGCCTCGGGGACTGTGCAGACAAATTCTGTACCTGCTGAGCTTGCTGGAGATGATGATGGAGCTGCCACCTGCAAGAAACATGCAAAAAACACACAAAGACAAGCACACACACTCACTCTCTCTCAAACTCGCACACAACAAATGAGGGGAATGACAAGGAAGAGGGAATATGTAGTGGAGAAGGAGGTGGAGGTGGAGATGGAGAAGGAGGTGAAGATGGAGATGGAGATGGAGAAAAATCAGAAATTTACCAACTACTTACCATTCCAACGCGTCCTCTCTACGTCTTACCATCACACGCTCGTCCTCAAAGCTCGATCCCCGGCAACGGTGCCAAAATTTGGTGTAGCTCAGTGATGAGTAGCACCTCCTTTAATGTCAATCCGGGAAGACGTGAGGATGGTATGAAGACCACGAGCAAGTGGAAGTACAAGTGCGTGAGTGAGAAGCACACCAGCATGCACACACATACACGCACACGCACACACACTGCAAGAACAAAGAGAGTAAGACAATGGAATCACTTCTACTGCAACAAAGTTTTCATACAAGCTCCAACTACAAGAAGCTCCCCCAAAAATGAGCTCTCTAGCTCTATTTATAGTTTTTGACTAGCTTTGGCCCTGTCCAGACCTAGTGTCCGGCCTAGTTAAAAATTAGGTTCCAGGGCTTATTTGAGGGCTCAAACGAGATCTAAAAATTATGAAAATTGGCAGGCAACTACTTCTAAGGCTCCTCAAGCTCGAGGACTCCCCGGCTTGTACAAAATGGAGCTACAAAAAGGTGAAAATGGTATTTATAGGGGTTTTTAGTGATGAGAATCACTTTTAACTGGTGTAATGGTTTGAAAAAATAAAGGGTTGCCTTAGTGCTAGATCTGCTTGTATGCTCGTACTTGCTTCTTCTCGTATACAGCCAACAAGGTCCTACACTTTCATTATTAGAATTTTTCTATTTGGATAGGGCTCTTACATTTGATTCATGTTCTAATCTTTATTCATGTGTGTTCACATTGGGAACTCTAGGTGGATATCCTTGCATGTTCTCATGGTTTTGTTCATAATGACATGTACTAATGTCAAAATATTGATCTCTATACCTTTTGATGGTCTTTCCTTTAGTCTTAACTCATCTCTTATAATGTTTTCATATACATCTATTCTTTCAAAGTTCATTCTTTCTTATTCATTCTTTAACGGGAAGCTATGGTCTCTCTAATTTTCATACTTGTGATACCTAGATAATTAACTTTATGGTTTGGAAAAATATGGGACTCATTTTGGAGTTTTTAACTTGTTTGAGACAAACAAAAGTGTACATAAGAACTTCATTTTCATTAGTTGCATTCCCTTATCGTTTGAAGCTTGCGAGTTCACAAAAAAGGTTTGGATCCAATGTCATGAGTAAAATATACCCAAAAAAGGTTTGGATCCAATGTCATGTCTACACTATTAATGTGCTTTGGTGGTTCCAATAAATTTTCAAGGTTTCTAAACTCAAATAATCCTATACGCCATGGAGAGCTTCTTCAATTAATTTGTGTGTCCAAAACAACATTCTAGTGATTTGTTCTTTCTTTTAGAATTCTCTAATTTTCAACCTTGTCTTTATTTGGCAAAAGTTTTAGCTCATGATATCTCACACACACATCTCATAGAATTCCTTTCAAGGACCAAAATTCTTAGGTCATTCATGAATTCAAGTGTTCAACGATCATGTATCTTGTACTTCAAATTTTATGAGGCAAACTTTGTTCATCTTTTTCACTAGGAGGCTCTTTAATTGCATTATGTATCTACTTAGGAAATCAATAAAAAGTGATGCACCCTAATTTTGTCTCTCACATACTCCAAGAAAGTGAAATATTCACATGTTTCAAAATTATGTCCCACTAGTTACACTTCGTGCAAGCTCACCATTTTAACAGTCAATTACTTTCATACCACTTCCATTATCTCTTTTTTATTTAGCTTTATTTCATGAAGACTATCTTCTCAAAACTTTTCTATAAAAAGTTTTGTGCTTTCCTACTCATCTCTTTGAATCATTCACGTACAGTGTTCAATGGGATAGAAGAAATAAATATGAATAACATCATGAAATGGAGTTAAAGAAAGTAGAAAAAAACAAGACATTTGTATGGTTGTCCTTATTTACTCTACTAATAACGCTATTCAGTAGGAAATTTACATGTAATGGGCATACAAACCTCCTTGGATGACATCAAATAACTTCTACATTGCACAATATGAATTGTGAATGCTTTTTTTCAAATTGTCCCACTTCTACTTTCTGAATATACACACATCGTATCAACCATTTAAATGTTATAATCTCTTTGGTATAGGCACAATAACTTGGAGATGATGCTTTGGTTTCAACAATGTTCTTTCCTTTTTCATGAAGCTCATGAATAGTGTGTTATAATCCTACTTTAGGGAAACTATAGTAGATCCAAATAGGAACACTTATAAGAAGTCTTCCAATTATTATGAGAGAATCCAGTCCTGCGAAAACCAGGGCCGAAGTGAAGCAAGGCCAACATGGTGTAGTTGTAGCCTACATGGTCCTAGAGAAATATGAATGTGTAGACAATGGATGTATCCTGCTAGAAACTTCTTACATACTTAGACTTTGCAATGGTGTGTCCTAAGCTAAGGTGCATAGACATATAGCTTATGAGCATGTGAATAGCCTTAGGAACTTATTTACATATCATAAAATTTAATCCAAATTTTAAGTTTGATTAGAAGCCAATAATTCTTCACTAAAAACTAAAATAAAAGTATGAGCGTGAAGCAAGCCTAGCTTTTTTTTATGCACAAACAAGGAATTCGGGTACACATTCAAATTTATGTTGAAATACTATGAATTCAAAGGTTCACACAATTGAATATACATGATGAATCTGAACAAAAAGCCTTAATACGAATTTGATTCGAGGATGTTTTAAAGAAACTTGCCTTGCTAGAATTATACCCCATTGTGTGTCAATATATACTCAAATAAAATTTTTGGAGTCTCCTATCTTTGGCAGAAAGCTCAATCTCACTCTACTATTGATTGAAATAGTCCCAAAATTTATCCTTGTTTGATTGATGCTCATTGAGGGATAAACTGGTGCTAAGAGATAGATTGAAAATGGGAAAGTTGTGATGATGGTAAGGGGTAAGAGGGTGATGGTTGATGAAAGGGAACATGCAAGGTGGTTAAGAATCACCTAAGGGTGATAGTTGGATAGAGTAGGGGTAACAAGAAGGGAAAAACTCTATAAGGGGAATGGGGAAAGTGATCGTGTATGTTGATAAGGACCACAAAATTGATGAGGATGATCCAAGGTGATAGATTCTCTACAAAAGCTATATATGGGGAGCACCTAGTCATATAAGCAATCTAGGGTAAAGATAGTGGGTTCAATGGAATGAAGAATTATTAGGGAAAAAGTGGTGGGGAAATGGATATATTTTTTGGGGATGATAGAAGGTTTGAAAAGGGGCAAAGATGGTGGGCCTATGGATGAGGAAGGGTGCCTAGGTGGAGTGATGGGAATGATATCCAAGCAAAGGAAATAAAGGCTCCCAATTAGGGAAAACAACACACTCCTCTAAGTGATGATTAATAAAATTCTTTAATGTCACATGATGGACAAGAACACCTTGTGCAATTGATGAATGATTGAAAACTTTCTTATGAGGAGCGGCATATAAATAAGTGATCAAATAACATCTCTTTAGGAAATCAATGGACACACAAAATTACTAACTGGAAAATAAAAATAGATGATGTCTACACCTTAGGGTAATGGATGGAAAAAAATCAAGCTTTCCTTGTTGGATTTTGAGGTCTACAAAAGATATGCAACCGGTTAGGGTAATAGGCATATATACAAGCCAGGGGGGAAAAAAACCTTCTAAAGAGGCAAAAAAAGTGTTTGAGTGGACCTAGTGTATTCAAACACATCACTACCAAAATATATCAACAAATCCCCCCTCGGAGTGATGCAGTGAATAAGAAGCTGGCACTCATGTATAAGGAAGTGCCAAGCTATGTGGTATCAATCCACAAAAGGAAGTAAGCCCAAAGCTTTGTGGAAATCTTCAAACTTGTCCCTAGGCAAAGCCTTTGTGAAAAGGGCTACAACGTTCCCCTGTGTGGGAACATATGCAAAACTGATCTCTCCAGTCGAGAACCTCTCTCTGACATAATGATAGTGCACCTCACGACTAAAAGTGGCCATCTACCAAGCATGGCAAAAACCACTCGTGGACACATGAACAACCAACCAAGTCAGAGTCAAAAAAAGCATGTAAATTTGGCAATAGCGATCCCACTTAGGATAAAACAATCCAAGTAGCCCCGTAACACTCAAGTAGCAAAAGATACGCTTAACCGCTTGCAAATGCTTGACATCTGGGCAATGCATAAACCTCCTCATTTGTGAGACAACAACAAAATACAGCCTTGACAGACATGTTTACCAGGTGCCTCAAGTTTGTGAGGACATCATTTTAGATCTGTGTAGGCATAGAAAAGTAGCAAAATTTAGATAACCAAAGTATGCATGCCAAAAATTTGCATCTGACATAGCTTGAGAATCTTATACTGCACGTGTTGAATCATTCATAAATTTTGCATAATTTATGAGCTTATATAACCCATGATATAAAATGCCAGAAGCAATAATGGCATTGCCATTTGACAAATCATGAATTGTACATCTGTCATCAACAAATTTCACAACCAAACCGATCTTGGATAATGCTCAAATTGATAACGAATTTTTCTTGATCCTTCGCGTAAATACACCACCTGAGAATGTAAAAGGACTACCATCAATAGTATTCCATGTAGGGTTAGGCTCCAGTGAAGTGAAGAAACTATGCTGCAAGGTAATATGTTTGGTTGCCCCACTATAAAGTACCAAAAATATGATTCTACTGCAAACATACACTGTTCATGAGAAGGTGGGTCATAACTACAAACAATAGTAAATGCTCATTCATTCTGCACAAGATTTGAAGACTCAAATTTGGGTGTAGAGGCCTCTGCAACAACTATTCCAACCTCTTTTGTCTTTGCCTATTTTGCAACCATATTTGGACAACTCTTTATGACATTATCATTTCCTTTATTGTATTAGCAAAAAATTTTATGCTTTTCTATTTTCTTCTCGTCTTTTTCATCCTTCTGAATAGTCTACACAAGTGAACTATCTAGCAAGACTTTGTCAACAAAAATCAATTGCTCCTTCGAATCTTTGATCTTTGTCAAAAAATTATCCATGGAATCTCCTTCATTCATGTGCTCACTCTCCAATTGTTTTCAGAGGTAGGCAACATGAGCCTCATTCCTTGCCTGGTATAAAGTGGTACATGTATCTTAAGCATCCTTTGCTATTTCACAAGGGTGAATGTGAGCAATAATGGCATGTTTGACAAACAGGGCTATCAATGATGTGCTTGAGCATCTCTGCCATCCCAACAAAGTTTCTCTATAGTAGGTGCAGTAAGAACCGCAGCATGAGCAAGAACCTGAAGAACATCTTCAACACCATCTGCATCACCTTTAGTAACTGTATTTGCAGATGTAGTAGGTTTTTTTTCAACACCTTGCACAATATTCCACAATCCTTTTGCAACCAATACATGACGCATCATATATGCCCATAATGGTTAAATGGTACCATCCAACTTATCCTCAACAATCAACATATGGAATACATCACTTGCTTTCAGCCATGGCCAGTGACTAAAATACCTTGATGCAAAAAAATGAATGTATCTCAAAAAGTTGAATAGAAGCAAGTTTTGCTAAACTTGTAGCACACTTCGAGGAGCTTATATTGGCAAACCAAAACTTGTATATGTTTGGCACAAAAAGACAAAATTGCCTGTAAAGTGCTGCGATAGTGTATTTGAAGGCCAAAGCGAGCTCAAATCATGATTTTGACACCACATAATGAAGCCATTTTGAGCTCTTAAACGCCCTGGGTATGCTCACCAATTTTCATGTGATTATGAGATTGTAACTGGAGGGGTTTCATGACACCCTAAATGAAGTCAGGACCTGCTCTGATACCAATTGTTGGAGTTTGAGTTTTACAAAAGCATGTGAGGAGCACAAGGAAGAAGAAGAAGCTTGGAACACAACACACAATACTGAATGTATTACCAAGAGAATGTACAAAGATATGTAACCAGTTAGGGTTATAGGCATATATACAAGCTAGAGGAAAAACACCTCCTAACGAGGGAAACAAGTGCCCTAGTAGTCCTAGTGTGTTCACACGCATCACTACTAAAATATATCAACATTCCTTTCATTGAATCAAACAAATCATTAGAGATGTGTGAATTTCAAGATGTCCAACATAGGCATACAACTACAAAGAGTCAATCATTGCATTGCTTCCTTTTTTTTATCCAAGTTAATTGTCAAAACCTTTTAAAGTTTTGACACATCTTGCCTTTCCCCCCCACCAGTATGGCTATTTGGTAAAACCCTTAATGCTCCATGGATCAAGCACAATGGTTAGCTCTAGATAGATAATGGCATCATTTTTTCTTTGAGTTTGTGGAGAGAGAATGCACACAAACAACATGACAAAGAAGAAGAAGCTTAGCAGCATGACATTGACAATATTTCTATGGAATAGAAAAAGATAAGTATCTTTTAGGGTTATGGACATATATAGAAGTTGGGGGGGAAAACCTCCTAAAGAGGAAAAAAGGTACCCAACAATCCTAAGTGTGTTGACACACATCACTACTAGGATATGCTAACAAATCCCCCTTAAGAGTGATGCAATGAACAAGGTTATGCCATTCATATATAAGGAAGTGATAATCAATGTGAACTTAGATCAATCCACAAAAGGTTGTATGCCCAAATCTTTGTAGAAAGCTTCAAACATCTCATAAGATAGAGCTTTTGTGAAAATATTTGCAAGGTTATCTTGTGTGGGCACATGAGCCAAATTGGTCTCTTCCATAGAGAGTATCTCCTTGACATGATGATAGTGCACCTCAATGTGTTTGGTGCAAGGATGAAACACTAGGTTCGCCAATGCACTCTAACCATTAGTAAATATGGTATGAACAAGATCCAAATTATGCATAAGGTGTCTGAACCACACACACTCAACAATCTAAAACATATAAAAAAATAGAATTGCACAATAGACGAGACAAGTGCACAGTATTGGGTGCAATCTCCCCTCATGCACTCTATTCAAAAAGTCTATAGGGTATGTGTATTTATTGGAATAGAGATTACATTGAAAATAGAGATTACATTGAGGGTGGCACTTCAAAAAGTAGGCATGAAAGTAAAATGTTGCTCTCTTTTACAGAGAGCCTTTGATTTTATTTACAAAATTCATGATCTACAATGATCCTGATCTTAACCACTATTTTAACTACTTTCTATAAAGAAACCTCTACTTGGTCTTTGTTTACAAATTATATATAAAACTTAATTTCTCTCATTCATGTCTAGACATATCTGAAATGTGCATGCCCATCCACACCCTCATGAACCTTTGCTATAAACACAAAAGATATTAATAACTTAATAAATTAAACTCCAAAATTCAACATTCTATAAGTGATAGTGGTTGAAAAAGCAACCAACCTTAGTCGATATAAATAAAATAGACATGGATGGCCAGTCACATGTTCCATCACTGAAAAACATAAGCATGTTCCATGTAAAATCACATGCATGGAAATGTATTTGGAGTCAAATTAATGTGAATCTACATGATATGTAGAAATTAAGTGATCATAATGAGGTGTCAATGAAGTCTTATGGATCCACTGACATTATTCAGTAGAATTATTTTTATATTTAATTAAATATCTATGATATTGAGTACATGTACGAGTAGTAGTTACATCATGATCTATTATTTTCTCAGGAATTAAGATTTCAGATTCTTCTTCAAGCAAGGGAGGATCATCGAGAATAGGAGTGAGTGGTAAAGTCCCTTTGAATGTTTTTAGTAAACTAATATGAAAATAGTTATGTATGTTCCACTTAGATGGTATATCTAATCTAAATGAATTGTCATTAATCTTTTGAATAATGAAAAATGGTCGATAATAATGTGATGCAAGTTTAACTTTAGGATGCTGTAAATTAATTTTCAAACATCGTTTGATTATACGTAACCATACTAAATCATTTTCCTTAAATTCTTTTGCTAACCATTTTTTATTAACATTATGAGTGTAAGATTCTTGAATTTTCCTAATGTGCTCATGAACTTCTTGAAGTATAGAAATTCGACCTTAAGCAATTGAATCAACCACAGGGATATCAATTTGAGTGAGTGATATTTGAAGCAATGGAAATTTTGAATCCTAGTTAGTGGGACTATCTAATGAATAACAACATAATAAATCAATGATAGTGCTATTTGTAGCTTCACTTTGCCCATTAATTTTAGGATGAAATGTAGAACTGAAATCTATCTTGGAACCAAAATGTTAAAATAATGCAACCCAAAAAATGGTTGCAAAAACAAACATCACGATCAAACAACATGATTTTAGGAAAACCATGATACAGAAAAATACATTTGATGAACAACTTAGTAGCCAAAGGTGCAGACAAGGTCTTTTTACATGGAATGAAGTATGCATATTTACGAGACCTATCAACTATCATCGAAGTCATGTCATTGTGGGATGAATTCATAGGAATCCCAGTGATAAAATCCATAGAAATTTGTTCGCATGGTCAGTTAAAAATGGAAAGTGCATTAAAAAGCCTAATAATTTACCATAATGATGTTTTACACATTGGCATACAATGCATTGAGAAACATAATGTGCAATATCCTTATCCATATGGATCCAAAAGAAGAAATATTTGCAAGTAGATGATGTGCTTTGTATGCCCTATGGCCCATATAAGATGGTTCATGCATTTCCTCCATAACAAAATCTTTAGAAACTTGAGTAATGCATAATTTGTGTTGAATATAAAGGATACCATTATGAAATGTATAATGTTCATTAGTTGAAGATGAAAAATTATTGAACTCATGCCATGCACGTGATAAATACAAATCAGAAGCATGTGGGAATCATTTCTTGAAATGAATGAATTTGAAGTGGAAATATTACGAAGAAAAACATAATGTAGAGGGAAAACGACTAAGAGCATCTGCTACAACATTAGCTTTTCTAGGTTGATATTGGATAATGGGCTGAAAATTTTTAATGAATGAAGCCCATTTAAGATGTCAATCAGAGATCAATGGTTGATTAAATAAGTTCTTAGTAGCTTGTTGATCAGTTCTGATTAATACCTCATATTCCATAAGGTAGTGTTTACAAATTTGTAGAGCATGCACAATTGCTAATAATTGCTTATCATAGGTACTATAATTATTTTATGAGGGGTTACGCTTCCTACTTTTGAACACAATGGGATGATTGTTTTGCATTAAAAGTGCACCTATACTGGAGCCATTAGCATCCATAACTACGTGAAAAGCTTGTGTGAAATCAGGTAACTACAAAATAGGTGTATGTTTGAGTTTCTCAAACAATTGTTGTTGTGCTAATGCCCATGCAAATTTTATTTTCTTTTTCAATGATAAATTAAGGGCAATGCTAAATAAGAAAAACTTTGAAAAAACTTCCTATAAAAACTAGCCAACCAAAGAAAAGAACGTACATCATTGATTGATTGAGGTATAGGCCATTCTACAATGAGTTTAATCTTCTTCAAATCTACATGCCCTCTCTCACTAGAAATAATATTCCCTAAATATTCTAGTTTACTCTTGAAAAAGTAACTCTTTTTAGGATTAGCCGTGTTGCCATAACAAACTAAAAACTAATGCCAAATGCTTCTCATGGTCACTTTCATTTCTATTATAAACAAGTATACCATCGAAGAAAACTAAAAGTAAAGCTTACTAATTAAGGAAAATATTGTTTCATCATACATGCAAATGTAGTAGGAGCATATGTCAGTCCAACGCGCATTACCATAAACTTATAATGGCCAGTTTGAGTCCTAAGAGAAGTCTTGCAAATATCACTATTTTCATAGGTATCTAATGGTAACTTGATTTAAGATCAATCTTACTAAAGATATGGACTCCTTGTAGTTTATCTAGCAAGTCTTCTATCTGAGAAATACGATATCTATTCTTAATTTTGATCTTTTTGAGGGCTCTATAATCTATGCACATCCTATAAGTTTTATTCTTTTTCTCTACTAAGAGAATTGGTACTCCAAATGGGAAAGAATCAAGCCTGATAAGTCCTTTTTGACATAAATCTTTAACCTGGTTTTCCATTTCCTTATGGTGAAGAGCTCCATGCCTATGAGGTGCTTTATGAGGAGGAGAACTACCAAGAATGAGATCTATACTATGGTCAAGGGATCCTCGAGATGGTGATAATTTAGAAGGATAATCGAATATAAAACAATCCTTATAAATATTCATAAAAGGTCTATGTGCATCAAAAAGGGTATGTGTAAAATCACTTATGAAATTTACAATATAATGCATGAACTGTAACCTATCCTAATTGCACGTTTTACTTGAGTATGATTAATCAATGGAAATGTTTGAAACGGGTGCCTTGTAGACAAAGTAATGAGTTGCCCTTTAAATTCAAAGTTAAAGGTATGTGTATGATAGTCAATGTGTGGGTTATAATGATGAAGAAAAGGCATACCAAGTATAACATCATAATATTACAAAGGCGCAATTAAAAATGTCCATGCATCTACATATGAACCTATACAAATTTGAATGTCATGAACAAGGTTATTGTTGCTGGAGTTTGAGGTTTGTGGAAGCACAAAAAGTGTAGAAGGGAGAGCAATAAGCCTGGAGCACTACACAATACTAAATGTATTACCAAGTGGATGTATGAACATAAGTGACATTTCAAGGTTGTAGGCATATATACAATCCCCAGAAAAAAAAACCTCTTATAGAGGGAAAAGAGTGTTGCAATAGTCCTAAGTATGTTCACACACATCACTATTGGAATAAATCAACAAATCCCCTTGGGAGTGATGCTTTAAACAAGGAGCTGACACTCATGTATAAGGAAGTGCCAAACTATGCAAAAAGAGATAAATCCGCAAAAGGAAGTAAGTCCAAAGCTTTGCAAAAATCTTCAAACTTCTCCCTAGGTACATATTTTTTGTGAAAAGTTCTTCAACATTATCCTATGTGGGCACATAAACCAAACTAATCTCTTCATCAAAGAACTTCTCCTTGACGTAATGATAGTGCACCTCAATGTGCTTCATGTGAGCATGGAACACATGCTTCCTTGCAATTTCTAATGCACTCTAATTGTCATCGAAAATGGTGGTGGTAGCAGGTTCACCAACACCAAAATCACCCAAAAGGCGTTTGAACCACACACACTCAACAGTCCTTGTGAAAGCTTCCCTATACTTAGCCTTAAAACTAGAAGTGGCCAGAGTAGGCTATTTCTTGCTCAACCAAGATATGCATGAGCTACCAAGCATGAAGCAAAAACTACTGGTGGACACATGAGTTTCATAGCAACCAACCTAATATGAGTAAAAAAAAAAGCATGTAAATATGGTGATAATGATCCCCCCTTGGGATAAAACAATCCAAGTAGTCGAGCACCACTCAAGTAGCGAAAGATGCACTTAACTGTCTGCCAATGCTTAACACTAGGGCAATGTATAAACCAACTCATCTAAGAGACAAAAAATTGAATATCAATTCGAGTTATGCATAAGAAATCAAGAATCCATCACCCTACTGATAGACAAGAACATCAAATACATCTCCAATATCATGAAGAATCAATCGTAAACCTATTTCCATAGGAGTGGCAATAGGTTTGAAAATGCCCCAAATTTGACATCTCAAAAGAGGCAGGCAAATCAGCCTTAAATTCAGCAATGTGCTTCTCATCATGACTAGTGAGCAACAAGTCATTCACATATACAACAATTATAAGAAGTTCATCATTTGTACACTTAACATATAAGGTTCTCTCAGTTTGATTGTTCTCAAAACCATGTGCAAGCACATAGGCATGTATCTTTTCATACAAAGCATGTGGTTGCTTGCTTCAAACCATATAATTCCTTCTTCAACCTACATGCTTTCTTTCAATGTCATTTTTTCACAAAACATGGGGTTGAAATACATACACTTCTTCATGTAAGTCACCATTTAGAAATGCAGTTTTAATGTCCAATCTATGTACAATTCAACCATGATGAGCTGCAAGTGCACAAATGCCACAAACATTGGTCATTTGACATGTGGGAGCAAAGGTCTCATCAAAATCAATGCCTCACTCTTGAGCATAACCTTTTGCAACAAGCCTCACATTATACCTCTCAACTATTCCATAAGGTTTAGTTTTTAGCTTGTATACCCATTGAGTGTCAATGGCAAATCACATCAAGACCAAGTACCATTCTTCATAATAGCATCATATTCTGATTGTATAACATCCATCCAATTTTTTGAACTTTGTGCTTCATCAAAAGAAATAGGCTCAGTCTCATCACAAAGACTAGAGGAAGCCATTGCATAGAAATCTAATGCAATGGAAGCACTATGAGAGTTTTATAGGTACGATATGATAAAGATGCATCTAATTTGCTAGCTTTCATCAGCCACTTAGGCATTGTTTTAGCCTCTTCTATGTCAAACCTCTCATCAAAAAGTGTGTCAAGAATGGAATGATCTCCATCATCATGTGGAACCTGTATAGGATTAGAAAATTCCCCATCTAGGAAAATACTTGATTGTCCACCTCTAAAAAGAGCTAGCAAAGTGACATACACATCTTTAGAGCTAAGTGATGTCTCCTTGATACATGAAAGTAATGGTTGAATTGCATCTTCCAAAAAAAACATCACAACTAACCAAAATGCATTTAGTGTGTGGATGATATAGATAATAGCCTCTACTTTCAAAATCATACCCAACAAAAATACATGTCATTGCTTTATCATCTTACTTTTTGCATTGTTGTTCAGGTATCAATGCATATGCAAGACAACCAAAGATACATAGATGCGCAACAAATGTCTTGCAACCATGCCAAGCCTTATATGGAGTCATCACTTGTAGTGATTTGGTGGGACATTTGTTAACTACATATGTTGCACACATAATAGTCTCAAGCCCGAAGCTATGTGGTAAATCATGACTTTTGACCATTCACCTCTCCATCTCCATGAGAAGCATGTTCTTTCTTTCAGCAGCTCTGTTTTGTTAAGGTGTATATGGAAGTGTAAATTAATTTTTTATCCCACACGCAACCAAAAATGTTGCAAAATCACAAGACATGTATTCCCCCCTCAATCAAAATAGAGTGTGCCCATTTTACATGTTGATAGATTTTCAACCATAACCAGAAACTATTTGAAGCACATAAACACTTGAGACTTTTCTTTCAATGTATACACCCATGCATGCCTAGAGAATTCATCAATAAAATTCACAAAATAAAGGTAGTTCTCAAAAATAAAGTAATTCCAAAAAGAAGGTGTTTGCATAGGACCACAAACATCACTATGAACAAGCTGTAATTTATGAATAGATCGAATTAAACCATCTTTTGGGAAGGATGAATGCTGCATTTTGCCTAGAATATAGCCTAAGTTGTAATTCAGCCTCAAGTTTGTGCAGAGAGGACACCATTTCATATTTTTGTAAGCAAAGTAAACCAGCAAAATTCAGATGACCAAAGCATGCATGCCAAACAGATCTTGAACTGCACATGCTCAATCATTCACATAGTTTTTCCTATTATATGAGCTTATACAACCCACAACATAAAATGCTAGAAGTAATAATAACATCACCATTTGAGAGATCATGAATTGTACATCTGTCATCAAAAAATTTGACAACCAAGCCAATCTTGGCTAATGCAAAAACTAATAACAGATTTTTCTTGATCCCTAGAACATACAAAGCATCTAAAATTTCAAAAAAATTTTGCATCAACAGTAGTCAATTAGATCTTACCAACTCACATTATAGGATAATAGGAGTTATTAGCACATCTGATAGTATTATGTGTAGGGTTAGGCTCAAGTGAACTGAAGAAACTTCATTGTGAGGTAATATGTTTGGTTGCCCCACAATCAAAGTACCAAACATCTAAATCTACTACAGACACACACTACTCATGAGAAGATGGGGCATAGCTACAATCCGTAGTAAATATCCATTCTTCATTGTGAACAAGATTAGGAGACTCTATTTTAGGTCTATAGGCCTCTACAACAACCATTCCAACTACTTTCTTCTTTGCCTCATTTGCATCCAATTTTGGAAAAATCTTTATGAAATGATCATTTCCCTTACAATATTTGCAAAAATCTTTCTGCTTTTTTTTCCTTCTCCTCTTTGCCTTCCTTCTTCGACTATGTAGCATTAGCAGATTCATGCTCACTAGTAGATGAGCTCCATTTACCTTTGCCCTTCTGACTAGCTAAGAAAGCTTGATCTGCAACATGCATAATTGACCTACTCTATCTGAACTGATCTTCTTGCAATAAAACAAAGTGTAACTCCTCAAATGTTAAGGCATTTGGATTTCCTTTCATCATCAATCAAAGAGTAGAAGTAAAACTCAGATATGATTCTAGAAGACCATTAAGAGCAGTCTACACAAGTGAACCATCTAGCAAGACCATTGATAGAAATCAACTATTCCTTTAAATCTTTGAAAAAAAAATCGTCCATGGAATCTCCTTCATTCATAGGCTCACTCTCCAACTACTTTCGGAGGTAAGGAACATGGGCCTCATTTCTTGCCTGATATAAAGTTGTAAGTGTACCCCAACCGTCCTTTGTTGTCTTGCAAGAGTGAATGCGAGGGATAATGGCACATTGGATAGACAAAGCTATCAATGCATGTGCAAGCATTTCTACCATTCCAACAAAGTTGCTCTATAGTAAGTGGAGTAGGAACTACAACACAACTAGGAAACTAAAGATCATCACCTTCAACACCATTTGCATCATCGTCAATAACTTTATTTTCAAGTGTAATAGCACTTTTCTCAACACTCTTCACAATATTCCACAACGCTTTTGCTACCAATACATGATGCATCATATATGCCCTCAATGCATAATTAGTATCATCCAAGTTATCCTTAACACCCAACATATGAAACACATCAATACTTTCCACCATGGCATGTGACTAAATACCCTAATGCAAAAAAAATGATTGTATCTAAAAAATTTGAACAGAAACACCCTATTGAGCTCTACCAAACTTGTACTAGACTCCGAGGTGTTTGTACTAGCAATTCAAAATCTGTATATATGTTTGAAAAAAAAAGGAAAGAATTGTATGCACAATCATTGCGATAGTGCATTCGAAGGCCAAAACAAGATCATATCAACGGTGTTGAACTCCTATTGCATCGAGTATGCTCACCAATTTTCATGTGTTTTTAAGATTGTGTCGACAATCCCCTAGATGAAGCGATGACCTTTTCTGATACCAATTGTTGGAGTTTGAGGTGTGGGGAATCACACGAAGAGCACAAGGAAGAAGAAGAAGCTTGGATCACTACAGAATATTGAATGTATTGCCAAGTGAATGTACAAAGATAAATGACTTGTTAGGGTTGTAGGCATATATACAATCTGGGGAAGCACACGAAGAGCACAAGGAAGAAGAAGAAGCTTGGATCACTACAGAATATTGAATGTATTGCCAAGTGAATGTACAAAGATAAATGACTTGTTAGGGTTGTAGGCATATATACAATCTTGAAGAGGGAAAAAGCACCTTAACAGTCCTAAGTGTTTTCATACATATCATTACCAAAATATATCAACAATTGCAACAAATTATGCCATAAACATATTTGAAGATACATGCCTGGAGTACATGGAGTAAAATTGCAATTGAAGAGGTCTTAGAACATCAAGTTGAAAACATGACACACTTGGATAATGCATAATTTGATTTGACCAACATTGACATGATGTATGGATTCATCAATGACTCTTCGTGTGTGTGTGTGTGTGTGCGCACACTTATGCACCCCAACTCTCTAGTATGTTGGTTTGATTTTGAGAAATGAAGTAAAATAAGAAGGATTTGCAACCTCTATCTTGTATGTGAAAGAATACAATTTAGAGTTTGCGTATGAGAATAAGAGATTCTTATGTGCATAAAGAGAGAAAGAGTGTGAAAAAGTAGATACCACCATTTCATTTCATAATTCAAGCGATCGAATTGAGTATAGGTCGAATTCACACAATCTTCTTAGTTCTATTATAGTTCATGATTGGATTGCGAGAATACCATGAATAAGTGATATTGGCAAATATGAACGTTTAAGATGGTTTGTGTAGGGCATGAGCTTATGTACATCAACTTGGAATTGATGGCCGCCAAAAATAATGATTTGATGTTGTCTTTAAAGTCTTTGTCTGATTGATACTCCACCATCTTTTTGAGCCTTAGACTTTAAGACATCTCCTTCAAATTTTTGAATTGACGTCTTAAATGTGTATGAATTATCATGAGGCTCTCCACATTGACATGGTTCTTCAGCATCCCACTTTGCTACACAAAACATCATGATACCAGCTCTATCTTTGTCACTTCATGCATTAAAAAACTCGAATTTGAAGCCTTTCCATTCCAGCTCCTAAACTAGCATAATGAATGTGCATAATATATTGGGTGTCCCTCCACATCATTGAGGTCTATGACTATGGGACATGAAGTTTAATGACAAGAAACATATCACTAGTTCTATAATAGGACACGTAGGTGTCCTATAACGCTTAAGTGTCGTGCTTTACACCAACTTGCTTGATTTTTCTTGATGAAATATTTGAGGCTTTGATAGCATACTCACTTGCATTTGATTCACACCATGTTCTTTTTGAGAAAAAAATAAGCTTGAATTTTTTGCAACTTCATAGGGGTTTTTAAATGAAGAAAAAAATGGGAATTTTTAAAACTCAACTTTTAGCATAACTAAAAATATGACTCAATTCAAACATTTTGACAAATTGGATATGTTTTAGCAAATGGAAAACTATTGATGAATTTGGGAACTCTAGTGCAAGTGTTTGGGGAGCCCATGAAAAGATTGAACACATGAAAAAGTAAAAAATGTGGACTCAAAACTTATTTTCTCTAGATCTTGTTCATTTATTGCAACTTTTGAAGAATGGATCACTCTCAATGAGATCGAAGAGAATTATCAAGCTTTTAATGGACAACCTTCATGATAATTGAATGCATGTTTTTATTCAAAGTTAGAAAGCCTTCAACTTGAACTAATAGCCATTGAGTTTGGTGTTGGCTTTCCTATTGAAGCGGCAAACATATGTTTCCATGTTCATGAAAAGAACATAGTTGTAGAGATAGAATACAAAATATTGATGCAAAATAATAGTTATTTAAATGATCGTCTAAGGATTAACTTTGCAAAAACATGCTTCCATGCCACATGGTCATTCATAACCTCATCAAAGATGTAGGAAGCAATGGTTATTGTGAGGAGAATGAAAAAATTGGCGTACATATTTTTTATTTTGATTTTATGTTGATATTTGTATGAGGATATAATGGTTGGTGTCCGCCATAAATAGACCTTGCTTGGTGTCATAGATGTGATAAACTTGGTTGATTTTCACAATACCTTGGTTGGGGTTTTATTCTCTTGGTTAATGTGAAGAAATTGAATTTCTTCCATAAATGTGCATGCTTTGTCTCCATAAACTGGTCATGATTGTATATGTAGAATTTGGCTAATGATCACACAAATAAAGACTTTTGATGGTATTCAAAGATGTGAAAATTTTGGTAGATGAAAGTATATGTAGAATTTGGCTAATGATCACACAAATAAAGACTTTTGATGGTATTCAAAGATGTGAAAATTTTGGTAGATGTCCATAAATGCTTTCGCTTTGTATGTGTAAATATTAGCTTGTTCCATCATACATTCTCTAGTTGGTAACTTGAACATGTGAACCCTGGATGATGTCCATAAATTTGCTTGAATCATATACATAGGCCTTATTAGTTCTTTTTGGTAAATAGAGTCATAGTAGTTGATTTCAAATGTGCATACCGTGGTTAGTGTCATCATGCCTTCTTTGATTGATAGCATTTTTATGCCATTGTGGATGCCCATAAGTTCATTTAAATCATATGTTTAGAACTTAGTTGCTGTTTTTGGTGTATCGAATCAAAGATATTGATTTTATTTGAGTCGAAAAATGATTTTTCTAAGTGAATTTGAGTTTCATGCCATGTGCTCTATATTGCAACGAATGTGTATTATTTTTTATTTCATACAATAGATTTTTTTCTTTCATTAAAAATCACATTTGATTAAGTATTTTCATCTTGCTCACTACCAAGGTATCTTAGGAGGTTATTAACGTGAACACAAAATATGATTTAACATATGTTCTAGTTTTTCATTAACCTTTGTATTATTGTTAACACATGTTGAAGGATTTTCTCAAATTTTCTTTGTAGGTGTGCGATTTTTTGAAAATTTGTCAAAAAGACACTTGAGTGTCCTGTTTGGTACCACACTAGTGATATGGTGCTCTAGATTTTTGTCTACATACATGTCTTACACTAGTCATTTTCCATTGTAGTCATTAGAATCAATGGCTTCGTTGTCATGGAGGAACATTGGATAATCATACTCAAATAATAGATTTTCTAAAGTCTATCCCACCAATTTGCCCTGTGCTTTTTTGCTGTTGTACATCATATGACATGCCAGACGTGCACAGTGGCTTCAAGGTTAGACTGATCTCATCATTTCATTTCAGGGTTCATGTGTTATCACAACATCTCTTTGCCTTAGTGAGGCTTCTCATCTCAGGTACATGTTCCTTGATTATCAACTGGTACATGAACATAAATAACAGCAGATAGTTTAAGAAGCTTATTTTCAACTGCATCTGGTCCAATTTTACAATTAACTTGAAAAAGCCAATTCTCTCTACAGCAATATCACCAAACCTGCTATATCCATTTCATCTTTTTGTGGAACCCTGCAGTAAAATCTGTATACAAACCTCTTCACCATCTGTCACTCTAGAAGCAAATATATGTACCTTCTACTGACAGGGTTCTATACTTTTAATATCCTTATGGTTTGCTTCAGCTGATCATAAAGCAGACGTGTTGTCTTTCATCCATGGAAACATAAAGGAGAGAAACAAGCAGATACAATATATCTAAAGTACACCTGAATTGCAAAAACAACCTTTACTACATGGATCATTCTATATACTGGCTTATGTTTTGGGGTTGTTTAACAAGGAACTCAGTACAACATGGGAAGCCTTGGTGCACAGCTAGAGAGTAAATTTGTTCCTTTGTCTCTGGGCATGGCTTACAGATCATGACACCCTACAGTTCCTGATATCTGGAGATCAGTATGCTCTAACTGGATCCATTCCTTGGGTGCAGTTAGCCAGCTTGCCCTTAACACCCATTGGGTTCTTGATGGCCTTACAAAAGAATCAATGCTCATGCTACATTTTCTTAACCCACTTTCAAGGTCCTCTAGATACACTACCGTACACAGGCGATTGCCCCCCACATATGGAGGGATGACCATTTCAAACAAGGTGATCATGTTCCTAAAAGAAGTTTTCTCAAATGCTAGGAATACTATCTCAAATACAACCATGTCATTGATAAATTCATAACAGACCCCACCATGTTTGAATAATCTTAACCCGGAAGAGAATCCTAGAAGCATGATTAATCATAGATTTCCCATGCCAAAATATGTTCTGGCACATGTCCTCTTTGAATGCATTGCCGATGTATTGACCTTAACTTTGTTACAATGCAGGACAGACCATCATGATTGGCTTCACTATTCAGCACTATAAACTCATGCAAAGTATTGTTTACATAAATAATGGCCTTTCCAGGCTTCTTCCAGGCCTGTGCATTCTCTCTCATTTTGTTTATATCATGTGCATCCCTGTAACTCTCTTTAGAAGCATATATGTCTGACATGAGCTTGTAAGCAGAAGCATCTCGATAATCATTTTTTATCAGGTCATTGAAGCAGTGCTGCCCAATTTCAAGCTCTCCATGAACTCGACAATAGTTTAATAAAGATGTCCAACCAGCAAGATTGGCTTCTAGAGGTACATCTTGAAGAATGTTCAAGGCATCTTTGAGGTATCCAACTCTCCCTAAAAGATTGACCAAACAATTCACATGCTCTTCCGTTTGAATAACACCATACTCTTCTTTCATGGACTTGAAAAGTGAATAGCAAGCATCCACAAGACCCAATTGGCTGTATGCTGACATTACACAAAGGAGAATCACCTCATTTGGTTTTGAGCCTCTAGCCTCCATACGACCGAAATATTCCAAAGCCAACCTGTATTCATTATTAAAGATACACCCTCCAATCATTGCACTCCAAGTGACAACGTCTGGTCTATATATGGCAGTGAACAGATTTTTGGCATCCTGAAGGTTGCTACACTTTGCATACATGTCAATGAGAGTACTACAGATGACAGAATTCTTTTGAAACCCATTTTCAATGACCTGCACATGTAACAGTCTGCCCTCCTTGGTAGCTGCTATTGCACTGCATGCCTTAAGGCCACACACGAAGGATATTTCATCTTGGATTACATCCTCCTTTTGCATCTCTAGAAAAAGCTGAAAGGCTTGGGGCCCACATTGGAAAGCTGAATATCCATTGATGATGGCACTCCAAGCAGCTGCATCCTTCTTGGTAGAACGTTGATCAAATATTGTTTTCGCATCTTCCAATGAGCCATGACTACAAAGCATGTGGATGACAGCATTAGTAACAAATGCATTTTGCTCCAGACCGCTGTCTACAGCATGCAGAAGTATCAACTTCCCCTGTGTCAGAGCATCTAACATAGAAGAATCAGCACATGCTTTTAGGACAATTGAGAATATATGTGCATCCAGCTTGACATTTTCTCTTGTCATCTCATGGTATATCTTGATAGCCTGATCTGGATCTCCGTTCTTTGTGTGTGCTGCAAGCAAAGCACCCCATGTGAATGCATCAGGCCTCCGCACAGCATCAAATACAGTCATTGCTTTTTTAAGGGAAACAAATTTTGCATGCACTCGAATAAGAGAGGTTCCAAGGAACGGGTCCCCATCGTAGCCATGCTTGATAATAAGGGAGTGAAGTTCTTGAGCTATTTCTGCATCAGCATGTCTAATGCATCCTTGCAAAAGACAATTGAATACCAAAGAAAACGAAGTGCCATTAAGGAGCCATGGAATAAGATGGAGGGAATTCAACGCCTGGCGTAGCTTTCCTTCGTCACACAACCTCCTGAAATCCTGAAAAGCTGAGCAAGATTCAGTGGACAAAGAGGAGATACATGACCGACGCTTTACAGCGAACCCGCCTACGTAGACCCTGCGCTTACACGCTATTGGTTTGAACATAGAAGTCCATGGACACTGCCTTCCTGCGCTAAAGCATTTTCATGAACACCGCAAAGGATCAACACATCAGAAATCAACTTTGTTTGAATGCAAGGTGAAAAATCAATTTCTTTTTTTTTTTCATAAATGGAAGTTCGACAAGAGCCTAATTTTCCAGACTTTAATTAATAGAAAAAACGCTCTACAAGGGAATGGGCTTAGTACTTATGGACCCCTCGAATCCCACAAAGGAGAGGTTATATCGCTAGAGAGCTTTACAAAAAAGGTTGATCTATTTCATTTTTTAAAAGGAAGTTCAGCGAGAGGCTTAATCTCTCGAATTTTTTGAATTAATTGAAAATATAAACGAAGATAGGCTTACTAGCTATGGAACCCCTTATCTCACAAAGCAATGGTTAGACACTTGGCACGATTAGGATTATAGAGCCTGGAGGCTCACTAAGGTAGAGCTTTGCAAGGGACATCCTTGAGACCCAACGAATGAGCCGGTTTGATCGGCCAGAAGTTCGGAGATGAGAGCACTGAGCCTCGAGGCCTTGAACAAGTTTTGTCTCGAGGTTGAAATCCACAGGCCCATAGGCCTAAGTCATCCTATCATGGTAGGTAGGGAATTATCCGTAGCATGTAGGGTCGAACCCCTACCCCCACCCCGAAGGAAGGGGGCTCAACCATCAAAATGTGTGTGCTCGGATAAAAATCAAAGTCATTGATTTAATTATTAAACTGAACTTAAATGAACACCCACATGAATCGCATACGATAGTTTTAAGGTTAAACAAGTAGAGACCTTTGAGACAACATCAAAGTTTGAGTGGTTTATTACTCAAAAGTCCACTCCTCAAACACTTGAAGCTTCGCTTGGGGATGTGTGATGTAATAATGAACACCTTATTCTTTGAATTGAAGGTTTAGGGTTCAAGACCCTCAAATAGTCTAACATTAACCCTTGAAAAGTGGGGGATACAAGGGATTCCTAGAATGCATGCATTTTTTTCTTTCAAATTTCAATTTCAAGCATAAAAGAAGTTTGATTGAACTTTCAAAAAAAAACCTTGAAAATCCGTAGATTTTGGTTGCTCTTATCATATTAAATGATAATCTATTCAATCATTTTTATGAGAAACTTCATGTTTCTAGGAGTTATGTGCATGATTTTTTTATTTATAGCTATTATTTTTACCTTTTGAATGGATCCCACTCACTTGAAAAAATGGAAAGTAAGTCTTATGCTCTCATTTCAAACCTTTTGAATGGATCCCACTCACTTGAAAAAATGGAAAGTACTAGAAAAGCAAGTCTTATGCTCGCATTTCTCACTTCCCTAACTAAGAAGAGCTAGAAGCCCTCCTTGAGCAAGGAAAAAATAGCAATCATGTTGCATATACATGCAATGGCATGGATACCTCCACCTCTACTACCCCCTATCCAAAAGTCATCGACAACTCTTCATAGAGTTCTTAGAATCAATTGACAAAGGTCAAACACATTTGTATGACCTTGTATCTAGAGTTCCTGATCTTAATGGGACAATCAAACTTAATTCTCAATGTGCTTAAGGAAATTATATACTTCCTTGAGTTCTATATCTTGGACTATTCTATAGATATCCCACTTTATGAGGGTAAGTGCGTCTCGTGTGACCTTTTTCTCTACATTCATAAAGGTGATGAAGCTTTTATGAAGTGCCTTAATCGCTTCATGGCAATTGTCGAAGATGCAAGGCCTTTGATTGGATGACATGATGTCCATGCCCTAAATAAAACACCATAACAAAAAGAAAAGGATAGGTGCTAGGTACCTTTCTTACATTTCCACAAGAATTTCCATTATCAATGAGGAGCATGAGCCTATACTCATGGATCTCCCCAATCTTGTCACAAGTGGGGTTTGTTCATGAAAAAAATGAGCCTCAACTAGAGGCCATTAACTCATCCAAAGAGAGTGAAATAGTTCAAAAAAGTTCCTTGTGTTGGAGGATAAACACTCCTATGTGCACAACAAAAGCAAATGAACCCTCCTAGGATCCTGAAATTTTTCAGACATAGGTTCTGTATTTTCTGAGTTTCTCTGAGTATATGCAGATACTGAAAATGAAATTTTGCAGACATAAACTAGACTTTAAGAGCTTTAAAATGAGAGTAAAGTCACTCCATTTGGATACTAGATGATGCCTCAACCAGCTGCAACAAAACAGATAACTTGATCTCTTCACAGAGTATGAGCTAACTGGACAGACACTGTTCTAGACATTTCTCTGCACATGTGCAGGCACTGAACCTGAGACTTATACCAGACAAAGTAGAACTTATAAGCTTTCCAACAAGACAAAAATCATTGCAAATGGATTCCGGATGAAGGAGAAACAACAATTACAAGACCGGGGGGTCTGCCAAAAACATCTAGATAGATAGAGTGTGTAAAAGTGAAATTTCTGCAAAATATGCAGAGAACAGCTAGTAGGGGGTGTGCTTAAGCAAGGGGGCAGCTTGGGCACGTATTTCCACGACTCTAAGTCATAATACAACTCATTAGAGGTTTTAAAGACCACCTACTAACCTCTTTAACCAATCAAAAACATACACATGTCAAAAGTGAGGTCCAATCACATCAAGAGGTGAGCTAAATCTTCTCTAATCAACTTCTTTCCATTATGGGCATAATTGGATGCCTCAAACTCGTGGAAATCAGCCTCCTTTGATTGTGGATGATGTGGAAGGTTCAATTTGGGGCATGTTCCCACACTCTTGAGCTTGAAAAACTTTCAACACTCCCCCTCAAGCTCAAGTCTTTTCCTTTGTTGCTTCAGCCTATGTCTCTTATGTTGATAGCTTCCTTGAATCCTCCAAGCTTTGTACCTTCAAGAAACTTTGTCATCATGTCTGCAACCTGCATTTTAGTGTTCACATACCTTATATCTAGCTCTTTTGCCATCACCTTTTCTCTAACGAAGTGGTAATGAACCTCTATGTGCTTGCTCCTTGCATGAAACATGGGATTGTTAGCTAGATAGATGCTTGAAATGTTGTCTCCATAAAGAGGAAACTCCTCCACTTCCACTTCCAAGTCCTTAAGTATCTTCTTAAGCCATAATAGCTCACATGTAGCCAATGCTAAACCTCTGTACTCAGCCTCTGTGGATGAAAGAGCAACAGTGGGTTGCTTCTTAGAGCTCCAAGAGATCACTTTTGTACCTATCATGAAAACATAACCCGATGTACTCCTTCGATCATCCTTGCTACCTGCCCAATCAGCATCACTATATCCTTTGACACTTAGATCAGCATCATATGAGTAAAATAGACCTTGGTTGATGGTGTGCTTGATGTAACGAAGCACCTTTCTTGCCGCCATAAGATGATCATGAGTAGGTGCATGCAAAAATTGAGAGAGAACACCTACTACATATGCAAGATCAGGTCTAGTGAATGTAGCATAAATTAATGAACCAATTATGCTTCTATATAGTGTAATATCTTGTATAGCCTCTCCTTGACCTGCAACCAACTTTGTATTGGGCTCCATGGGCTGAGAAAGTGGCTTACAACCACTCATACCAAACCTGTATAGCACATCCAACAAGTATTTTCTTTGAATCAAGAAGATGCCATTGTGTGCATAGATTACCTCTATTCCCAAGAAGTACTTTAGTGTTCCAAGATCAGATATCTTGAACTCCTTCCCTAGCTTTGATTTGATATCTTTAATACCTGCAATATCACTTCCTGTGATGATCAAATCGTCCACATAGATGCATATGTATACCATCTTGTCTCCTTGCTTCTTCATGTAAAGTGATGGATCTGCAACACTTTCTTTGTATCCACAACTTGATAAATAATCCACTAACCTCTGATTCCAGGCCCTTGGGGCTTGCTTTAGTCCATATAATGCTTTCCTTAGCTTGCAAACATGATTTGGGTACCTCATACTAGCAAATCCTTGAGGTTGGCTCATGTAGACTACTTCTTCAAGCTCTCCATTGAGGAAGGCATTCTTCACATCCAACTGATATAAGCTCCATTTCCTTGATGTGGCCACTGCAATCAAAGTCCTAATTGTTGGCATCTTGGCTACGGGGCTGAAAGTTTCATCATAATCTATCCCGTAGCTTTGGGAGAAGCCTTTCGCCACCAACCTTGCTTTGTACCTAGCAATGGAACCATCTGAATTTCTTTTAATTTTGTAAACCCACTTATTACCTATCACCTTCATGCCTTCTTGAGCTGGTACCAAGCTCCAAGTATGGTTCTCATCAAGTGCTTTGAGCTCTTCCTTCATTGCCTCTTGCCATTCCTTGCAATCCTTAGCTTCTTCATAACTAGTTGGTTCTTTGTCCTTGATTACCTGAGTCATGTATGCATAATGCTTTGCAATGAAATTATCATATGTTAACCTTTGTACTGGATATCTTACTCTTGAAGACCTTCTTTCACTTCCTTTTGGTGTGGTTGCCATCTTCTTTCTTTGTTTGGCCACTCCTGGAGTTTGAACTTCTTCTATCTCTTCATCTTCCAACATGCTCTCGTCCACATAGCTTCCTTCTTCAACTGAAATCTTCTCTTTGCCTTTGACTTTGCTTTCTTCAGAGCTGGTCTCTCTTTCCCTAAGCCTTCCACTCCATGGTGAGGTTGTCCTTGTGTTGCATGAGTTGCTTGGACCACTCAAATCCATGCTTTCTTGAACTCTATCATCATTCTTCAAATCTGTCTCACCTATGTCTTCAACCTGCAATGGACTTGTGCATGCATACCAAGGCTTCAACTCATCAAAGACAACATCCCTACTTACCTTCAGCTCCTTGGTGATGGGATTATAGCATTTATACCCCTTTTGTTCCATAGAATATCCCAAAAAAATACACCTTTCAGATTTGGCATCTAACTTTGACCTCAACTCTTGAGGTACATGTACATAGCATATACAACCAAAGATTCTAAGATGTGAAATGCAAGGTTTTCTTCCACTCCATGCTTCCTCAGGGGTTAGATGATGTATACCTGATGTAGGACATCTATTCATGATGTATGTGGCTGTATATGTAGCCTCTCCCCAATAACAATGCGGCATATTCATTTCATTGAGCATACACCTTGCTACCTCTGCTATGTGTCTGTTCTTTCTCTCTGCTACCCCATTTTGTTGAGGGGTATACCTGCATGTAAATTGCCTTTTGATGCCATTGACCTGCAAAAATTCAGAAAATTCATGGGAGAAGTACTCTCCCCCTCCATCGGATCTCAAAGTTTTGATAAACTTGCCAGATTCCTTCTCCACCTGTGCTTTGAATTTCTTGAAGTAGTGGAACACATCTGATTTGTTTCTAATGCAATACAACCACACTTTCCTTGAAAAGTCATCAATGAAGGTTACAAAATACCTATTTCCAGCAAGGGAGCTTCTCTTGTTGGACCCCAAACATCCATGTGAATGAGGTCTAAAACATTTGCACTTACATAGGTACTCTTCTTGAAGGGCAGCCTTGATTGTTTTCCTTGTTGGCAAGCTACACAAATTTCATGCAACATTTTAGATGTAAAATTTGGTAGGCCTCTTACCAAGATCCTCCTTTGCATGTCCTTGAGCTTTTGTAGGTTGATGTGACCTATTCGTTTATGCCATAGATCCAAATCTGCTATCCTCTTGTCTCCATATGTGACATACATTGAATGGTGTGGCTGATTTATGTCCATTGTGAACATTCTCCCTTGCTTTTTTCCTTTTGCTATGAGCTTGAAACCTGCCCTTGGATCCTCAACAAAACATCCTCTTTCATTGAACCTAACTTGATAGCCTTTTTCTACCATTTGGCCTACCGAAATCAAGTTTTTGGTAATAGTAGGGACATGTAATACCTCTGATAAGCACTTTGCTCTTTGATTTCCTTCCAAACTGATATCTCCCACATGTTGAATGGTATGCTCTGAGTTATCACCTGTTTCCACATGCCCTTGATGCTTTGGGACCTGCAAATTACTAAAAAGATCCTTTCGACATGACATATGATTGCTACATCCACTGTCTACATACCATACATCTTCACTAGCTTGAGTTGTATCTTCACCATACCTCATGGCAAGTAAATAATCATTCCCGTGGCTGGATGATGTGTTTGCATTATTACCTTGCCCTCTATAATTGTTGTTGTTGCTTTGATTCCCTTGTCTTTGAGCTCTATGATAGCATTCATTTGAAAAATGACCGGGCTTACCGCATACAAAGCATCCATTTGAAGTGGCTTGTCGGCTCTTCCACCTCTTTGACCTGCATTTTCTTGTTGTCCTTGACCTCCTTGGTTGCTTTGATATCTTCCTCTTCCTCTTGTAGCACCTCGGTTGTGTCTTCATCTTCCTCTACCTGCATACAACACCTTGGCTATCCTTGGCATTATGACCACCAAGGTTCATCTCTTCTGTCACCATGAGAGTGATTAGTTGATCAAAATCAGGAAGAGAGTCCCTTACATACACTGAAGTTGTGAAAGCCCTCCATTTTTCATCATCCCTAAGTCCATTTAGGGTGTGGGCGACAAGATCGTCATCATCTAGGGCACAACCGATTGACCCTAGTGCATCTGCAAGCTCTTTAACCTTTAATATGTAATCATTAGCACCTTGAGAGGGGCTTTTCCTAAGATTATTTAGCTCATTCTTGAGCTGAATTTTTCTAGCTTTTGTGGAGGTTGAGTACAATCTCTCCAAGCACTCCCACACCTTCTTCGATGTATCCAAATCTTGAATATGCCCTACCATAGAGTTGCTAATATGCTGAGATAAAATGAAAATGACCCTTTTGTCCCTTTCATCCCACTCTCTTACTGCTCTTCTCTGGTCATTGGTTGGATTTACCTCATCTATGTAGGGTTTTGGCTCTCCACCACTCACAAGTCCCCACAAACCTTTCCCCATCAAAAAATTGCTTATTCTAAATCGCCATGGTTGGTAGTTTCCTTTTTCGAGCTTCTCAATCTGAGCATTGAGATCAGCCATGGTGCCTCCTAACTCTTTTGAACCTCCCCCTTGATGCAATGAAGTTGAAAAGGATGGCTTTTACCTCAAAAAATAGAGCTATTCCTCTTGATGAAGCTTCGTCTTTGATTTGATGATGTATTTGCTTCCCCTTGTTGTTGACGTGCCCGTTCTTTGCTTCCTTCCTTCAAAATTTGATGAAGTCTTCACTTCACTTCAGTAGCTCCTTCTTCTCTCTTTGATACTCCACTTATAGCTCTGATACCACTGTTGGAGGATAAACACTCCTATGTGCACAACAAAAGCAAATGAACCCTCCTAGGATCCTGAAATTTTTCAGACATAGGTTCTGTATTTTCTGAGTTTCTCTGAGTATATGCAGAGACTGAAAATGAAATTTTGCAGACATAAACTAGACTTTAAGAGCTTTACAATGAGAGTAAAATCACTCCATTTGGATACTGGATGATGCCTCAACCAGCTGCAACAAAACAGATAACCTGATCTCTTCACAGAGTATGAGCTAACTGGTCAGACATTGTTCTGGACATTTCTCTGCACATGTGCAGGCACTGAACCTGAGACTTATACCAGACAAAGTAGAACTTATAAGCTTTCCAACAAGACAAAAATCATTGCAAATGGATTCCGGATGAAGGAGAAACAACAATTACAAGACCGGGGGGTCTGCCAAAAACATCTAGATAGATAGAGTGTGTAAAAGTGAAATTTCTGCAAAATATGCAGAGAACAGCTAGTAGGGGGTGTGATTAAGCAAGGGGGCAGCTTGGGCACGTATTTCCACGACTCTAAGTCATAATACAACTCATTAGAGGTTTTAAAGACCACCTACTAACCTCTTTAACCAATCAAAAACATATACATGTCAAAAGTGAGGTCCAATCACATCAAGAGGTGAGCTAAATCTTCTCTAATCAACTTCTTTCCATTATGGGCATAATTGGATGCCTCAAACTCGTGGAAATCAGCCTCCTTTGATTGTGGATGATGTGGGTTCAATTTGGGGCATGTTCCCACACTCTTGAGCTTGAAAAACTTTCAACACCTTGGTGGTGTGGAGGACAAATTGTGTGAGAAATCAATCATGGACGAGCACCCACCATCAAATATCAACCTCTCTGAGCCCACAATACTAGAGTTGGAAATTGAACTTCTCTCCATGATCCTTGTGGAGTGAGATGAGTTTATATTTCTTCATGACATTGAGAAGGCATTCATGTTACCATCAGTGTCCATGTGAAAGGCTAAAAGGCCACTAGACACTTTTGTATATGTTCTTTAATAAAACATACAGTGGCCTGGTCAGCCACTCATGCAGCCACCCACCCAAAGCTCTCTCCAAGTCTTATGACTAAGGTGGTGACCAAGGCATAGACCTTGGCATCCGAGTCACCAAAGTCATCGTTATCACCGTTGGCTTGTGTGCAAGGGAGGACCTCAATGATCAAGGAAGACAAAGGTTCCCAATACTTCTCGGGAGTTCACCCATCCTAGTATTGTTCCCCCCGGAGCTCCCTTAACTGTGGCAATCTCTTACCACTAAGCTACACTCTTGCAGTGCTTGAAGAAGGGGAAAGACTAAGGTTGACATTATCTTAAACAAGTTTTGGGTCCTCAAAGCTTCATTCTTTACTTTCAAAGCCTATTTTTGAAGCATTTTTGGGGTGTTTTTTGGAGCCATTTTCGTTGATATATTTAGCTAGTGATGTGTGTGAACACTCTAGGACCGCCGGGGCACTTTTTTCCCTCTTTGGGAGGTTTTTTTCCCCCGGCTTGTATATATGCCTATTGCCCTAATGGGCTACTTATCTTTGTACATTCTCTAGTAATACATTCAATATTGTGTGTTGTGCTCCAAGCTTCTTCTTCTTCCTTGTGTTGTTCGCGTGCTCCCGCAGACATCTAACTCCAACAATTGGTATCAGAGCAGGTCGTTGCTTCATCTAGGGTGCCGTCGACACTCCTTCGATTACAGTTTCAAAATCGCATGAATTTTGCTGAAATTGTGATCTGAGCTCGTTTCGGCCTCCGAATGCACTATCGCAACGCTTGTGCAGGCTATTTCGTCTTTTTGTGCCAAAGGTATATACCAGTTTCTATTCACCAATATAAGCGTCTCGAAGTTTATTACAGGTCTAGCAGAATTCGTCTGGGCAATTCTGTTCAACTTTTTGAGATACAGTCAATTTTCTGCATCAAGGTATTTTAGTCACCGGCCATGGCTGAAATAAGTGATGTATTCCGTATGTTGGTTGTTGGGGATAAGTTGGATGGTACCAACTACCCGTTATGGGCTTATATGATGTGACATGTGTTGGTTGCAAAAGGACTGTGGAACATTGTGCAGGGTGTCGAAAAACGTCCTATCACACCTGCAACTGTTATAACTGCAGGTACTGAAGTTGATGGAGAAGGTGTCAAAGATGTTGATATTCTACATATTCCTATTTGTGCTGCGGTTTTTGCTGCACCTACTATAGAGCAGATTCACTGGGATGGCAGAGATGCCCAGGCACATGCATTGATAGCTTTGTCTGTCAAACGTGCCATTATTCTTCATATTTGCTCTTGTAGAACAACTAAGGATGCTTGGGATAGACTTACCACATTGTACCAAGCTAGGAATGAGGCTCGTGTTGCTTACCTCCAGAAACAATTGGAGAGTGAGCACATGAATGAAGGTGATTCTATGGACAATTTCCTAACAAAGATCAAAGACTTGAAGGAACAGCTGATTTTTGCTAACGAGGTTATACCAGATAGCTCACTTGTGCAGACCGTTCTGAATGGTCTTCCTGATTCATATTAGAGTTTTGCTTTTACTCTTCGGTTGATGATGAAAGGCAATCCAAATGCCTTGTCATTTGAGGAGTTAGTCTCTGTTCTGTTGTAGGAAGATCAGTCCAGGCACAACAGGTCCATTATGTGTGCTGCAGATCAAGATTTCTTGGCTAGTCAGAAGGGCAAAGGAGAATGGAGCTCTTCTAGTAGTAAGCAAAAATCTGCAAATGCTGCACATTCAAAGAACCAAGACAAAGATGAGAAAAAATAAAAAAAACAGAAATTGTTTTGTAAGTAGTGTAAAGGGAACGATCATATCATAAAGACCTGTCCAAAACTGGCTGCAAAAGAGGCAAAGAAGAAAGAGGCTGGAATGGTTGTTGTAGAAGCCTCTACACCAAAAATGGAGTCTGCTAATCTTGTGCAGGAAGAAGAATGGGTGTTTACTACTAATTGCAGTTTTGACCCATTATCTCATGACCAGTGCATGTCTGCAGTAGTCTCAGATGTTTGGTACTTTGACAGTGGGGCGACCAAATATATTACCTCGCAACACAGTTTCTTCTCTTCACTCGAGCCTGCCCTTACAATGAATACTGTTACATGCGCCAACAACTCCTCTTATCCTGTTATGGGAGTTGGTAAGATCATTTTGACTACTGCTGATGGTAGTTCTTTCACTTTGTCAAATGCTTTATTTGTGCCAGGGATCAAGAAGAACCTGTTATCAGTTTTTGCATTAGCCAAGATTGGCTTGGTTGTGAAATTTGTTGATGACAGGTGTACAGTTCATGATCTCTCAAATGGCGATGTGATTATTGCTTCTGGCATTTTATGTCGTGGGCTGTATAAGCTCATAGACTATGAAAGATCTGTGAATGATTCGGCATGTGCAGTACATGATTCTCGGGCTATCTCAGATACAAAGCTTTGGCATGCACGCTTTGGTCATCTGAATTTTCCTAGTTTGCTACGCCTGCCGAAATCTGAAATGGTGTCCTCTTTGCCCAAACTTGAGGCACCTCGAAAACATGTTTGTGAAGGCTGTATTTTGGGCAAAATGCAGCGTTCCTCATTTCCAAAAGATGGTTCAGTTGGGGCTACTCAGAAATTGCAGCTTGTACATAGTGATGTTTGTGGTCCTCTGCAGACATCCTCGTTTGGAAATTATCTTTACTTCGTGACTTTCATTGATGATTTTTCCAGGCATGCATGGGTATATCCATTGAAGGCAAAGTCTGAAGTGTTCATGTGCTTCAGACAGTTTTTGGTTTTGGCTGAAAATCTGTTAGCATGTAAAATGGGCACCCTCTGTTCAGATCGAGGGGGGAATATATGTCTTCTAATTTTAATGCATTTCTAGCTAAACGTGGGATAAAACACCAGTGTACAGTGTTGTATACACCTTAACAAAATGGAGTTGCTGAACGAAAGAACATGTCACTCATGGAGATGGCGAGGTGCATGGTCAAGAGTCAGGCTTTACCACATAGTTTCTGGCTTGAGGCTATCATCTATGTAGCATATGTATTGAACAGGTGTCCCACTAAAGCGCTGCAGTCTATCACTCCATATGAGGCTTGGCATGACCGCTAGCCATCTGTTGCTCATCTGCGTGTTTTTGGTTGTTTGGCATATGCACTAGTGCCTGAACAACATCGCAGAAAATTGGATGATAAGGTAGTAAAATGTATTTTTGTTGGGTACAGTTCTGAAAGTAAAGGCTATCGTTTGTATCATCCATAGACTAAACACATTCTGGTTACCCGTGATGTTGTCTTTGTGGAAGATGCTATTCAACCATTGCTTTCATGTACTAAGGAGACATTTGTTAGCTCCAAAGACATGTATGATACTTTGATGCCTCTTTTTACAGGTGGACAGTCTAGTGTTGGTCCTAATGAGGCAACTTTTCAGCCTTTGCAGGTTTCATATGATGATGTAGACCATTCCATTTCTAATGCAGATTTACATGATGCACTTGTTGATGAGAGAGCTGATATTGAGCAAGCAAAAACTATGCCAAAATGGCTGGTGCAGACTCTACGTGACAACAAATTAGATGCACCTTTGTCACATCGTACTCGTTCAAGCTGTCATAGTGCCTCCTTTGCATTAGATTGCTATGCTATGGCTGCGTCTAGTCTCTAGAATGAGCCTGTTTCTTTTGATGAAGCACAAAATTCAAAAATTGGATGGCTGCTATGCAATCTGAATATGATGCTATAATGAAGAATGGTACATGGTCTTTATGTGACTTGGCTCTTGGCAAGAAGGCCATTGGCACTAAGTGGGTATACAAGCTGAAGCGTATACCTGATGGTACAGTTGATAGGTATAAGGCTAGGCTTGTTGCAAAGGGTTATGCGCAAGAAAGAGGCATTGATTTTAATGAGACCTTTGCACCTACATGCCATATGACTACTATTCGGAGCATTTGTGCACTTGCAGCCCATCATGGTTGGAATGTACATCAATTGGACATTAAAACTACATTTCTGAATGGTGACTTGCATGAAGAAGTGTATGTTTTTCAGCCCCGTGGCTTTGTGCAGAAAGGGCATGAAAACCAGGTGTGCAGGTTAAAGAAGTCATTATATGGTTTAAAGCAAGCACCACGTGCTTGGTATGAGAAGATACATGCCTATGTGATTGCACATGATTTTGAGATCAGTCCAACTAAACGAACCTTATATGTTAAGCGTGCTAATGATGTGCTTGTGATCATTGTTGTCTATGTTGATGACATGCTGCTCACTGGTCCTATTGAGAAGCATATTGCTGATTTTAAGGCTGATTTGCATGCCTCATTTGAGATGTCTGATTTGGGGCATTTGCATCACTATTTGGGCATTCAGTTTATGCAAGTTGATGGTGGAATGGCTTTGTGTCAAATGAAATATATTGACATATTATTGCAGTGTTTTGGCCTTGAAGACTCTAAGCCTATATGCCACTCCTATGGAGACAGGTTACGATTGAGTCTTCATGATGTTGGAGATGCATTTGAAAGAATATCAAGAAGAATGTTCTTTGTATTTCTTCAACAACGAATGTTCATCTGTTGGGGCTGTGTTTTCAGCCACACTAGTTAATCTACAGGTGTCTTGAAAGGTTTTAGTTGTGGTGGGAGCAGTCACCACAAGTCTATGCAGGTTTTTGAGCCTAAAGAATAGAGTTGGCAGACACTTGCAGGTGTTTTTGGCCAGTGTTTGGGTAGTGAATTCAGTCGTTTTAGTTCCATTTTACTGCATATATTGAGCACATACACACTATGCATGCTTTTGTGGATACCGCTTATGTACGTCCATGTGGTCATTCATATAGCTGTTATGTTTTTGCATAAAGCCTTTTACGTTTGATAAAGAGGTGGTGAGGTTTCCTTAACTGGGAGACATCTAGATGTCGGGGTCTCTTCGGTGATGTAGGTTGTAGACTTACCAAGCCTCCCCTATGATAGTTGTTCATAGCTACTCGATAAGTCTAGTTGGCTTGTTTTGGGTAACAAATTATATGTATTGGAGTCAGTGATTCACTGTGCAAGTAAACATGTCCATACTTGTAGTTTTATGAGATTTTGACATTGATCATATGCTCATTTTGCAGAGGATAATCTGGCAAAATTTTTCCAGATTTTTTGTTTTGTCAACTACATAGTGGTCGATTTTCTCATTGATACACTTATTCGTGTGAGTACATTCATTCTCACATACTCCTTTTGGTTGCTCATTACTATGCATTAATTCATTTTTCTGGGAAGACTGCTGAATTCTATCCTAGAATCTGACATTTGGTCATCCTTCTTTGAGCCTTAGTGGGTTTTGGACTCTTTTAGTTCCATTATTATTCTATTCACTTCTCTACCATCATGGCATCAGAGGTCTCAATTACATCTAGTGGATCAGGTTATAGTGCCAGTGTTCTAAGGAGGAGCTATAACTTGTAGGGTAAATATTATTTGAGATCCAAAAATTTGATGGCACAAACTTTTCTCTATGAAAGAATCAGATTAAAGATGTGCTAATTCAGACGAGGCAATGGAAGTCACAACATGGAATCTCAAAGAAGCCTATTGAGCCTGCTGACATGGATGAAGATGATTGGGATGAGTTAGATGAAATGGCTAGGTCTACCATTTGATTGCACTTCGCATATAATGTTCACTTTACAATATTAGACTGTGAAAGTGTAGAGGAGCTTTGGAAGAAGTTATGCAATACATATGAAAAAGAAATGACATCAAATAAAGTGTATCTGATGAGAAAGTTATATGACATTTGTATGAAGGACACCAAAAGTGTTGTTGCTCACCTAAATGAGTTTGATGCTATATTCTCCCAGTTATAGGCTCAGAAAATGGATATGGATAATGAAATGAAAGCAGTCTTATTGATATGCACCTTGCCATCATCATGGCATACATTTGCACAGTTATTAGCAATAGTGCACCTAGTGGTAAACTGGTATATGATGACATATATGGAGCACTCTTAAGTGAGGAGATTCATAGAAAATATATGGTTCGCACTCAGAGTGGAGATGCATATAATGTTCCTGCTCTTACCAAGGAAAGAATCAACAACATGGTAGGAGCAAGAACAAGGAAAAGAATGGTCAATGGAATAAGAGTATAAGTAAATCAAGGAAGAGGGATATTGAATGCCATTATTGTCATAAGAAAGGGCATATGAAGAAAGATTGTTAAGCATTAAATAATGCTAAAGGTAAAGGACACAATGTTGATGGCCATGTTAAACAACTACCTACACCATCTACTTTGACTGTGAAGATTCAAGAAATTTATGCTATTTTTGATGATGCAAATGTGTTGACACTTGATAGCACTATGCCAATTGAGGCTCTTATGGCTGATTCTCTTTCCCACACATGGTTGCTAGACTTTGGTGCTTCTTTCCATGTGACACCACACAGAGAATGGTTCTCTAATTACGCAGTAAAGTCTCTTGGTACCATGAGACTTGGTGACTCTTATCAGTGTGACATTGTGGGGATTGGAGATGTGGTTGTACAGTTCATTGATAGTTCAAATTTTACTATGCATAATGTAAGCCATGTACCTTAGCTATCACATAGTTTGATGTTAGTTGATCAACTTGATGGCCTTGGTTACAAGGTGGTCTTCTATGCATAGTCCTTTCGCATATCAAAGGGCAATATGGTTATTGCAAAAGGAAGCAAAGTTGGCTCACTTTATCCTTTATTTGTATCCCAAAAAGAATACTTGTTAGTTGTTACTGAACAGCCCATGGCTTGTATTTGGCATCACCATTTGGGCCATATATCACATAGTGGAATGGAAAATCTTTCTCATTCTAGCTACTTACCTGTGTTATCTTTCTCTGATTTTTCATTTTGTGAGCATTGTCAATATGGAAAGCAAATTAAAAATGTGCACAAAATGCACACTGACTCTTCAATTCAGCGTTTAGAACTTGTTCATACAGATGTGTGTGGTCCTATGCCCATAAGGTCATTAGGGGGTTCTCTTTATTTTTCACTTTCGTATAAGAAGTACTCCATGTTCTTACAATCACAAAAAATCTTATTTCAAATCAAAGGGATGCTTCACAAAGGATCCCATAAGAGGATATCAATTCACAGTGAGAGAAAAGAGAGAGGGTAGGATGTCTACATTGATATATCTCAAACATGTAAGAAAGTCATGTTTGTTCCATACAAAAATAGAGGAATAACAAATATTGACTTATGCCATAAAAGAGTATGACACATAATTGCTCAAAAGCTAATAAATATGGTTAGAAAGCATGTTGTGAAATTCTACCTTAGTTTACATCCCAATAATTACATGAATGTGTGAGTCATGTCATATATCTAAATAGACAGTGTCTTCATTCAATAGAAGCAAGTAGATTGCTTCCAACATACTTGATTTGGTATACACAAATGTATATGGGCAAACAAATGAAGCAGATATTGGTGATCATTCAAGAAAGGTTGTATCAAACAAAAATTCAGATGTGTTTGCTAGTTCAAACAATTCAAAGCCGAATTAGAGAAGGAGACTGGAAGATTCACAAAGACACTAAGGTCAAGTGGAAGGGGATAATAGTTCTCCCAATAATTCAATGAATTTTTGCAGGTTGAAAGCATAAGAAAATTCACATGCATGTGTAAACCCCAACAAAAATGGTAGCAAAAAGAAAAAATAGAGAAATCATAGAAGTAGTTAGACATGTTTAATAAAATGTCTATACCAATATATTTGTGAGGTGGTGCAATATTTACAACTGTGTAAATTGTAAATAGATGTCTCTTATCAGGTACTTAACATCTTAAACCAAACAAACTATGGAGTATAAGGAAGCCTCACCTATCATACTTAATGGTATTTGGATGTGTATGTGCTACACACATGGGCCTCAAGAAGCTATGACAAAATTGCATGATAGGAAGAGAGGTATATCTTTATAGGATAGTCCAATGAGCAAAAGGGATATAGGTTTTATAATATCGTCACTAAAAATCTTATCGTTTCAATATATGTAATATTCAATGAATTAAAGTTTTGGTATGCACCTCATTCTGAATTGTATGACAAAGAGATTGAAGAGAAAAAAAGGAGACATAAAGAAAGGCAACAAGAAAGCTTGCAGTTGAGTGGATCAGACTATTTAAAGACTTCAACAAGTGACACAGCATGGAAAGAAATGCTTAAAATCTCATCAAAGATCCATCAATCACAGATGATGATGATCAAGAATCTAGTGAGAAAGCACCTAAAGAGGTAGTACCTCAAGAAGTTGCTAACAACAAAAAGTGGAAAGGATATCCATCAAGAAATGAAAGAAGTCCTTAAGGAGTAAATCATCTAATTCAAAATCTCACTTATATTGGTTTTATAGCAAGGAAATGTGCTTTCATTACACAAATAATAAAAAGTAAAGGGTCTAATAGCTTTGAGGAGTCTAGGGTTTGGAATGAGTGGCAACAAGAAATAGAAGAAGAGGTGGAAATTTGGAAGGATAATGATATGTGGGACCTACTGCCAAGGAAAATATGAAAGGGTTATCTCAAAGAAATAGATCTATAAAAGTAAAGAGGAATTGATATGGTACAATATCTAGACTCACAACACGGTTATTGGCAAAAGGTTATGCACAAATACATCACATTAATTATGAAAAATCATTGAGCCATGTGGCCATAATGGGTACCATTAAGGACTTTGATTGTAGTAGCTTTAGCTAGAACATGGGCCATTTATCAATTGGATGTGAGTAGTAATCTCATTTATGGGGGGCTAAAAGAGACAATTTATATGTACCAAACTATAGGGTTTAAGGATAATGACAAGTAAAAACATGTACGCAAGTTAAGGAGAACCTTGTATGGCTTAGAGCAAGTACCTATTGATTTGAATTTAGTGGAGTTGATGCGTCATTATTGATAAATGAAGGAAAACTTGTATATATGCTGATGATCTTGTATTAATAGGTGATAATGAAGTAAGAATCAAAGAAAACAAAGATAAGCTTGGAAAAGAGTTCAAGATACAGTATCTTGGAGTACTTAAGTACTTCTTATTCATAGAAGTGGATTATGTGTAGGATGGAATCTACTTGATTCAATGAAAATACTTATTGCATCTACTCTACAATTATGGCATGAGTGGATGTAAGACACTCACACAAAAATGGCTATTAATACTAAGTTATGTGCAAAGCAATGAGAAAAATATGTAGATTCTCAATTATATATGAGCATAATTGGGTCTTTGAACTATGCTACTATAACAATACTAGAAGTGCTATGATCGTGCATTTGGAGGCTGAAATGAGCTCAGATCATGATTTCGACACCACAAAGCGAAGGTATTTTGAACTCCTAATATTTTTGAGTATGATCACCAATTTTTGTGTGATTCTGAGACTGTGATCGGAGGAGTGTCGATGATGCCCTAGATGAAGCGGGGATCTGCTCTAATACCAATTGTTGGAGTTTGATGTCTGCGGAAGCATGCAACAACACAAGGAAGAAGAAGAAGCTTGGAGCACAACACATAATATTGAATGTATTAGCAAGAGAATGTACAAAGATAAGTGATCCGTTCGGGTTATAGGTGTATATACAAACCGAGGGAAAAAACCTTGGTCCAGTCTGTTCACACACATCACTACTGAAATGTATCAATACATTTGGAGGTCGAAACGAGCTCATATCGCGATTTTGACACCACAAAATGAGGCTATTTTGTACTCTTAATCACCCTGAGTATGCTCACCAATTTTCATGCAATTCTAAGACTATGCCCAAAGAGGTGTTGATGATGTCATAAATGAAGTGGCAACGTGCGCTGATACCAATTGTTGGAGTTTGAGGTCTATGGAATCACACAAACAGCACAAGGAAGAAGAAGAAGCTTAGAGCACAACACACGATATTGAATGTATTACCTTTGCACACAAAACCTAGATTTTCACGTTGGGTTCACATGTGGGGTGTTCTAGAAGTAAAGCTTGGCTCACAAGGAGCCCTTGTGCAAAGTTTTAATCATTTCATGAAATTACACATCATTTGACAATGAAAATCAATTGTTCATGCAAAAGTTTGTGCAAAGATTGATTAATCTTTTATCCTTTAATTTCCAAGAAGTAAGTTTAATCATAAAAGATTTCAATCAAAATGAATGAAAGAAAAAATAATTTACAATATGGAAATATTTAAAGTTTGTTTAATTCATGTCATTTCACATTAGTTGATAACCAAATCAATTAATCATGCAAGATTTAAATCAAATTTCATGTAAAATGAAGATGAAATATAAAATAGAATGTTTACCTTGAATACTTCAATTCAAAAATCACAATCAAGGTTGAAATTGTATAAACTTTTTTGTGGATTCCACCAAAGCTTGTAAAAGAATCTCATCATACATCAACTTAAAAGCGTCAACTTCATGAACTTTCAAACAATATCACATAAGCTCAAAAATGAAGGCTTATATTGATAATAAAAATGTGTAAAGTGTACAAAGATCAATGAATCAAATTATCCATAAGAGGTTCTCACAAAGTGGTTTCTCAAGGGTTAGCTCAAGGGTAACTAGGCTCACAAGTTCTCAATTTTCTTAAGACACTCAAACTCTCAAATCTAGGGAATAAAATTATAGATGAATGTACTCCTTTTATAGGGAAAAATGCCCCTTTGCTTGATTTAAATGGGACAATCAAATACCTTTATTTTCCATTTACAAACAAACACAAGTGTGCTTTCTATATTCTGTTTGTTGCTCCTTGTTCATGTTCTTCATCTCCATCATGTGAATATATCTGAACCCTTTTAATTACCTTCATGAGTCTTCCTTTATTTGAAAACTTCATCTCCTTCGTATTTTCTTTTCTTTGCTTGATGTAGACAAATGTTTGAGCATCTTCAAGGTAGAGAGTTCCACCTCAAGCTTTAATTACTCCATCTTCATGAATTGATGAGGGTGCATGGCCACAATCACTACCACACTGCCAAGGGTAGAAAGGGTTCAAAGAAGATAGGTTGCAACCACCAAGTGTATAGAACATGCCAAAGCCTAAAATTCTTTAAGAGAAGTGAAATTATAGATAGAAGCTAGAATTCCATGCAGTTAGTGTGCAATCCTGACAAATGCTACTTAAATCTATGGAAGGTGAAACTTGTATTCACTTATTCTTGAATGGATTTTGAGAAAAATCTAAAAACATTAGTAGAAGACTCTTTGTAGAGACTTTTTACCATTGTGAAGAAGGAGAGCTCCTGATTTTCGAATTTGCTTCTTTCTTGCAGATTTCCATCTTCTCTTTGATCTTCTATGTGTGTGTGATGCTTGGATTGTGTGTGTAGGATTGTTGTCTACCCCTCCCCACTGTTTTTGAGCTATTGTAGTGTGTGTGTGAGCTTGTAGGAGCTGTGGAGAGTGTGGGTGTTTCCCGCCATTCACTATTTTGGTCATAACTTGAAGCACAGTTGTCAGAATCGACTGAAACCTTGAATAGATGCGTCTCGTCGAGAGCTTCGAGATGAGTCCGCTATTGACTATATTCGGAGTTCGCAGTCGAGAGAAATCCTCGATTTACTGAAAACTACTGTAAGTGGTATCACGACATACACTTTCAGTATTTCAGTGAGTTTGAGAGGTAGATTAGTCTTTTCTTATGCATATGAGCTTAACCACTTCATTTTCCATCATGTGTGCACATATCCTCATACACTTGGTTAGGTCGTTTGATCGGATTGACAAGTAAGCGTGTGTCAATTTCCCACTATACACACTTGTGTGGCACATGAGGTTTAGTCTCTTTGGCACAAGTCCTTAAGTCTTCCTGACTTAGGTACACACGTTTTTGGCACCATTGCCGGGGAACACTCAGCCAAGGTGCCTTCGTGATGGTTATAGCTCGAATGTGATAAAAATTATTTCCTGCATTCTATCTTGGACTCTAAAGTCCAATAGGACATGATATTCTTGTAATTGAGAAAAGAAATCAGTGTGTGTTGGTTAAGTGGGAAATAGTAAGAAACAGTTAAGTCAGATGTCTTGGTCAAAATGAACTTAAGAAGACTTCTTAAATTCTTGAACTGGTCATAGATCGATCTATTTTGCTTGGAACATGCACATGTAGTGCACAAAAATGGACCTGGATAGCAAATTACTTGGAGAGTCTTAGAATCCACCTACTTCATATGTTTGTGCTATGGATGCCTAGTTTGCACATAATAAAAGATTGAATTAGGAAAGGATATCTTAATTCACCCTTATCATTCTTTCCATACATTACATCTAAATCGATCAATTACATCCATAGCAAGATGGTCTCACAAGTGGATTCTCCTCTTTTTGGATCTAGGTTGTGATAGAATCCGCTTCTAATAAAGAGGCGAATAAGAGAGATGAAGGCCATGATCGATGAGATTGATCATGGGGCATGAGGGAATACTCCCATAATATACTTCTACACATTTTTTAGGACAAGAATGTTTAAAAGGTGGATAATGTTCTATAACTATGGGTACAAGTGGCAAAAGACATGGATTTTTAGGGTCGAAAGTCATTTGAAGAATTCTTGCACTTTATTAAGAAACACTTTCAAAAATTGTGGTTTGAACCCTTGAGCTATTTGGATTGATTTACTCCCAATTGAAGGGTTTTGAGCTTTAGGATTGATATTTCCTAAAGGTATGGTATTCAACCTTTGGGAGGCCTTTCAAGCCTTTGGACTTGCACATAGAAACTTGGGACAAATCCTTTTAGAATCCTTGTGAGGTCCATGTGATTTCATGTGACTTCCAAAGTTAGAAGGCCTAACATTTCGTCCCTTCGCTGAGGTAAATATATGGGTGTAGTTGGTTGGGTGGATACATGCATCTCTCATCCCTTGCATGCTCTTGAGTAGCTAGATGAATTCTTAGGCTAGGTAATCAGTTTATCTTAGTAGTTATTGTTGTGTGGAACGACAACAATCATGAGTGTGGAAGGAGAATTGGTCAGACCCAATGACATCAGGTAGTCTTCAGTATATCCTTTGAATTTATCCAATTTAGTGATATCTAGATCTCAAATCAAGTTTAGTAAGGCATAAGCTTGATGTAATCAATCAAATGGATCATCCAACCTAGGCATTGGAAGTATATTTTTGACAATAACATAGATCCATCTTTCTTTTGAACTAAGAGGATTGGTGATGTCCACGGGAGATTACTAGGCCTAATAAATCCTTTAGTTAAGTAATGATGAATTTGAATTTCTACTTCTTGATGCTAAAATTCCCTAAGCCTATATGGAAGTTTAAATAGGCTTTGTGTCACCTATAATATTTATGGCATGGTCAATGTCTCCTCTAAAAGGTGGTAATCCCTTATGCAAATCAGTTGGAAACACTTTTTATATTCAAACATTAATTGTTTAAAATCCTTAAGTACAAATTCTTGCAAAAAAGAATAGTAAAAAGTCTTGTCCGTGTTTACATTATGATCATAAAAGCTATATGCAAAATGTACCAAGCATGCAAATACTGATGAGCATTTAAACTATATAAATTATAAACATCATGTACATCATGTGAATCAAATAAAGTCTCTGGCTGAATGCATGATATGAGAGGTGTATTGGCCACACCCTCTCACCCTCTAAAAAATGTATTTCCATTCTTAACCAATTCAATTATTATTTTGGTCTCTTAAACTCTCATGTCTTATAAAATTGAATGGTTTCTATATAGAACATCCACCTTTGATGTTTAATTTAGTTACCTAGTCCATCCAGCTGAACCTAGTCATTTCTATAGAAAATGACTTTGAAGATTCCTCTAGAGTCAAATCCAAGGTTTGAAAAAGTGAAAAGGGATAACTAAACATTTGTGTAACTGATTAAACTAAAAGTGATGTGGGACAAACTAGATGAGACTTAGAACTTTAAGGATTTATTCTAGTCAAGTGGTTTGAAGCACTATTTCTATCTTTATGAGATGAAACCAAATTCTCAAAAAGATTCTTTGGGTAAAGTTAAACCATCATCAATCTACCAATTTCTAGTGGTGTAAAACATTGATGTCTCGAGCCACCAAACTTTGTGACTGTTGATGATGTTTATTGTACTCTAAAACAATGACACTTTAGCTATCTTGGTTATTAATTTAATTCCCTTTAATCTCTTGAGATGCTAGAATTCCAATTCTAGTATATATCTTTAACTCAAGGGATTGATTCACCTGGTTGTACTATCAACAAAGTGAGTTTATGATAAAATAAGTCTAACTTCAATTATTTTAATTAGTAAGTCATTTTTGTTCACAATGTCTTGACACCTCTTTATAATAAAAGGCAAAAATTTGAGTCAAGATATTGAATCAATTAGTTGTACTTTCAACTACGTGCTTTATCCTAGATTAACTTAGTCAAACTTACCTTGCTTAAAAGAATCTTTCCAAGTTATTTCTCTCTAGAATTTTGTAGCATGCTTATCTTAATTAAAACCTTTATGAAGGTCCTAGAAAGTAATTTCATTTCATGATCTTCAAACTTTCTAGTTAATTGGTACTTGAAGTGCTTTTCGGTCATACTAATGATCATCATGTACCATCTTTATCAATGAAGTTTCAATCCCCATTGGGATTGAGCCTTACTTCAGGTCATGCCAAGGTAAAGATACCTACCATCTCAAGGTCTAATGTCCCATACCATCATTCCTACATTAAGGTGAATGTAAATTATAGTGTTCCCATACCACTGTACATTATATCAAACACTAATGTGTGGATGATGTTTATCTTAAAGTATAAAATATTTATCTATCTATAGAGTACCTTTTGCTCAAATCCTTTTTATATAATTTGAAGACTAGAAATTATGTGAAATGTTTCCATTTTTCTTAGGTTTCTAGGGCTTCCAACATAAGATCATTGTATGATCTTAATTATCACATGCTTATATTTGAAGCCCCAAAGCTTTTGATGGAATAAACATCCGCCCTTTCTTTCTAAGGTTTTGAGTGTAATTCTAAGTGCCTTGAATTATATTAAAGATCTAATTAGTTCTTTCTCAGCTATCTTGCAGTGAAAAGGTTTTATTCTTGTCTTTAGATTCATTTCTTTATTGAAAGCTTTCAAATAGCTATCATAGGATTTTCAGAGAATTTGTTTACTCCTTAAGTCTAAGTGTCTACTAATGCGTTTAGATTTTTCTCAAAATACATTCAAGAATAAGTGAATACAAGTTTCATCTTCCATAGATTTAAGTACCATTTGTCATGATTGCAGACTAACTGCATGTAATTCTAGCCTCTATCTATACTTTCACTTCTCTTAAAGAATTGTAGGCTCTGGCATGTTCTATACACTTGGTGGTTGCAACCTATCTTCTTTGAACCCTTTCTACCCTTGGCAGTGTGGTAGTGATTGTGTCCATGCACCCTCATCAATTCATGAAGATGGAGTAATTAAAGCTTGGGGGGAATGTAAGAAAATAACAGCACAACGGAATAGACCTGTAGACAGAGTTGAGAGAAAAATGCAGACAAAGATGGACGCAAACTGAGAGATAGAGAACTCAAATTCAAACTGAGAGATAGAGAACTCAAATTCAAATTCAAACCAAAATTTGCCAAAAAATATGCTTAAAACTCAAACCCTAAAAAGTGCCAAAAAATCCTGTCAACCATAATTGATAGTCTCAATCGTGATCGACGGTGTCAATCGCGATGACAATGTCAATTGCGATCGACGGTATCAATCGTGAGGGCTGTCAATTGCGATCGACGTGTCAATCACGATCGATGCTTTTTTCACAAATTTTGACGAGATTTCAGTCAATGGATGGTGTTTGTGATGGACACATGGGCACATGAATTATGTTGTCAATCATAAAATTTCAGTCGGTCACGATCAATGGTGTTAATCGCGACAGACAAAGTCATTCAGTCATGGTTGTCGATCACGATCAATAGTGTTGGTTGTGATTGACAAGATCTGTCGATCGGCTCTATCGATCGTTTTCTGCCGATCGACGGTGTCAGTTGCGATTGATAGAGGTTTTGGTCATGGCTATCGCTCGCGATCAATAGTGCCAATCATGACTGATAGAAAATTAAGGAATTTTTTATTGTAATTAGTGATCTAGAATGTGCTAAACATGTACTTTATGTTTGTGCACTTTGTTTTACCAAAAGCTGAATTTGTCTATCGATCACGATCGACATAGGTCAACACCTCGGAACCTGCACAGCTAGTTTTCTCACCTGGTGGAGTTGCTACTGCTACAATGGAAGCTGGTACCTATAAGAATGCTAAAAAAAACATAGAAAAAAAGTGTGCATACAAGCTCTCTCACTCTCGCTCTCGAGTGAAAATGAGGAAATGAATGGAGATTTAAGTATATGGTCACAATGGTGAAGATGATGATGATGAATGGATATGGGGTGTATAAGTGAAGAGGAAGGTAAAAACAAGTAAAAGAAAATGCTTACCAACTCTTTCAATGTCTTACCATCACACACTCGTCCTCAAAGCTCGATCCCCCACAACAACGCCAGAATTTGGTGTAGCTCGGTGGTGAGTAGCACCTCCTTTAATGTCAATCCGGGAAGACATGAGGATGGTATGAAGACCTTGAGCAAGCGATGTGCACAAGTGGTGATGGAGAAGTACACAAGCATGCACACACATACACACACAAGCGCACACAAGTAAGAACAAAAAGTAGAACAATGGAAGCTTTGATTAAGATCAAAAGAGAATTACAAGAGCTCTTCTTAGTTCAAACTACAATTTTACTCTCCCCAAAAATGAGCTCTCTAGCTCCTTTTATAGTTTTTGACTAGCTAGTGGCCCTGTCCAGACCTAGTGTCCGGCCTAGTTAAAAATTAGGTTCCTAGGCTATTTTGGAGGCTCAAATGAGCTCTAGAAATTATGAAAATTGATACGTCGATACTTCTAATACTCCTCGAGCTTGAGTACTCCTCGGCTTGAAGAAAATGGAGTCTAATCTGCCAAAAATGGCATTTACAATGTTCTACTAGTGATGAAAATCACTATTAAAAGGGAGTTAACTTGGAAAAAATACATCGCCTAATTGCCAGATCTTTTTTGATTGCTTTGCGTGCTTGGCCCTCCTCTCTACTCTGATTCTCTATTTCAGCTCCCTTGTCTTGTGATGCCCTGACTGCTGCCAACACTCATCAACAAGTGCATCATGTGGATCTACATCAGAAATGGAATGATCTGCATCATCACTTGAAACCTGTAAAGGCTAAGAAATTGCCTCATTTGGACCACTGTCCACCTATGAAAAGAGGCAACAAAGTATCATACATATCTTTGGAGGTAACTTATGTCTCCTTAGTACATGAAAGTAATGGTTGAATAGCATCTTCCACAAAAACAACATCACAGGTAACCGAAATGCATTTTTTCTATGGATGATAGAGATGATAGCCTTTGCTTTCAGAATTGTACCCAACAAAAACCCATATCACTCTTGTATCATCCAATTTTCTAAATTGTTGTTGAGGCACTAATGCATATGCCAAACAACCAAAAACATGCAGATGAGCAATAGATGGCTTGCAACCATGCTAAGCCTCATATGGAGTGATAGACTGCAGCACTTTAGTGGGACACCTCTTAAGTACATATGTTGCACACATAACAACCTCAAACAAGAAACTATGTGGTAAAGCCTCACTCTTGACCATAGATCTCGCCATATCCATGAGTGAAATCTTTTTCCTTATAGCAACTCCATTCTTTTGAGGTGTATATGGCACTGTACATTGATGTTTTATCCCACGTTCAGCCAGAACTGCATAAAAATTGGAAGACATATATCCTCTCCCTTGATCAAAATGGAGGGTACCCTTTTGCATCTTGATACATTTTCAGCCAAAACCAAAAACTATTTGAAGCACATAAACACTTTGGACTTTGCATTTAGTGGATATGCCCAAGCATGCCTAGAAAAATCATCAATGAAAGTCATGAAGTAAAGATAGTTCCTAAAAGAAGGTATTAGCATAGGATCATAGAGATCATTGTGAACAAGCTATAATATCTGAGAGCTTGAACTGAACCATCCTTTGGGAAGGAGGAACATTGCATTTTGCCCAAAATACAGAGTTCAGATACATTTACCAAGTGCCTCAAGTTTGGGCAACGAGGACACCATTTTAGATTTTTGCAGGTATAGCAAACTAGCATAATTTAGATGACCAAAGTGTCCATACCAAAGCTTTGCCTCCACCATAGTTTGAGAATCATGTACTACACATGCTAAATCATTCATAAATTTTTCATAGTCTATGAGCTTATACAACCCATGACATAAAATGTGAGAAGAAATAATCACATCATCATTTGATATATCATGAACTGTACATCTATCATCAACAAATTTCACAACTAAGCCAATCTTGGCTAATGCTGAAACTAATAACATATTTTTTCTTGATCCCCAGCACAAATAAAGCATCGAACAATGTAAAAGAACTACCATCAACAGTAGTCAGAAGGATCTTACCAACTCCCATGACAAGATAAGAGGAGTTGTCGATGCATGTGATAGTATTCCCTGTAGGGGCAGGCTCAAGTGAAGTGAAGAAAGTGCGCTATGAGGTGATATGTTTGGTTGCCCAACTATCAAAGTACCAAACATATGAGTCTACTATAGACATACATTGTTCATGAGAAAATGGGTTAAAATTGCAAATAGTAGTAAATTCGCATTCTTCATTCTCTACAAGATTAGCAGATTCTGTTTTGCGTGTAGAGGCCTCTACAACAAACATTCCAGCCTCTTTTTTCTTTGCCTCTTTTGCACCTAGTTTTGGACAGTTTCCTTTATAGTACTTACAAAACAATTTATGTTTTTCTATTTTCTTCTCGCCTCTCTCATCCTTGTTTGATTAGTAGATTTTTGCTTACTAGTAGATGAGCTCCATTTACCTTTGCCCTTCTGAATAGCAAGGAAATCTTGATCTGCAACATGCATGATGGACTTGCTCTATCTAGACTAGTCTTCCTACAACAGAATAGAGACTAACTCTCAAATGTTAAGGCATTTGGATTTCCTTTCATCATCAATCAAAGAGTAGAGGAAAAACTATGATATGAATCTGGAAGACCATTCAGAACAGTCTACACAAATGAACTATCATGCAAGACTTCATCGGTAGAAATCAAATGCTCTTTCAAATCTTTGATCTTTGTAAAAAAAATTTGCATGGGATCTCCTTCATTCATATGCTCACTCTCCAACCATTTTCGGAGGTAAGCAACACGAGCCTCATCCCTTTCCTGGTATAAACTTGTTAATGTAGCCCCAGCATCCTTTGCTATTTTGCATGAGCAAATGTGGGGAATAATGCCATGTTTGATAGACAAGGCTATCAATGCATGTGCATGAGCATCTGTACCATCCCAACAAAGTTGCTCTACAGTAGGTGTAGCAAGAAGCACATAATGAATAAGAATCTCAAGTATATCACCATCTTCAACACCATCTACATCACCTCTAGTAATTGTAGTGGCAAGTGTAATAGGATGTTTTCAACACCCTGCACAATATTCCATAGTCCTTTTGCAACCAATACATGACACATCATATAATCCCATAATGGGTAATTGGTACCATCCAACTTATTCTCAATAGTCAACATACAGAATACATCACTGCTTTCAGCCATGGCCACTGACTAAAATACCCTAATGCAAAAAAATGATAGTATCTAAAAAAGTTGAACATAACTTTCCTATCAATTTTTGCTAAACCTATAACAGACTTTGAGGTGCTTGTAATGGCTTATAAACCTACATTTGGAGATCAAAACGAGATCAGATCGTGATTTGGATAACGTAAAGTGAACCTGTTTTGAACTCCTAGTCACCCTGAGTATGCTCACCAAATTTTGTGTGATTCTAAGACAATGACCTGAGGGGTATCAACGATGCCCTAGGTAAAGTGGCAACCTACTCTTATCCCAATTGTTGGAGTTTGAGGTCTGTGAAAGCATGTAAACAACATAAGGAAGAAGAAGAAGCTTGGAGCCCAACACACAATACTGAATGTGCTAGAGTTTGAAGTCTGTGGAAGCATGCAAACAACACAAGGAAGAAGAAGAAGCTTGGAGCACAACACACAAAACTGAATGTATTACCACTAGAATGCATAAAGATAAGTAACCCATTAGGGCTATAGGTGTATATACAAGACAAGGGAAAAAAACCTCCGAGAAAAAAGTGCCCTTGCGGTCCTAGTATGTTCACACACATCACTACCTAAATATGTCAACAAATCCCCCCTGGGAGTGATGCGGTGAACAAGGAGATGGCACTCATGTATAAGGAGGTGCCAAGCTATGTGGAATCAATCCACAAAAGGAAGTAAGCCCAAAGATTTACAGAAAGCTTCAAACTTCTTCTTATGCAGAACCTTTGTGAAAAGGTATGCAATGTTCTCATGTGTGGGCACATATGCCAAACTGATCTCTCTAGCAGAGAACCTCTCCCTGACATAATGATAGTGCACCTCAATGTGCTTAGTGTGAGCATGGAACACACGGTTCCTCGCAATTGCCAATGTGCTCTAACTGTCAGTGAAGATGGTGGTGGCAGAAGACTGACCAACACCCACTTCAACCTTAAGGCATTTGAGCCACACACACTCAACACTCGTTGTGAAAGCTGCCCTATACTCAGCCTCACAACTAAAAGTTGCCACCGTAGGCTCCTTCTTGCTCAACCAAGATATGCATGAGCTACCATGCATGAAGCAAAAATCATTGGTGGACACATGATTGTCATAGCAACCAGCCCAATCAAAGTCAGAAAAAGCATGTAAATCTGGTGGTAGCGATTCCCCCTTGGGATAAAATAATGCAAGTAGTCGAGTACCACTCAAGTAGCGAAAGATGCGCTTAACTGCCTGCTAATGCTTGACACCTAGGGAATGCATAATCCTGCTCATCTATGCGACAGCAAAGTGAATATCTCACCAAGTAATGCATAAGTAAATCAAGCATCCAACATCCTGCTAATAGAGAACAACATCAAATGCATCTCCAGAATCATGAAGATTCAATCGTAAACCTGTCTCCATAGGAGTGGCAATAGGTTTATAGTCTTCAAGGCCAAAACATTGCAATAATGTGTCAATATATTTCATTTGACACAAAGCTATTATGCCATCAACTTACATAAACTGAATGCCCAAATAATGATGCAAATGCCTCAAATCACACATCTCAAATGCGGCATGCAGATCGGCCTAAAAATCAGCAATATGCTTCTCATGAGGACCACTGAGCAACATGTCATCAACATACACAACAATGATCAAAAGCACATCCTTAGCACGCTTAACATATAAGATTCTCTCAGTTGGACTGTTCTCAAAACCATGTGCAATAGATAGGCATGTATCTTTTCATACTAAGCACGTGGTGCTTGCTTCAAACCATATGGTGCCTTTTTCAATCTGCACACTTGGTTTTCATGCCCTTTCTGCACAAAGCCATGGGGCTGAAAAACATACACTTCTTCATGCAAGTCACCATTCAGAAATGTAATTTTAATGTCCAATTGATGTACATTCCAACCATGATGAGCTACAAGTGCACAAATGCTACGAATAGTAGTCATTCGGCATGTAGGTGCAAAAGTCTCATAAAAATCAATGCCTCTTTAGTGCACATAACCCTTTGCAACAAGCCTAGCCTTATACCTATCAACTATTGCGTCAGGCTTATGCTTCAGCTTGTATACCCACTTGGTACCAATGGCCTTCTTGCCAGGAGGCAAGTCACATGAAGACCAAGTACCATTTTTCATGGTAGCATCATATTTTGATTGCATAACAACCATCCAATTTTGAGAACTTTGTGCTTTATTAAACTAAAGAGGATCATTGTCATCATAGAGACTAGAGGTAGCCCATTCCATATGAATCTGATGCAAAAGAGGCACTATGAGCGCCTGAAGGAGTATAATATGATAGAAGTTCATCTAATTTGTTGTCATGCAAAGTCTGCACTAGCCATTTTGTCATAGTTTTTGCCTCCTCAATATTAGCTCTCTCATCAACAAGTGCATCACGTAAATCTGCATCAGAAATGGAATGATTTGCATCATCACATGAAACCTATAAAGATTGAGAAGTTGCCTCATTAGGACCAACACTAGATTGTCCACCTATAGAAAGAGGAAGCAAAGTATAATACATGTCTTTGGAGCTAACAGATGTCTCCTTAGTACATGAGAGTAATGGTTGAATAGCATCTTCCACAAAAACATCATCGCTAACCAAAATGCATTTAGTTTGTGGACGATACAGATGATAGCCTTTGCTTTCAGAACTGTACCCAACAAAAATACATTTCACTGTTTTATCATCCAATTTCTTGCATTGTTGTTCATGCACTAATGCATATGCTAGACAACCAAAAACACACAGGTGAGTTATAGATGGCTTGCGACCATGCCATGCCTCATATGGAGGTAAAGTCTGACTCTTGACCATATACCTCGCCATCTCCATGAGTGACCTATTCTTCCGTTCAGCAACTCTATTCGTACATGACACTATACACTAGTGTTTTATCCCACGTTTAGCTAGAAATGCATTAAAGTTAGAAGAAATATATTCCCCCTTGATCAAAATGCATGGTTCCCATTTTACATGCTGAAAGGTTTTCAGCCAAAACAAGAAATTTTTTAAAGTGCATAAACACTTTGGACTTCTCTTTCAATGGATATACCCCTGCATGTCTAGAAAAATCATCAATGAAAGTCACGAAGTAAAGATAGTTTCCAAAAGAGGGCGTTTGCATAGGACCACAGACATCACTATGAATGAGTGGCAATTTTTGAGTAGCTTGAATTGAACCATGTTTTGGGAACGAGGAATGCTACATTTTCCCCAAAATATAGCCTACACATACATGTTTATCAGGTGCCTCAAGTTTGGGCAAAGAGGACACCATTTCAAATTTCTGTAGGTGAAGCAAACTAGCAAAATTCACATGACGTAAGCATGCATGCCAAAGCTTTGCATCTGACATAGCCTGAGAATCATGTATTGCACATGCTAAATCATTCACAAATTTTTCATAGTCTATGAGCTTATACAACCGATGACATAAAATGCCAGAAGCAATAATGACATCACTGACAGATCAAGAACTATACATCTGTCATAACCAAATTTCACAACCAAGGCAATCTTGGCTAATGCTAAAACTGATAACAAATTTTTCTTGATGTATGGCACAAATAAAGCATCTAACAATGTAAAAGAACTGCCATCAATAGTAGTTAGAATGATCTTACTAACTCCCATGACAAGATTAGAGGAGTTGTTGGTGCATGTGACAGTATTACCTGTAGGGGTAGGCTCAAGTGAAGTGAAGAAACTATGCTGCGAGGTAATATGTTTGGTTGCACGAGAAGAAGGGTCATAAATGCAAACAGTGGTAAATGCCCATTCTTCATTTTGCACAAGATTAGTAGACTCTATTTTGGGCTTAGAGGCCTCTGCAACAACCATTCCAACCTCTTTCTTCTTTGCCTCTTTAGTAGCTAGTTCTGGACAGCTCTTCATTACATGATCATTTCCTTTACAATATTTGCAAAAAAAAAAAATCTTTTCTGTTTTCTTCTGTTCTTTATCTTCCTTCTTCGATTGTGTAGAATTAACAAATTTTTGCTTACTAGTAGAAGAGCTCCATTTACCTTTGCCCTTCTGACTAGCAAGGAAAGATTGATCTGCAACACACATAATGGATCTGTTTTTCCTAGTCTGTCTGATCTTCTTGCAACAGAATAGATACTTACTCCTCAAATATTAGGGCATTTGGATTGCCTTTCATCATCAAATGAAGAATAGAAGCAAAGCTCTGATATGAATGGGGAAGACCATTCAGAACAGTCTACACAAGTGAACAGTCACTCCATCAGGAGAAATCATTTGTTCCTTCAGATATTTGATCTTTGTCAGAAAACTGTCCATGGAATCTCTTTCATTCATGTGGTCACTCTCCAACTGTTTTCAAAGGTAAGCAACACAAGCCTCATTCCTTTCCTAGTATAAAGTGGTAAGTGTATCCCAAGGATCCTTAGCTATTCTGCAAGTGCGAATGTGAGGAACAATGGCACCTTTGGTAGACAAGGCTATCAATGCATGTACCTGAGCATCTCTACCATCCCAATGAATTTGCTTTGCACTAGGTGTAGCAGGAACCTTAACACAAATAGGAACATGAAGAATATCACCATCTGCATTACCTTCAACAATTGTGTTTACAGGTGAAGTAGGACATTTTTCAACATCCTGCATAATATTCCACAGTCCTTTTGCAACCAATACATGAAGCATCATATAAGTCCACAATGGGTAATTGGTACTCTCCAACTTATCCCCAACAACCAACATATAGAATACATCACTGCTTTCAACCATGGCCACTGATTAAAATACCCCTATATAGAAAAATGATTGTATTTGAAAAAGTTTAACATAACTACCCTATTGAGTTTTGCTAAACCTCTTGTAGACTTCGACATGCTTCTTTTGGAAAACTAAAACATGTATATAACTTTGGCACAAAAAGACAAAATTGCTTGCATAAGCATTGTGATAGTGCATTCAGAGGCCAAAATGAGCTGAGATCATGATTTGGGCACCACAGAGCAAAGCAGTTTTGATCTACTAATCAGCTTGAGTATGTTCACCAAATTTTGTGTGATTCTAAGCCTGTGATCGGAGGGGTGTCGATGACACCCTAGATGAAGCAAGGACTTGCTCTGATACCAATTGTTGGAGTTTGACGTCTATGACAGCATGCAAACAACACAAGGAAGAAGAAGAATCTTGCAACACAACACATAATATTGAATGTATTACCAGTAGAATGTACATAGATAAGTAACCCATTAGGGCAATAGGCATCTATACAATCCGGGAAAAAAAACCTCCTAAAGAGGAAAAAAGTGCCCCGATGGTCCTAGTGTGTTCACATACATCACTACCTAAATATATCAACAACTCTAATATTTTGAAGCTTTTTGAATGAACCTTTAGAACATCTTGAGGTGATGTCAAGAAGTTTTTTGATGACATGAAGAAGAAATTATATGGATAACAAATTATAGGTCGAAAATTCTCTGCAATTCTATGTAGATTTTATATACAACTTCTATAACCTAGTTTAGGCAACTCAAGAGTCCAAATTCACTTTTTTCACTTGGGAATACATCTTCAAGACAAGATGTAGGTGTGTTGAACATCATTTGTTGGATTGGCAAGGATCCAAATTTGCTCACAAGTCACTCATTTTGTGTGATTTGAGAATGTTTTGAAGACTAGATTGTGCATCGAATGTTTTTATAAGCTTCTATAAGCCAGTAAGACATTTCCAAATTAGTTTTGGGACTAGAGGTTTAAAAATTTGAAGATCAAGTCAACCTTGTAGTTAAAGCTTTGGAGATCATCATGGAAGTGTTTCAAAAGTCATTTCTTTCATTTCAAGTACTTTAATTTTCTTGATTCAATTTCAATTTCAAATCAATATTGTTCAAAATAGAAATTCAAGCTAAGGAATCAATAGAGAAACCATTAGACAATTATCAACAAACAATTCAACAAAAACCTTCAGAGAAAACCCAAGAGTTAAAAATGAAGGATGTTGAGTAAGAAAGTGATTTATATGTTGAATTTGTTACTCATAATCAACATCATGACCTTCTTGACAGGACAAAAAAAATTGAAATTGGTCTTAGGGAGTATGGCCTCAACCTTTGAACAAGAAAAAACTCAACTCAACACTCTTGAAACTCATATTAGCTCTATGTTCATAGTTGAAGAACATGAGAAAGAAGCTTCTTCCAATGAAACTTCAAAAAAGGTTAGGAGAGAGTCTAGACCTCTTAGCACCCTAAAGGAAGAGAATCCTAGGGATACACCTTTGCTTAAGTATCTAAAGCCACCCACATTCATGGGGGATGACCAACATAGGAAGAAGGATGTAGTCTCCACTTTTTTAAAAAGGTGGACATATCTTCATCAACTAAAGGGAACTCCACACAAGTAATAAGTGCCCAAAATGAGTCTCTTTCTTGATTCACATGCATACAAATGGTGGATGAGGCTTAAATAAGCTAAGGCTATTCCGAAATTTGAAAATCTTTTCCTAAAAGGGGTTCTACCTAAGAATGAAGAAGAGTGTAATTAGGATGACTAGGATAAACTCATGCAGACAGGTAGGCCATTTTTTATCTACCTTTTACACTATAAAGAGATTATACTCAAATTTGAAGGATTAGAAAATTTCCACAAGGCTAGAAGTTTTGTTAGGGGGCTTGATAAAGCCATAAAGATTGAGGTCATAAGGAATTATCCTAAGACCTTGGAAGAAACTATCAACTATGCCCAACTATATTAGGATCATAGTCACACACCTATGGATACAAATCAGCCTCTTAGACCCACTTAGGTGACCAAATTTAAGAAATGGGTAATTCTAGCTAAAAGCCAATTCATAGTTAGAAAACGAAAAAAAACAGATCAAGGGCCATAATTGAGTACAAATTACTTTGAATGAGCCAACAAGGAAAACTTATGTTTTAGGTGTATGTATCCTAACGGGTCACTATGGAATTGCCCATTGAGTAAGGGGAAGATAAGAAGTCAAGACCAAGGAGAAGTAGAACCATACATAAGGGAAAGAAAGCCATCCACCTAGTGCAAACACTTTCTATTCATGGAAGCACTAGCTACAAGGATGTGGAAGTGATGCATGAGGACATCTACCCATCATTTGACCTAGTTCTTGTGGTTAGAACCTTTTGGACCACATAATTTGGTCAAACTCCATGGTATTGTACATGGGACTTGAGTATAAGTCATGATTGATGACTAGACTACTTAGAACTTGATGAAGAAACAATCTAAAGTTCTCTCAAAGAGTCTGAATAAAACTCTTGAAGAGAAAATATTTAGGATTTGTTTCTAGTTCTAATTATTCCAATGAAGCCAATTCTTTCAGTAAATCATTTTGATTTATTAGTTAAAGTTGTTTGATCAAAGAGGTCAATGAAAAATTCTTTCATGCATTCTATCTTGGACTCTAAAGCCCAATAGGACATGATATTCTTGTAATTGGGAAAAGAAATCAGTGTGTGTTGGTTAAGTGGGAAATAGTAAGAAACAGTTAAGTTAGATGTCTTGGTCAAAATGAACTTAAGAAGAATTCTTAAATTCTTGAACTAGTCATACATCGATCTATTTTGCTTGGAACATGCACATGTAGTGCACAAAAATGGATCTGGATAGCAAATTACTTGGAGAGTCTTAGAATCCACCTACTTCATATGTTTGTGCTATGGATGCCTAGTTTGCACATAACAAAAGATTGAATTAGGCAAGGATATCTTAATTCACCCTTATCATTCTTTCCATACATTACATCTAAATCGATCAGTTACATCCATAGCAAGATGGTCTCACAAGTGGATTCTCCTCTTTTTGGATCTAGACTACGATAGAATCCACTTCTAATAAAGAGGTGAATAAGAGAGATGAAGGCCATGATCGATGAGATTGATCATGGGGCATGAGGGAATAATCCACATAATATACTTCTACACATTTTTGAGGACAAGAATGTTTAGAAGGGGGATAATGTTCTATAACTATGGGTATAAGTGGAAAAAGACATGGATTTTTAGGGTCGAAAGTCATTTGAAGAGTTCTTGGACTTTATTAAGAAACACTCTCCAAAACTATGGTTTGAACCCTTGAGATATTTGGATTGATTTACTCCTAATTGAAGGGTTTTGAGCTTTAGGATTCATATTTCCTAAGGGTATGGTATTCAACCCTTGGGAGGCCTCTCAAGCCTTTGGAATTGCACATAGAAACTTGGGACAAATCCTTTTAGAATCCTTGTGAGGGCCATGTGATTTCATGTGACTTCCAAAGTTAGAAGGCCTCACATTTCTGCCCTTGGCTGAGGTAAATATATGGGTGTAGTTGGTTGGGTGGATACATGCATCTCTCATCCCTTGCATGCTGTTGAGTAGCTAGATGATTTCTTAGGCTAGGTAATCAGTTTATCTTAGTAGTTATTGTTGTGTGGAACCACAACAATCATGAGTGTGGAAGGAGAATTGGTCAGACCCAACAACATCAGGCAGTCTTCAGCACATCCTTTGAATTTATCCAATTTAGTGATATCTAGATCTCAAATCAAGTTTAGTAAAGCATAAGCTTGATGTAATCAATCAAATGGATCATCCAACCTAGGTATTGGAAATATATTTTTGACAATAACATAGATCCATCTTTCTTTTTAACTAAGAGCATTGGTGATGTCCACGAGAGATTACTAGGACTAATAAATCCTTTAGTTAAGTAATGATGAATTTGAATTTCTACTTCTTTATGCTTGTGTACCTAAGTCAGGAAGACTTAAGGACTTGTGCCAAAGAGACTAAACCTCATTTGCCACAGAAGTGCGTATAGTGGGAAATTGACACACGCTTACTTGTCAATCCAATCAAATGACCTAACCAAGTGTATGAGAACATATGCACACATGATGGAAAATGAAGTGGTTCAGCTCATATGCATGAGAAAAGACTAATCTACCTCTCAAACTCACTGAAATACTGAAAGTGTCTATCGTGATACCACTTACAACAATTTTCAATAAATCAAGGATTTCTCTCACCTCCAAACTCTGAATATATTCAATGGCACACTCATTTCAAAGCTCTCGACGAGACGCATCTATTATAGGTGTTTCATTCGATTCTGACGACTGTGCTTCAAGTTATGAACAAAATAGTGAATGGCGGGAAACACCCACACTCACTCCACAACTCCTACAAGCTCACACACACACTACAGCAGCTCAAAAACAGTGGGGAGGGGTAGACAACAGTCCTACACACACAATCCAAGCATCACACACACATAGAAGATCAAAGAGAAGATGAAAATCTGCAAGAAAGAAGCAAATTCGAAAATTAGGAGCTCTCCTTCTTCACAATGGTAAAAAGTCTTTATAAAGAGTCACAAAGTGACTTATATACATGTGCCCTAAATTTGGTCCTTTCACACAAGAGATCGGCACTTTATTACTAAAAAGTGAATTTCCTACTAATTTACAAGGAATATTTTACAAGAAGTTGGGAGTATGCAACTAGAGGACTCCTCTAGTGCATTTACATGGTTTGAGGGAATTTCCTCAGACTTTGAATAAGAAAACTATGCCCATTAATTTGAAAACTTTGGGGCTCCTCTTTTGTGTTTCTTTGCTTTGCAACACTCTCCCCCTCTTTGTATCTGTCGTCCCTTGACAGGCTTTTTCTTCTTGTTTGTAGCTCGTCTAAGAGTTCTGAATACACGCACCCAGTGGTCGAAGCAGCAACAAGGACTGTCAGACAATTGGTTATCTTATCCGAGGTATGTCCTTTGCTTCTGTTTTCCCCTTGGTATTCCGTACATCACAAATCTGGGTTGCTGCATTCAGTTGGGCTACCACGCACGCCACCAGTGGCTAAGAATGTGCTGTTCTTAGTCACTCTCTTCAACTTTTCAGCCTCTACCTCTTTCTAACTTTTGGTCTTCTGATTTGTCTTTGTCTTCACATATCTGACCTATTGTATTGCTTTGAGCCTGTTTACTTTGTTGCCAATGCACACTATCAGCGGGAGGACTATTACCTGCCAAGTATTGTCTTGCACTTCTTCATGGATAGTTCTTGGCCCTGGTCCATCCTTCACATGAAATGTCCTGGTTCTGATTGTTCTTTAATTCCATTCCTCAGGACCTGGCTGTTTTGCGTTGTTGCCTGATGCGTGCTCCTGCTGGGCTTTGGGCAGAGGGTGGTTCTTTTGCTTAATGATCTTCATTCTTTATTGAGCAGTTTTGGACTTTGATCTTCTCCTTCTTCTCTTCTTGCTTGATTCCCCTTCCACACATCCCTCCTCCTAAACTTTGTCGTCTTCGACAGGCTTCTTGTGGTGATGTGAGTACGTTTGAATGGCGGCTTGCTCTCTTTGATTAAGCAGGTTGGCGTGACATATCATAAATTCTTTCCACTGTGTTGACTTCACTCCATCCTCTGGTGCTTGTCGGTTATCTGCAAAAAAGCTTGTTTCATAAGCCACCAGTCGTGCGTTAAGGTTCGAAGTCATCTTTACAAAAATTTCTGAATCAATTTCAAAGAAGCCAGTGAAAAATGCCTCTTCGAATGTTTGCATGTATGTGCTTGGCAAAAACATAAGTCTTGAATAATATGCCATAAGGGTTAAGCGGCTCGAAATGGTGGAGAGATCAAACACGAGCGCTTCAGAGCCTTGTGTAATGCCAATGAAGTTCAAAATTGTATATTTGGCATGTTGGAAAACCTTCATTACTGTAAGGAGCATGCTAAAAGTTTTATTCGTCATCTTTATTGCTAAATTAGGTACCGTCGCATATCTTGCAATACGAAATTCCATGGTTTTTACCATGTACTCTTCGGTCGGTAAGTAGTTATGTGGTGGACTTGGTAATAGCGGATAATTCAGCCATTGATTATTAATGCTTCCCTGGCACTGTCCTTCCCAAAATTGCGACCAGGAGTGTCTGCGGGGTACAGGATAAAAAGATGGGTTTACCTGAAGCACATATGGTGATGCTTCCCATTGTACCCGTATAATGGGGTTCTTTTCCAAAATTTTTCGCCTCCATATGGCATCAGCCTTTTCGAATTCTTCTTGAGTATACTTGAATGTATCTTGGTTGAATTGGAGGTTGTTGTCCGGATCCTTATTTGTCGTAGTTTTTATATACTGCCGTGTTTGCTCTTTTAGTAGGCCATATGGTACATTAAAAGACTTCAAAATTTGATCCAAATTTTTGCTCTCAATTTGGGCTTCCTTCATGACCTGGATTATCTGATCTTCAAATTCAGCAGTAAGCTGGGACACCAGTAGTGCCCTTTCCTGTCGGCTCAGTTCTGCAATATCCCGATTATTATATTCAATTTGGATCTCCAGTTCCTCCCTTCTCGGTGAATGATGTAAGGGTGGAGAGAGAGGACGTACCTCAATCTCCTCAGTAGCCGATGTGGATGGAACTACTGGTGTCCCCTCAGTTGCCTTCTGCCTTATCTACTCCTGTAGTTGGTTGATCATCTCATCCTTTTGCTTGATTTTTTCTTCGGCTTTAGCAGCGTGTGGGTCGTAAAGCAGGCTTCCCCCATTTCTCCCAAATCTCCTTGGTGGCGATTCCTACTCCGGCTCCTGTGTCTAGGATTGCCTTGGTCATGTACCCATTGTAAGTGATAGGTTGACATGTATTACCTTCGTCTCCTTCACTAAATTCTCCCACCTTATCAACTGGAATTTGTATTTTAGATGTGTTTTCTTTTCCCTTGATTCCTTTTCTTCCTTCTCTTGCCCTAATTCCAATTGACTCGCTAATTGCTTCCATAATTGCGGTTTAACCTGAAGTAATTCTTCCACAATCAGTTTGCATTGTACTTTCATCTTCTTAAGTTCCGTTAGATTGTGTGAATTCTTTTCTGAGTTTCCCTTTCCTTTTCCATGTACCATGGGTGCTCGGATTATCATAGATTCCTTTTTGTATTCTCCCATGTAATTTGGTAAGGTTGAAATGCTCTCAGCTTCTTCCCTATTTCTGTCTAGCCTTGATACTTCCTCATATACTTCTTCCATGTTGAGAGTTGGTTGATAAACTTCCACATCTAATTCCTCAAAGGGAGGCTTAGCCACTCCGTTCTTCTTCCACTGTTCTTCTCAGATTCTATTCCATAATTCCTTTGGCCAATCAGCCTCTAAGTCAGGTATTGTTGACATAGGTTCGTCTTGGGTTCTTATTCTCTCACGCTTGTCATCCTCCTCTTTAGGTTCTTTATCCTTGGCTTTGACATACTCTTTGTATTGATCTTCTGTTATCCTCATCTCTGGAAAGGGCTGGGATAGTCTTCTCTAGGGTTGCTTGTGCTACCTCTATCAGTTTTCTACATATCGCAAGCCTCTCTTTTTCTAATTCTCCCTATCGATAAAGCTTTTCATGCTGCTCCACATTCGGTCCAGTCTTAATTCTAGCTTGGTAAGCTTTCAACCACATGTCCAAATCATCTGGTTTTGGGTCAGCTAGAATTGATCCTGGTTTCTCTGCTTCTCGTGCAAGCTGTGCATTGGGAACTTCTTCCCGAATCCTTTGTTCTTTATGCTCTTTCTTGTTTCTGGTTTGCTTCCTATTGTCTTGACTCTTGTTTTTCGTCCATTTATCTTTGAGCTTTTCTCTTCTTTCCTTCCATTTTTGTGCTTTTATGTTCTGGGTACTCTCACGGGAATCCTCTGAATCTTCTACAATTTGAATTTTGGGACCTACTGTTCTATTGTTTTCTTGTTCCCATTCTGGTTGTTTTCCTTTCTGTTCTTTTGTTTGGGCTCGAGTAATGGCCTTTAAGGGCACGATGTATTCCTTATCACTTCCAAATGCTTCTATCACTTCAATTACATTAATTGGTGCAGTGTCTTGGACTTTGGTTGGATTCTTAGGGCAATCTCTGAAAAGATGTTCCTTTTCGCAATCATTACAATATCCTTCCCAAGTCCTAGGGGGTGTTGGATTGTAAGGCCAAGGACATTCTCTAATAAAATGGTCTCCTTCGCATCTATAACAAGGTCCTCTCGGCACAGGTGGTCTAAGGGGTGGTCTCACAGGTGGTTGTGCTTTAGGTGCAGTATACATTAAAGTTGCTACCTCCGTTCCATAAGCCTGATCATAGCCATCATATCCATAGTATGCCGAATCATATGCTGGTTCATACTCTAACATGTTGGTTTCATAGGGATAGTAATCTCCTGGGGGCATCTCATATCCAGGGTTTGCTGATTCTACATTGGTCATCGTTGAGGCTGGCATTATGGCTCTTTCCAAATTTTCTTCTGGCTGGGCATACTTTATCGGTACCACTTGTTGGGGTTGTGACAGTTGTGGTCCTAACACTGGTTGAGGCAGTGGATATGGTACTTGCTCGTATGGTCTCGGTGCTCCTGTTGGTGTTGAGTAGGGATTGTACATCTACCTGGCTCTCTAGGTGGATATCCATATGGTCGATACTGAGGTGGTTGTAAAGGTCGTGCCTGCCTATTGAATGGGCAGTTCTCCTTGGTGTGATTGGTGTATTTTTGTTCTATGTGGCAGTACAAGGCAGTTCCTTGTTGAGGATGTCTGTTGTAAGGATAGGTCTGAAGTACACCGGTCCCTCCTCGCACACACATGTGTGTAGGGTGATCCCCTCCACATAGACTACATCTTCGTAACATGGGCACTCTTAAGGCCGGGTGTTGGTAATTCCTCTGTCCTTGGACTCCCAATTTCTTTGCTACCAGCTCTACTACTGGAGTTGGATGAAATAGTACTCCGAGAGTCTTCTGATTTAGTGGGGTTGGGTGTGCTCTTGAGATCCTCCGCTAGATTGTCTTCTAGGTCAATGCACTCTTGAAGACACTCACTCAGGGTTTGTAACCTTTTCACATAAACTAGCGTTCTCAGGGTTCCATTTGTGAGTCCATCCCAAAATAATGAAATCATTTTTTGTTGAGTGGGTCTCTCTGCAACTGGGCATCTATCCACATATTGGTTGAACCTTCGGGCGGCCGTTTTCACTGTTTCATTAGGGTTCTATTTAAAGCTATGGATTAAAGACGCAGAATTATGTTTAATCCCTCTCCTAGTAAATTCCCCAATAAATTCTTGAAAAAATTGCTCCATGTTTCCAAATTGGTTGGGATCTAATGCTGGAACCAAGTCAGAGCCATTCCTGTGAGGGTGAGTCCGAAAGACTCATACTGCACAAAGAAGTCGTCTACTTGTTCTGCCCTTAGAACTTGTTTAAATTCAGCAATGTGATCGTAGGGTTCTCCCAATCCATCATAATGATTTCTTATGCATTTGGCCACCTGAATAGGCCTCAATATTCTCATTGGTTCTGGCGGTCTAGGCATTACAGGGAAGGTAGGAACTGTTGGTCTAACTGGGGGTATTCCAAGTTGTACTCCTATTGGTGGTCGTGGTCTTACCGGTGGTCGGTATTGATTACCTACTCCTGGGTGGGTCTGATTGTGTGGTTGCACTCCTGGAGTCGCAAATTGTACATGAGTATGGTTTGGAACACTCCGTTGGCTAGTTTGTCCTGACATGGTGTGCGCTGCCTCTTGTTGGGTTCCAAAGGGGTTCTGAGAGGTGGTTGCCTGCTCTCTCTGAGGGAATATAGGCAAACCCATGTATTTCAGTTGAGCCCTGTCTATGGCATCAACCAACCAATATCTTCTTTGATTTTTATCTAGGTATGTTATTCTAGTCTCGTCTTCTGGATCCTTTAGCTCATAAAATTTCATCGGGTTTTCTTCTCTTCCTTGGGCTGGTGAATCTGTTTGAAGCAACAAGACCATTCCATGGATCAAATAGACTTCCAATAGGTAGTCGTCTTGAGGTATCAAGTCTCCTCTCAAGACTCGCGTCACTTGGGACTTGCCTCTAGGGGTCGTCACTAACTCCTCAGGGTTTAGTCTCCCTGAGTTTTCTTGTCCCACTAACTCTCCCCTTTCATTGATCAAATCAGGAAATTCAGTTACTATGTACATGTGACCTATCTTGTCAATGTAAGCTCCTCCTTCATACTTAACAGCCGCTCTGGGCACAATCGTTGCATCTATTGAAGTCACCATCCTAGCCACAGATCTGTTTAAGCCATCCATGTAGATGGGGATCTCTTGAGCATTGGTAGAAACGTACTATAAGAAAGTGTGGTACTCTCCCTCCACAGCAGTCATGAAGTTTCTACTTGGAGCGGGACCCTGCATGTCTTCTGAAGCCATGGGTATCTCCTCCTCTGAGTCACTAGAGGTGTCTGAATAGACAGAGTGGTGACTCACCTGAGCGGCACTTCCAATAGAAGATATGACACTTCTATGGCTACTTAGCACTCTCCCTGACCTCAAGTTCATTCACCCTCCTCGGACTCTCTAGGTCTCTGAAACCCTCCCTAAGTGGCTCTCAAAAAGCCTCAAGTTTATCCTTCAAATTGCTTCAAATACTCTGGACGATACTGCCCTTGACGGTACTGCTTTAGACGATACTAAAATGTCCACGATACGATACCTGAGAACTAGGTGATACGATACTGTAGCAACAGGCGATACGATACCGCTGTTGGGCACGATACGATACTTGTTGTCCTGGCAATACGATACCTCTAGAGTAGACGATACGATACCAATGTCCAGTCACGATATGATACCAAAAACTCTCGCGATACGATACTAAATTTGAGGCGATACGATATTGAAAATCCAGACGATACGATACCACTTTCCGGACGATACGATACCAAAACGGGCACGATACGATATTGGAGTTTGGTCCGATATGATACCTGAACACCTACACGATACGATACTGCCAATAAGCATGATACGATACTGACCTTCTCACATGATACGATATCACTGTAGGTGATGATACGATACCACAATGGTATCGCGATACGACACCGGAATGAAAGACGATATGATACCTGGGGGTTGCACGATACAATATTGCTGCAGGTGGCGATACGATACCACCGACCTGAGCGATACGATGCTGGAGTAGGGGACGATACGATACTAGAAACTACACGATACGATACCAGCAGTTATGCGATATGATACCACTGACTTGCAGGATACGATACTAGTATGGTATGGTGATACTAGACTGGACACGACACGATACGATACCAAAATTGGACCGCGATACGATACCACTTTGTTAAAGTGAGATCGCGATACCAACCCGGCAATACGATACCACGAGTGGTATCGTGATACCAAAGCTGGTAACCGACGATATGATACTTCGACGAGTATCACGATACAAGGGAATTTTTGGAATTGCGATACCAAAAACTCAACTGATCGCGATACTCAAGCCAAAATATCTCCAAATTCAAAAATTTTTGTTGCCCCTTACTCTTCTCTCACCCTTTTTCACTCCTAGCCTACTGTCTCTTCCAACAAAACTCAAAAAACACACAGTCCCTCCCCGCGATACCGGTCGCGCAAATAATCATGTTTCTGTGCACTTATAAAATGTTTTTGTCAATGAAATCTTAGGGAGTCTCACCTCATTGAGATCTTGCTTGCACCTTGAGCTCCAAAAAACTAGTTTTGATAGCCTGGAAGACACGATACTTCTCGTGCGATACCGATCGCTGGTTCTCACACGATATTGCTCTCTGACAAGTGAGAAATGAACTGAATTTTTTTGGTTTTTATACTTTTTGATGACTGAACCTGAACTACACTATCTTAGCAAATTTCTTGGGATTTTTCTTGGTGATTCTTGGCTTACTCCTACTCCACTCCTCTTCTCCTCTTCTCCTAACCTAGCCCTAATTCTCCCTTCTCTCCCTTCCTACTAGCTCTAAACCTAAAAACTCATTACACACACCTCTGGGATGTGAAGTAACAAGTCCTGAAGTGGTAGACTACTTGCCACTGAACGAATTCACTTCTACAAATATGATACCAGCTTTAACTAATAAATCAAAATGATTTACTCAAAGAATTGGCTTCATTGGAATAATTAGAATTAGAAACAAATCCTAAATATTTTCTCTTCAAGAGTTTTATTCAAACTCTTTGAGAGAACTTTAGATTGTTTCTTCATCAACTTGTAAGTAGTCTAGTCATCAATCATGACTTATACTCAAGTCCCATGTACAATACCATGGAGTTTGACCAAATTATGTGGTCCAAAAGGATGGGTAGATGTCCTCATGCATCACTTCCACATCCTTGCAGCTAGTGCTTCCATGAATAAAAAGTGTTTGCACTAGGTGGATGGCTTTCTTTCCCTTATGTATGGTTCTACTACTCCTTGGTCTTGACTTCTTATCTTCCCCCTTACTCAATGGGCAATTCCACAGTGAGTGGTTAGGATACATACACCTAAAACATAAGTTTTCCTTGTTGGCTCATTCAAAGTATTTTGTACTCAATTATGGCCCTTGATCTATTTTTTTTCGTTTTCTAACTATGAATTGGCTTTTAGCTAGAATAACCCATTTCTTAAATTTGGTCACCTAAGTGGGTCTAAGAGGCTGATTTGTATCCATAGGTGTGTGACTATGATCCTAATATAGTTGGGCATAGTTGATAGTTTCTTCCAAGGTCTTAGGATAATTCCTTATGACCTCAATCTTTATGGCTTTATCAAGCCCTCTAACAAAACTTCTAGCCTTGTGGAAATTTTCTAATCCTTCAAATTTGAGTATAATCTCTTTATAGTGTAAAAGGTAGATAAAAAATGGCCTACATGTCTGCATTAGTCTATCCTAGTCATCCTAATTACACTCTTCTTCATTCTTAGGTAAAAACCTTTTTAGGAAAAGATTTTCAAATTGAGACCAATATGTCGGAATAGCCTTAGCTTATTTAAGCCTCATCCACCATTTGTATGCATGTGAATCAAGAAAGAGAATCATTTTGAGTACTTATTACTTGTGTGGAGTTCCCTTTAGTTGATGAAGATATGTCCACCTTTTTGAAAAAGTAAAAGACTGCATCCTTCTTCCTATGTTGGTCATCCCCCATGAATGTGGGTGGCTTTAGATAATTAAGCAAAGGTGTATCCCTAGGATTCTCTTCCTTGAGGGTGCTAAGAGGTCTAGGCTCTCTCCTAACCTTTTTGGAGTTTCATTGGAAGAAGCTTCTTTCTCATGTTCTTCAACTATGAACATAGAGCTAATATGAGTTTCAAGAGTGTTGAGTTGATTTTTTTCTTGTTCAAAGGTTGAGGCCATACTCCCTAAGACCAATTCCAAATTTTTTTTGTCCTATCAAGAAGGTCATGATAATGATTTTATGAGTAACAAATTCAACATATAAATCACTCTCTTACTCAACATCCTTCATTTTTAACTCTTGGGTTTTCTCTAAAGGTTTTTGTTGAATTGTTGTTGATGATTTTCTAGTGGTTTCTCTATTGATTCCTTAGCTTGAATTTCCATTTTGAACAATATTGATTTGAAACTGAAATTGAATGAAGAAAATTAAAGTACTTGAAATGAAAGAAATGACTTTAGAAACACTTGCATGATGATCTCCAAAGCTTTAACTACAAGGTTGACTTGATCTTCAAATTTTTAAACCTCTAGTCCTAAAACTAATTTGGAAATGTCTACTGGCTTATAGAAGCTTAGAAAAACATTCGATGCACAATCTAGTCTTCAAAACATTCTCAAATCACACAAAATGAGTGACTTGTGAGCAAATTTGGATCCTTGCCAGTCCAACGAATGATGTTCAACACACCTACATCTTGTCTTGAAGATGTATTCCCAAGTGAAAAAAGTGATTTTGGACTCTTGCGTTGCCTAAACTAGGTTGTGGAAGTTGTATCTAAAATCTACATAGAATTGTAGAGAATTTTCGACCTATAATTTGTTATCCATATAATTTCTTCTTGATGTCATCAAAAAACTTCTTGACATCACCTCAAGATGTTCTAAAGGTTCATTCAAAAAGCTTCAAAATATTAGAGTTGTTGATATATCTAGGTAGTGATGTATGTGAACACACTAGGACCATCGGGGCACTTTTTTCCTCTTTAGGAGGTTTTTTTCCCCCGCTTGTATAGATGCCTATTGCCATAATGGGTTACTTATCTTTGTACATTCTAGTGGTAATACATTCATTATTATGTGTTGTGCCACAAGCTTCTTCTTCTTCCTTGTGTTGTTTGCATGATGTCGTAGACCTCAAACTCTAACAATTGGTATCACAGCAAGTCCTCACTTCATCTAGGGTGTCATCGACACCCCTCCGATCACAGTCTTAGAATCACACGAAATTTGGTGAGCATACTCAAGCTAATTAGTAGATCAAAACTGCTTCGCTCTATGGTGCCCAAATCATGATCTCTGCTCATTTTGGCCTCTGAATGCACTATCACAATGCTTATGCAAACAATTTTGTCTTTTTGTGCCAAAGTTATATACATGTTTTAGTTTTCCAATATAAGCATCTCGAAGTCTACTAGAGGTTTAGCAAAACTCGATAGGGTAGTTATGTTAAACTTTTTCAAATACAATCATTTTTTTGCATAAGGGTATTTTAATTAGTGGCCATGGTTGAAAGCAATGATGTATTCTATATGTTGGCTATTGAGGATAAGTTGGACAGTACCAATTACCCATTGTGGACTTATATGATGATTCATGTATTGGTTGCAAAAGGATTGTGGAATATTATGCAAGATGTTGAAAAATGTCCTACTTCACCTGTAAACACAGTTGTTGGAGGTGATGCAAATGGTGATATTCTTCATGTTCCTATTTGTGTTCTGGTTCCTGCTACACCTAGTGCAAAGCAAATTCATTGGGATGGTAGAGATGCTCAGGCACATGCATTGATAGCCTTGTCTACCAAACATGCCATTGTTCCTCACATTTGCTCTTGCAGAATAGCTAAGGATGCTTGGGATACACTTACCACTTTATACCAGGCAAGGAATGAGGCTCGTGTTGCTTACCTTTGAAAACAGTTGGAGAGTGAGCACTTGAATGAAAGAGATTCCATGGACAGTTTTCTAACAAAGATCAAAGATATGAAGGAACAATTGATTTCTCCTGATGAAGTCTTTCGTGACTGTTCACTTGTGCAGACTATTCTAAATGGTCTTCCCCATTCATATCAGAGCTTTGCTTCTATTCTTCATTTGATGATGAAAGACAATCCAAATGCCCTAATATTTGAGTAGTAAGTATATATTCTATTGCAGGAAGATCAGACAGACTAGGAAAAACAGATCCATTATGTGTGTTGCAGATCAAGCTTTCCTTGCTAGTCAAAAGGGCAAAGGTAAATGGAGCTCTTCTACTAGTAAGCAAAAATCTGCTAATTCTACACAATCAAAGAAGGAAGATAGAGAAGAGAAGAAAACAGAAAAGAAATTTTTTTCTTTTGCAAATATTGTAAAGGAAATGATCATGTAATGAAGAGTTGTCCAGAACTAGCTGCTAAAGAGGCAAAGAAGAAAGAGGTTGGAATGGTTGTTGCAAAGGCCTCTACGCCCAAAATAGAGTCTACTAATCTTGTGCAAAATGAAGAATGGGCATTTACCATTGTTTGCATTTATGAACCTTCTTCTCGTGCAGCCAACATATTACCTCGTAGCACAGTTTCTTCAATTCATTTGAGCCTAACCCTACAGGTAATACTGTCACATGCACCAACAACTCCTCTTATCTTGTTATGGGAGTTGGTAAGATCATTCTGACTACTATTGATGGTAGTTCTTTTACATTGTTACATGCTTTATTTGTGCCATACATCAAGAAAAATTTGTTATCAGTTTTAGCATTAGCCAAGATTGCCTTGGTTGTGAAATTTGTTGATGACAGATGTATAGTTCTTGATCTGTCAATGATGTCATTATTGCTTCTGGCATTTTATGTCATCGGTTGTATAAGCTCATAGACTATGAAAAATTTGTGAATGATTTAACATGTGCAATACATGATTCTCAGGCTATGTCAGATGCAAAGCTTTGGCATGCATGCTTAGCTCATGTGAATTTTGCTAGTTTGCTTCACCTACAGAAATTTGAAATGGTGTCCTCTTTGCCCAAACTTGAGGCACCCGATAAACATGTATGTGAAGGCTATATTTTGGGGAAAATGCAGCATTCCTCGTTCCCAAAACATGGTTCAATTCAAGCTACTCAAAAATTGCCACTCATTCATAGTGATGTCTGTTGTCCTATGCAGACACCCTCTTTTGGAAACTATCTTTACTTTGTGACTTTCATTGATGATTTTTCTAGACATGCAGGGTTATATCCATTGAAAGAAAAGTCTGAAGTGTTTATGCCCTTCAAAAAATTTCTTGTTTTGGCTGAAAATCTTTCAGCATGTAAAATGGGAACCCTCCATTTTGATCGGATAAAACACCAGTGTACAGTGTCATATACGAATAGAGTTGCTGAACGGAAGAACAAGTCACTCATGCAGATGGCGAGGTGTATGGTCAAGAGTTGGACTTTACCACATAGTTTCTAGCTTGAGGCTATTATTTGTGCAACATATGTAGTTAACGGGTGTCCCACTAAAGCATTGCAGTCTATCACTCCATATGAGGCATGGCATGGTCACAAGCCATATGTAACTCACCTGTGTGTTTTTGGTTGTCTAGCATATGCATTAGTGCATGAACAATAATGCAAGAAATTGGATGATAAAACAATGAAATGTATTTTTGTTGGGTACAGTTCTGAAAGCAAAGGCTATCATCTGTATCGTCCACAAACTAAATGCATTTTGGTTAGCCGTGATGTTTTTGTGGAAGATGCTATTCAACCATTACTCTCATGTTTAAGGAGACATTTGTTAGCTCCAAAGACATGTATTATACTTTGCTTCCTCTTTCTATAGCTGGATAGTCTAGTGTTGGTCCTAATGAGGCAGCTTCTCAATCTGTATAGGTTTCATGTAATGATGCAAATCATTCCATTTCTGATGCAGATTTACGCGATGCACTTGTTGATGAGAGAGCTGATATTGAGGAGGCAAAAACTATGCCAAAATGGCTAGTGCAGACTTTTCATGACAACAAATTAGATGAACTTCTATCATATTATACTCCTTCAGGTGCTCATAGTGCCTCTTTTGCATCAGATTCATATGGTATGGGATACCTCTAGGCTCTATGATGAGAATGATCCTCTTTAGTTTAATGAAGCACAAAGCTCTCAAAATTGGATGGTTGTTATGCAAGCAAAATATGATGCTACCATGAAAAATGATACCTGGTCTTCATGTGACTTGCCTCCTGGCAAGAAGGCTATTGGTACTAAGTGAGTATACAAGCTAAATTTAGATACTATCATTTTTTTGCATTAGGGTATTTTAATCAGTGGCTATGGCTGAAAGCAGTGATGTATTTTGTATGTTGACTATTGAGAATAAGCTGGATGGTACCAATTACCCATTATGGGCTTATATGATGTGTCATGTATTGGTTGCAAAAGGACTATGGAATATTGTGTAGGGTGTTGAAAACATCCTATTACACTTGCCACTACAATTACTAGAGGTGATGTAGATGGTGTTGAAGATGGTGATATACTTGAGATTCTTATTCATTATGTGCTTCTTGCTACACCTACTGTAGAGCAACCTTGGTGGGATGGTAGAGATGCTCATGCACATGCATTGATAGCCTTGTCTATCAAACATGGCATTATTCCCCACATTTGCTCGTGCAAAATAGCAAAGAATGCTTGGGCTACATTAACAACTTTATACTAAGAAAGGAATGAGGCTCATGTTGCTTACCTCCGAAAATGGTTGGAGAGTGAGCATATGAATGAAGGAGATCCCATGCAAATTTTTTTGACAAAGATCAAAGATTTGAAAGAGCATTGGATTTCTGTCGATGAAGTCTTGCCTGATAGTTCATTTGTTCTGAATGGTCTTCCAGGAGTTAGTCTCTGTTCTGTTGTAGGAAGACTAGTCTAGGCAGAACAAGTCCATCATGCATGTTGCAGATCAAGATTTCCTTGCTAGTCAGAAGGGCAAAGGTAAATGGAGCTCATCTACTAGTAAGCAAAAATCTATTAATCAAACAAGGATGAGAGAGGCGAGAAGAAAATAGAAAAACATAAATTGTTTTGCAAGTACTGTAAAGGAAACAAAAGACTTGTCCAAAACTAGGTGCAAAAGAGGCAAAGAAAAAAGAGGCTGGAATGTTTGTTGTAGAGGCCTCTACACCCAAAACAGAATCTCATAATCTTGTAGAGAATGAAGAATGGGAATTTACTACTATTTGCAATTTTAACCCATCTTCTCATGAACAATGTATGTCTATAGTAGACTCATATGTTTGGTACTTTGATAGTTGGGCAACCAAACATATCACCTCATAACGCACTTTCTTCACTTCACTTGAGCATGCCCCTACAGGAAATACTATCACATGCATCGACAACTCCTCTTATCTTGTCATGGGAGTTGGTAAGATCCTTCTAACTACTGTTGATGGTAGTTCTTTTACCTTGTTCGATGCTTTATTTGTGCTGGGGATAAAGAAAAATTATGTTATTAGTTTCAGCATTAGCCAAGATTGGCTTAGTTGTGAAATTTGTTGATGATAGATGTACAGTTCATGATCTATCAAATGATGATGTGATTATTTCTTCTCACATTTTATGTCATGGGCTGTATAAGCTCATAGACTATGAAAAATTTATGAATGATTTAGCATGTGTAGTACACGATTCTCAGACTATGGTGGATGCAAAGCTTTGGTATGGACACTTTGGTCATCTAAATTATGTTAGTTTGCTAGACCTGCAAAAATCTAAAATGGTGTCCTCGTTGCCCAAACTTGAGGCATTTGGTAAATGTATCTGAACTCTGTATTTTGGGCAAAATGCAATGTTCCTCCTTCCCAAAGGATGGTTCACTTCAAGCTCTCAGATATTATAGCTTGTTCACAATTATGTCTATGGTCCTATGCTAATACCTTCTTTTAGGAACTATCTTTACTTCGTGACTTTCATTGATGATTTATCAAGGCATGCTTGGGCACATCCACTAAATGCAAAGTCCAAAGTGTTTATGTGCTTCAAATAGTTTTTGGTTTTGGCTGAAAATCTATCAAGATGCAAAAGGATACCCTCCATTTTAATCAAGGGAGAGGATATATGCCTTCCGATTTTTATGCATTTCTAGCTGAACATGGGATAAAACATCAATGTACAGTGCCGTATACACCTCAAAAGAATGGAGTTGTTATAAGGAAAAAGAGTTCACTCATGGAGATGGCGAGATGTATGGTCAAGAGTCAGGCTTTACCACATAGTTTCTTGCTTGAGGTTGTTATGTGTGTAGCATATGTACTTAAGAGGTGTCCCACTAAAGTGTTGAAGTCTATCACTCCATATGAGGCTTAGCATGGTTGCAAGCCATCTGTTGCTCATCTGCGTGTTTTTGGTTGGTTGGCATATGCATTAGTGCCTCAACAACAACATTGAAAATTGTATGATACAGGAGTGATATGGGTTCTTGTTGGGTACAATTCTGAAACCAAAGGCTATCATCTGTATCATCCGTAGAAAAAATGCATTTTGGTTAGCTGTGATGTTGTTCTTGTGGAAGATGCTATTCAACCATTACTTTCATGTACTAAGGAGAAATAAGTTACCTCCAAAGATATGTATGATACTTTGTTGCCTCTTTTCATAGGTGGACAGTGGTCCAAATGAGGCAATTTCTTAGCCTTTACAGGTTTCAGGGGATGATGCAAATCATTCCGTTTCTGATGTAGATCCACATAATGCACTTGTTGATGAGTGTTGGCAGCAGTCAGGGCATCACAAGACAAGGTATCTGAAATAGAGAATCAGAGTAGAGAGAAGGGCCAAGCAGGCAAAGCAGTCAAAGAAGATCTGGCAATTAGGCCATGTATTTTTTCCAAGTTAACTCCCTTTTAATAGTGATTTTCATCACTAGAAGAACATTGTAAATACCATTTTTGGCATATTAGACTCCATTTTGTTCAATCCGAGGAGTCCTCAAGCTCGAGGAGTATTAGAAGTATCGATGTATCAATTTTCATAATTTCTAGAGCTCATTTGAGCCTCCAAAATAGCCTAGGAACCTAATTTTTAACTAGGCCGGACACTAGGTCTGGACAGGGCCACTAGCTAGTCAAAAACTATAAAAGGAGCTAGAGAGCTCATTTTTGGGGAGAGTAAAATTGTAGTTTGAACTAAGAAGAGCTCTTGTAATTCTCTTTTGATCTTAATCAAAGCTTCCATTGTTCTCCTTTTTGTTCTTACTTGTGTGCGCTTGTGTGTGTATGTGTGTGCATGCTTGTGTACTTCTCCATCACCACATGCACATCACTTGCTCGAGGTCTTCATACCATCCTCATGTCTCCCCGGATTGGCATTAAAGGAGGTGCTACTCACCACCGAGCTACACCAAATTTTGGCTCCGTTGTGGGGGATCGAGCTTTGAGGACGAGTGTGTGATGGTAAGACGTTGAAAGAGTAGGTAAGCATTTTCTTTTACTTGTTTTTACCTTCCTCTTCACTTATACACCCCATATCCATTCATCATCATCTTCACCATTGTGACCATATACTTACATCTCCATTCATTTCCTCATTTTTACTCGAGAGCGAGAGCGAGAGAGAGCTTGTATGCACACTTTTTTTCTATGTGTTTTTGAGCATTCTTATAGGTACCAGCTTCCATTGTAGTAGTAGTAGCTCCACCAGGTGAGAAAACTAGTTGTGCAGGTTCCGAGGTGTTCACCTGTGTCGATCATGATTGACAGACAAATTCAGCTTTTGGTAAAACAAAGTGCACAACCATAAAGTACATGATTATCACATTCTAGATCACTAATTACAATCAAAAAATTCCTTAATTTTCTATCAGTCATGATTGGCACTATTGATCGCAATCGATAGCCACGACCAAAACATCTGTCAATCACAACTGACACCGTCGATCGTGATCGACAGCGATGATCAACAAAAAACGATCGACAGAGCCGACTGACAGATCTTGTCAATCGCAACCAACACTATTGATCGCGATCGACAACCATGACTAACTGACTTTGTCCGTCGTGGTTAACACCATCCTTCGTGACCGACTGAAATTTTATGATTGACAACATAATTCGCGTGCCCATGTGTCCATCGCAAACACCATCCATTGACTGCAATCTCGCCGAAATTTGCAAAAAAAGCATCGATCGCGATTGACATGTCGATCGCAATTGACAGCCCTCATGATTGATACTGTCGATCGCAATTGACATTGTCCATCGCGATTGACACCGTAGATCACGATTGACACTATCAATCGTGATTGATAAGATTTTTGGCACTTTTTAGGGTTTGAATTTTAAGCATATTTTTTGGAAAATTTTGGTAAAATTAAGGGGTAATTGAGCATAAGGAAACCTTAGAAAACACTATGGGCTAGCCTTTAAGTGCCCGACTTCCCTGTTTTGACCCCTAGGTTCCTGACTGATCATAACTTTTTCATGTTTTTAAATTGGTCATTAGTTGGGATTAGGTTGTCAGAAGACTTTTAGGGAAAGTGTGAAAAAAAGGGGGTCTATACCTTTTAGTGGATGTTTAAAGGTTGTTTTGTCTATCTTTTCATCTTTGATCTAGCTCAATACTAATTCGTAGACCTCCACAGGTCTTTGCTGCACAAGCAAGGGGCTTCAAGCAGTCTTGGCGAGGTGAACATGAGGCTTGGGCGAGCATGTCCTAGGCTCACTTAGCAGTCTGAAAAGCAAGAGGATCGAGGTTGGGAGTTCTCTTAACCCCCTCAGTCAATTCCTAGCTTAGGGTAAGTGCGAGTAGTGTTAGAAGTAAGTCAGGATGATGATAGGCATCTATCAAGTTGAAGACTACTTAAACACTCAAGTTCAAGCAGAAATATAATCTCTTTCTAATCGATAACTTTAAAGGAAATAATTTAATGAGGTACGATCAACTTAAAGTGCAAAAATTCACTCAAGTATTCCTGACGATGTGTTATCAAACAAGAGCATAAACATGATAACCAACTAAAAAATAACTAGGTGGCCGATACAAATTGATATGCAACAAGGCTATACTTGGGGTAAAATTGGGGTTGTTCAATCAGGCATATCAACCTTAGATCAGGATGATAACTAGGGAGAGATCGACAAAGCCTAAGATCATCTAAAGCTAGCATCAATCTACTGCTAGGTCTTGGTCCCAGCAGTTGAGTGATTTTCCATACATTCTAAGTTCAAAAACAAGTGACTCTGATATGTCTTATGACATGGATAGAACCATAGGTATCTCATGAGTGGCGTACCTAGAAAAGCCAGAAGGACCTTACAAAACTCAACTTGAATACATTAGGACCAACCACTTAGGTGCTCACATCTATGAGAATGGTCTAAGAAGATCTATTGTCGAGATTAAAAACTCTGATCAACCCCTTGGACTAGAACATCCGGTAGTCAAATTCAAAAATGGTGCATACATAGATAAGGAAGGAAAAATGTACATAGTCACCAACCAACCGGATAGAACATATGAATTTGGTAATGTGATTCCAGAAACAGATATAGGTGACATAGAGCAAGGGAACTTAGGAAGAGAACCCAGAACTCCCCGAGGCAAATCAGTCCTGACTAGAATCATCACTCTAGAGTGGGTTCCCCAGGACAATAAGAGCATAGATGTGCTCTTAAATCGAGAGATCGATGAGGATTTTTGGAGGTATAAGTATGAATAGACTAATGAAGTTGGAATGCACACAATCTATGAGTTTAAAGATCCTGATAGCCCAGGCAAAGTGACCTATTTAGACAATAATTCAGAGAGGATCTTTGTGGTCTCAAAACATGGTAGGCATGCCTACACTTGGAAGGGTGAATTTTTCTTTCCCCAACCAAGATCCAATGTCTCTTATGGTCACCAAGGAGCTGGAACATCCTAGACTCATGGTACTCAAAGAGAGAGGAGTAGAGATAGACAAGGTGAGCTTTGCTAACCCACTGAGAAGAGAAAGAATGAGAACAGAGATGGATAGGACAAAAAATGAGAGACATAGGGACCCAAGGAATCCAAGAAATACAGATGAATTCCCTCTACCAAGGCCTAGAGAACACACTAGGACCTTGAGGCCTACACAACTGGTTAAGTCCATGAAGAATTGCCTCGATGGCACAGGAGACCCGTATGACCATGTAGCAGAGTTTAGGCAAGTTTTGAGAGCTGAACAATATAATGCTTTTGGCCTAACTCTCAAGAACATCGCATTGACTTAGTTTCAACCGCTTCACCAAGGTAAGTTCAAAAATATAGATCAACTTCTCGAAGCATTCATCACTGAGTTCTCTAAGAGTGGTATTAGGCATAACACATCCTCCCTAATATACAGCTTCAAACAAACACCTCAAGAGACAGTGAGGCTCCCAGGAAGGAGATTTAGACAATATCTAGAGATATGCCTTATTCTAGAGTTACCCACTCCAACCAAACATGTGGCCTTATTTCTAGATGGATTGTTGAGTACCAAATTGAGATTATATGTGTACTTGAAGGACCCTAGATCCATAGATTCAAGAGTGTGTACAAATGTGCATAGACATTGAGGATAATCTAGGGGAGGAATTAGAGCTTTCAAAAATCTACAAAGATTCAGATAGCTCTACTATCCTCAATTCAAATCCATCCACATCTATTGAGGAACTTGCAGAGAAGGTAGCTCAGAAGTTAGGAGTCTCTAGCAAACAAATACCTAGATTTTCCCCAGGAAAACAATGCTACACCTGTGGAGGAGACCATATGGCTAATGTGTGTCCTATCATGGCTCAACCCTAAGTGAACCCGCAAGTGATCATAGTTTTGACTCTACTCATATTGATAGCCCACGGGCTTACTACATGCAATCACCTGAGCATAATGAGTCATATTATTCGAAAGACCCGAGCGAGCCTAGTTGGGAGCCAGAGTATGCAAATGTCATGTACGCAAATCCTAACTCTAGGCCTCAACCTAGGTAGATAAGACCCCCATTTCCTAGAGGACCATGTTTTGATGCCAGGGAGATCACCTCATTCGTGATTTCCCTATGCCTGCACCTATACAACCCCAATCTGTGACAATTCAAGGTTTTTTCCCAAATTGTGGGAAGGAAGACCTGCTATGAGATTGTCCTAAAAACTCCACCAATATGCCAAAAATCACTCCTACCAACTTCATTGGGTTAGTGGTTACTCCACGAGAAGTGTGACTTCCACTTCCCCAGTGCAAGTGGTCACTAGAGCTCATGCATTACAAGAGAACCAAGGCTAAGGCTAGGAAAAGAGTCCCGAGGTTAGTGAGACTGAGAGCCTAGCTAAGAAAAGGTCAAGAGCTTGGAGGGATAGTCGAGAGAGAATGAAAAGGCAATGGGCAAAGAAGATGAGCAAACTTGCGAAAAGCCTGAGAGAAACAAAAGCCAAGATAATTGAACTCACATCTCAAACTCACTCTCTCACTACTCCACCACCACCATTCCCATCACCCTCCAATCCACCACCTTCCAACCCACCTCACACAATCCCACCACCCAGAGTAGGATCAGTCCTAGCAGATCCCACTCCCAAGGACCTAGACATGATGCTTAAAGCATATCAGGCCAGAATCCAAGAAGGGCCAAATGTGACCAATCATGAAAAGTGTTACCCTAGAGCTGACCTCGAGCTTGAACAAAAAAAGCTTTGTACTAAGATGGTAGAGTTGGCTCAAACCATGTTTGAGGCTAGTCGCCTCTTCAATTATTCTAGTTCAACCCAAACTCAATTGCACTTTGATGGACTATTAGAAAGATTGGAGAGTTTAATTGCAAAATCTGGAAAGGAGGCCATCTCCCAAGGAAAGGACAAGGCAAGTGAAAGGATAAACCTTCCTCCCTAGGAAGCTTATGTGCCTAATTCCACAGAACCAGACATATTTTCTTCTATGAATCGATATTCCCCATAATTTTTAAGAGAGATTCTAGAAGAGAAATGGGCTAAAGAAAGTGAAGTTCCTCCCCACATTGAACTTGTGGATGACTTGCACGATCAATTCCCACAAGACATTCCTTCCATTTATGGGGAGCTTGAGGATATCCAACCTAGTGAGAGATTAGATTTTGAGTCTAATTCCTTAAATGAACTACCCCATTTCACTGGCCCATGGGAAGAAAAGTCCACTTGTATGAGATCACCCATGATCATGATAAGAAACAAAGAATCATTCATACCTAGGAACACGGAGGTAGTGAAACACTAAGGTGCACTGCAACCTCACTTTAGAAGAGCTACTTAAGGTAAAGCCAGAATTGTGGAAACATGTAGCCAATCAAGTGCCAAAAGTAGCAAAGCCTTGTTCCTAGGTAGGATCTCATAGAACGGTGCCAGAAATACCCTTGGACAAGATAGGAGACATGAGCGAAGGAGAAGAAGGAAACACTTATCTTCCAATCAAATAGAGAGACCTTTAAGATTGCTAGAAGGGATAACTCTCACTACTTGTGGTGTAGCGTTCGAACACACTTTTGCCATATGTAACTTTAGCAAAAATCAGGCCTATGAGATGATTTTGGGAAGACCGTTTATGAGACAATTGCAAGTGATACAGGATTGAGGAACCAATTCCTTGTATTTGCAACACTTAGGTGTTACAACAAAAGTCAATCTCAAGGATTATTCTCATAGAGATCTACCCCCTATACAGTGGAATCCCATCCATAGAGCTACAGATGATACGGAGTCAGTGCACTCCATAGGATCACCATCCTCATGGATGCATGAAGACACTCACTTGTGGATGTGTAAAGTGGCCAAAGAAGAAGAGAAAAGAGAGAAGGCTAGAGAGGTAGGTGTGAGAGAAACTCATAGATCAATACAAGACCCAACCTATGCACCTGTAGTTTTCCCTGACAAAGAATTTGAACCTCATGGTTGGCTGGAAATTTTAGCAACAATGGATGTAGCCATCAATGAAGAACAATGGACACCCCACTATGATGAGGATGGCTATGTCATTTCTATCTTCACAATAGGGCCAATCATTTGTGATTCGGTTATTGAAGAATGTGAACCTAGCAATAATGCATTCGAGGATGCAAGTGACTCTGATCTAGAGTCAATTATTATGGACCCACCTTTTGCATCAGATGAGGAATATTTTTATGAAGTAGAAGCTCACCCTCAAAGACATGAAGAAATTATGAAGGATGTGAGATTCTGCCAGATAACCACCAAGAGTGAAGACAAGAAAAGAAAGAAGAGAGAAGCCACACTAGAGGAGGAAGAATCTTTGTTTGAGGTCCCGACAAATTTCAAGAAATATGAAGTAGAAGATAGGAGAGTTATGATAAGGATGCCTAAACGTGAAGCACAAGCAAGAGAGACCTATGATAGCAAAGAGAAGACTAAGAAAATCATTGTGACCATAGAGGAAGGTGAAGAACGATGCACGTATATAGGACACGGCCTAACTGAAGAGGAGGAGCAAGAGTTGATAGCCTTACTAAGAGAATACAGAGATGTATTCACATGGAGTTACAAGGACTTGAAGAGAGTAGACCCTGACATGTGCTCACATATGATTCCCATGACCTCAGATGCCAAGCCCTCTAAGTAGAAGCCATACACATATAATGAAAATTATGCTGCCAAGATCAAGGAAGAGATAGATAGATTGGTGGAAGCAGGATTTATCTATGAGATTGAGCACACTAAATGGGTGTCCCCCATTGTAGTGGTGCCCAAAAAGAATGGCAAGTTATGTGTACGCATTAACTTGAAGAAGGTTAATGCATCCACTATCAGAGATAGTTATCCGCTTACTATCACTGAGCATCTACTAGAAAGAGTAGCAAGCAAGGAAGTATACAACTTCCTTGATGGATTTTTTGGCTACAATCAAGTGTTCATAGCTCCAAAAGATCAGCATAAGACAACTTTTGCCACAGAGTGGGATATATTTGCTTTTTGGGTAATGCCCTTTGGGCTTACCAATGTGCCAGCCACCTTCTAGAGGTTGATGTGCCATGTCTTTAAAGAGTTCTTGAGGAAGAACTTGGAAGTCTATGTTGATGATCTCTATGCTCATTCCAACATTAGACAAACACATATCCCCGAGCTGAGAGCTATCTTTGACAAATGTAGAGAATATCAAGTTTGCTTCAACCCAGAAAAGTGCATTTTCATGGTCAGAAAAGGCAAGATTTTGGGACATATAGTGTCAAAGAATGGCATATCCATAGACGAAGAGAAAGTGCGAGCTATTTCACAGTTATCTAGGCCAAAGAATGTCAAGGAAGTACAAGCCTTCATGGGACATTGTGGATATTATCAACACTTCATTCACATGTATGCAATCATTGCAAAGCCTCTATACTCCCTCTTGACTAACTTTGAGTGGATGAACAAATGTGAGAACTCCTTCAATGAGCTTAAGAGATGATTGTGTTTTGCACCAATCTTGACTACACCTGATTGGAACAAGCCATTTCATGTTCATGTGGATGCATCCAATTATGCCATTAGATGTGTCCTTGCACAACCTACTAGTGAAGGTAATATGGATCTCCCAATAGCCTATGCTAGTAGACAGTTGAATGCGACTGAATGAAACTATACCACGACCGAAAGAGAAGGATTAGGCATGGTATATGCAGTAAAAAAATTTAGACACTGTTTGCTTGCAAATAAGTTTAATTTTTTTATAGACCATCAAGCATTACTATATCTAGTGAACAAACCATCCAATACTGGAAAATTAGTAAGATGGTTCCTCTTACTAATGGAATACAACTTTGAAGTTGTGGTTAGGAAAGGTTGGACTCACCTGAGGGCAGACCACCTTTCTAGAATAAATTTTGGAGAGTCTCCTCAAGGAGTGTCAAATGACCTCCTTGATGCCTACTTGTTCAATCTAGAGGTAGTGCCTGAGTGGGCCAAAAGTATAGTGCCTATTCTCACCTTCGGACCTAAACACCCTATGTTAAGAACTAGAGACAATGAAGTAGTCAGGTCTCAGAAGTACCACATAATGGTAGGAAACATGTATAAGGACACCAATCAAGGCATACTAGCTTGCTGTGTAGACGAAGATGAGCATGTCGAATGGTTGCAATTAGCACATGTAGGTGCACTACAGCAACACCATTCGAAACATAGGACCCTTCAAACTCTACAAAGGTTAAGGGTATATTGGCCAACAATGGAAGCAGATGTTCACAAGTTATGCAAAGAATGCCCAATCTGCAGCACTAGACCTCCATTGGAACATGCAACTCTTTATCGAGTGTCCTATAACCATGTTGGGTCACTTACCTTTGCATGTTCTCTTGGTAATACATTCAGTATTGTCTGTTGTGCTCCAAGATTCTTCTTCTTGCTTGTGTTGTTCACAATCATCCTTATAAGTTCTATAAGCCTAGGTTAGCCTATCCATGTTCTAGGGTCATGGTGGTTTGATCCATGCGATTGATTTATGGTGTAAATTAAATGGTAGAAAAGTAAAATCAACAACCATTTGTTTTTGGCCCTTTATTTTGTTTAATCCACACTGTGGATCAACTCTAGATCCAATGGCCAACATCAATTAGGCCCTTCGCCAATTTAACAAAGCTATTTTTGTTTCTAGCCCTATGATTTAGGTTGATCCTCACATAGGATCAATCCCAAATTCAATGGCTTAGAAGTAGCCTTCCTAACCATCCATCTACAGTTTGCTCTAGGCCTCATCTAACCTCAAACTTAAGAACCTACCAATGTTTAAAACTCTCACATGTCTTCTCCTCTTAATGGGGGCCTTACAAACTAAAGCACCATGGAACAATGGTGGTTCTATATAAGGATGAGGCATTGATCATATCTAACACCCCCCTCAATGTCCGCCCAAAGGTGAACTACCTCCTTGGCCCAACAGCAGGTCTTTGAATATATATATGAAGTAGATCCTAAGTAAGAACTTTTGTGAAGGTACCTACTGCAATATTCTTGGTTGGATAGTAGACTATATCCACCATCCCTCTCACGTGTACTTGATTTCCAAGTCTTGAATGTCCTTCATGAGGCCTATTTGCAAACCTAATCCAAATTCTGATTGAAAAACTGATATCCTTTATAATGATCCATAAGTAAAAAAGATTACCAAAGACCTTCTTGTATCTCCCAGTGTTTGTAAACTTATAGTCAACTTATTTTGGAGTTTATTGACCTCCAAATTATAGCTTGAAGTAGGTGCAAGCCCATAGGAACTAGTTGACCTTCTCACAAACTTATGCGAAAAAAATTAGTCATGCTTGTAGAGCTTGATTCTCTTTATTCACTTAAAATTTTTAAGAACTATTTTAGAACATATACTAGACCACTAAGAGCTTTCAAATGCGTTATGGAACACTCAAATTGGGTAAATATACAAGGAGATATGACCTTTGCAAATTTGGAGGTTTAATGGAGACCCTAAACAAAGATAAACCCAAGAACACAAACTGTGACATAGGTGTAGTCTAATGAAGAATTCGCCTAACTCACTACCTAGATTTTCTTTTCACTTTGGTGAGATATAATTAGAATTAACAAGCTATCTTACATGCAGAGAATCAGTACAATTATACAATTCAATATGGAGAACTAGGACTTAGTGCTAATGGACTTCTTGTTAGGAGGCAAGTCACATAAAGACCAGGTACCATTTTTCATGATAGCATCATATTCAGATTGCATTGCAGCCATCAAATGTTTAGAATTTTGTGCTTCATCAAACAAAACAGGTTCAGTCCACATTGTACCAAGCTAGGAATGAGGCTCGTGTTGCTTATCTTCGAAAACAGTTGGAGAATGAGCACATGAATGAAGGCGATTCTATGGACAGTTTCCTAACAAAGATCAAAGATTTGAAGGAACAGTTGATTTCTGCTGATGAGGTTATACCAGATAGCTCACTTGTGCAGACCGTTCTGAATGTGCTTCCTGACTCATATCAGAGTTTTGCTTCTACTCTTCGGTTGATGATGAAAGGCAATCCGAATGCCTTATCATTTGAGGAGTTAGTCTCTGTTCTGTTGCAGGAAGATCAGTCCAGACAGAACAGGTCCATTATGCGAGTTGCAGATCAAGCTTTCCTGGCTAGTCAGAAGGGCAAAGGAAAATGGAGCTCTTCTACTAGTAAGCAGAAATCTGCAAATGCTGCACATTCAAAGAACCAAGACAAAGATGAGAAAAAATCAGAAAAGCAGAAATTGTTTTGTAAGTACTGCAAAGGCAATGATCATATCATAAAGAACTGTCCAAAACTGGCTGCTAAAGAGGCAAAGAAGAAAGAGGCTTGAATGGTTGTTGCAGAGGCCTCTACACCAAAAACAGAGTCTGCAAATCTTGTGCAGGAAGAAGAATGAGCGTTTACTACTGTCTGCAGTTTTGACCCATCTTCTCATGATCAATGCATGTCTGCAGTAGACTCAGATGTTTGGTACTTTGACAGTGGGGCAACCAAACATATTACCTCGCAGCGTAGTTTCTTCTCTTCACTCGAGCCTGCCCCTACAAGGAATACTGTTACATGCGCCAACAACTCCTCTTATCCTGTTATGGGAGTTGGTAAGATCATTTTGACTACTGCTGATGGTAGTTCTTTCACTTTGTTAGATGCTTTATTTGTGCCAGGGATCAAAAAGAATCTGTTATCAGTTTCTACATTAGCCAAGATTGGCTTGGTTGTGAAATTTGTTGATGACAGGTGTACAGTCCATGATCTCTCAAATGGTGATGTGATTATTGCTTCTGGCATTTTATGTCGTGGGATGTATAAGCTCATAGACTATGAAAGATCTGTGAATGATTCGGCATGTGCAGTTCATGATTCTCAGGCTATGTTAGATGCAAAGCTTTGGCATGCACGCTTTGGTCATCTGAATTTTGCTAGTTTGTTACGCCTGCAGAAATCTGAAATGGTGTCCTCTTTGCCCAAACTTGAGACACCAGGAAAACATGTTTGTGAAGGCTGTATTTTGGGCAAAATGCAGCGTTCTTCCTTTCCAAAAGATGGTTCAGTTCGGGCTACGCAGAAATTGCAGCTTGTACATAGTGATGTCTGTGGTCCTATGCAGACACCCTCTTTTGGAAATTACCTTTACTTCGTGACTTTCATTGATGATTTTTCCAGGCATGCATGGGTATATCCACTCAAAGCAAAGTCCGAAGTGTTCATGTGCTTCAAACAGTTTTTGGTTTTGGCTGAAAATCTGTCAGCATGTAAAATGGGCACCCTCCATTCTGATCGAGGGGGGGGAATATATGTCTTCAGATTTTAATGCATTTCTGGCTGAACGTGGGATAAAACACCAGTGTACAGTGCCGTATACACCTCAACAGAATGGAGTTGCTGAACGGAAGAACAGGTCTCTCATGGAGATGGCGAGGTGTGTGGTCAAGAGTTAGGCTTTACCTCATAGTTTCTAGCTTGAGGCTATCATGTGTGCAGCATATGTACTGAACAGGTGTCCCACTAAAGCACTACAGTCTATCACTCCATATGAGGCTTGGCATGACCGCAAGCCATCTGTTGCTCATCTGCATGTTTTTGGTTGTTTGGCATATGCATTAGTGCCTGAACAACATCGCAGAAAATTGGATGATAAAGCAGTTAAATGTATTTTTGTTGGATACAGTTCTGAAAGTAAAGGCTATCGTCTGTATCATCCATAGACTCAACGCATTCTGGTTAGCCGTGATGTTGTATTTGTGGAAGATGTTATTCAGCCATTGCTTTCATGTACTAAGGAGACATCTGTTAGCTCCAAAGACATGTATGATACTTTGATGCCTCTTTTTACAGGTGGACAGTCTAGTGCTGGTCCTAATGAGGCAACTTCTCAGCCTTTGCAGGTTTCATATGATGATGCAGATCATTCCATTTCTGATGCAGATTTACATGATGCACTTGCTGATGAGAGAGCTGATATTGAGCAGGCAAAAACTATGCCAAAATGGCTGGTGCAGACTTTGCGTGACATCAAATTAGATGCACCTTTGTCATATCGTACTCGTTCAGGCTCTCATAGTGCCTCCTTTGCATCAGATTGCTATGCTATGGTTGCATCTAGTCTCTGTGATGAGAATGAGCCTGTTTCTTTTGATGAAGCACAGAATTCAGAAAATTGGATGGCTGCTATGCAATCTGAATATGATGCTATAATGAAGAATGATACATGGTCTTTATGTGACTTGCCTCCTGGCAAGAAGGCCATTGGCACTAAGTGGGTATACAAGCTGAAGCGTAAACCTGATGGTACAGTTGACAAGTATAAGGCTAGGCTTGTTGCAAAGGGTTATGCATAGGAAAGAGGCATTGATTTTGATGAGACCTTTGCACCTACATGCCGTATGACTACTGTTCGGAGCATTTGTGCACTTGCAGCCCATCATGGTTGGAATGTACATCAGTTGGACATTAAAACAACATTTCTGAATGGTGATTTGCATGAAGAAGTGTATGTTTTTCAGCCCCGTGGCTTTGTGCAGAAAGGGCATGAAAACCAGGTGTGCAGGTTAAAGAAGGTGTTATATGGTTTAAAGCAAGCACCACGTGCTTGGTATGAGAAGATACATGCCTATCTGATTGCACATGGTTTTGAGAATAGTCCAACTGTAAGCACCTTATATGTTAAGCGTGCTAATGATGTGCTTCTGATCATTGTTGTCTATGTAGACGACATGCTGCTCACTAGTCCTATTGAGAAGCATATTGCTGATTTTAAGGCTGATTTGCATGCCTCATTTGAGATGTCTGATTTGGGGCATTTGCATCACTATTTGGGCATTCAGTTTATGCACGTTGATGGTGGAATGGCTTTGTGTCAAATGAAATATATTGACACATTATTGCAGCATTTTGGCCTTGAAGACTATAAGCCTATTGCCACTCCTATGGAGATAGGTTTACGATTGAGTATTCATGATGCTGGAGATGCATTTGATGTTGTTCTCTATCAGCAGGCTGTTGGATGCTTGGTTTACTTATGCATTACTCGGCCAGATATTCAGTTTGCTGTCTCACAGATGAGCAGGTTTATGCATTGCCCAGGAGTCACGCATTGGAAAGCGGTTAAGCGCATCTTTCGGTACTTGAGTGGTACTCGGCTACTTGGGTTGTTTTATCCCAAGGGGGGATCACTACCGCCAGATTTGCATGCTTTTTCTGACTCAGATTGGGCTAGTTGCTATGACACTCGTTTCTCCACCACTGGTTTTTGCTTCATGCTTGGTAGCTCATGTATATCTTGGTTGAGCAAGAAGCAGCCTACTGTGGCCACTTCCAGTTGTGAGGCTGAGTATAGGGCAGCTTTCACAGCGACTGTTGAGTGTGTGTGGCTCAGACGCCTTATGGCTGATTTGGGTGTTGGCCAGTCTTCTGCCACCACCATCTTCACTGACAGTCAGAGCGCATTGGCAGTTGCGAGGAACCCTGTGTTCCATGCTCGCACTAAGCACATTGAGGTGCATTATCACTATGTCAGGGAGAGGTTCTCTGCTAGGAAGATCAGCTTGGCATATGTGCCCATGCAGGAGAAGTTTGAAGCTTTCCGCAAAGCTTTGGGCTTACTTCCTTTTGTGGAGTGATTTCCACATAGCTTGGCACTTCCTTATACATGAGTGTCAGCTCCTTGTTCACCGCATCACTCCCAGGGGGGATTTGTTGATATATTTAGGTAGTGATGTGTGTGAACACTCTAGGACCGCCGGGGCACTTTTTCCCTTTTAGGAGGTTTCTTTCCCCCAGCTTGTATATACGCCTGTTGCCCTAATGGGCTACTTATCTTTGTACATTCTCTAGTAATACATTCAGTCTTGTGTGTTGTGCTCCAAGCTTCTTCTTCTTCCTTGTGCTGTTCGCGTGCTTCCGCAGACGTCTCCCTTCTGGAGTAGATCCTTGTGTTTGCACATTGGATCACGTAGGCCTCCTATCAAGATGAACCACTTTTGTCCATTTTAAAACTTGAAGAATGCCTATCCACTAAGACAAGTCATTTCACCCTTTGCTTCTTGCTTGAAGCTGATCTTGTGTTTGCACCAAGAGGTTCTAGCTCTCACAACTTTGCAAAGATATGAAGCATTATGTACATAGAAGTGACAAGCTCACAATTTTCCACAAGAACTGAGAGCCAACTACCACTTGGCCAACAAGCCTTCACTTTTGCCCCTTACATGGAGCAAATTCAACTGTGCATTGGACTCGAGAGAGGCCTTGTTGCCCAGAATTGAGTATTTTTCCCATTATATTGAACTCTCTGCAAAGCATACCTTTCCCACAAGCCAAGAGAGTGCCCTCTGAATAGAGAAAATATAATTTGAAATGCTCATGGTGAAGTTCTCAATAGTTGCCACTTGCAAGGATTCACTTTTTTGCCAAGAAGGTCTCTACGCCAAGATAGATTTTGGCTTAACCTGCATGAAGGGAAGAGAAGCTAAAACACATTGTTTGAGGCCTTAACCTTAGTTGAAGAAGAAAACTCCAAGTTTGCATCCAAATTACAAGATGACCATGGGGGTGCGCGGTCCATTCCGAAGATTACTCAGCTTCATTGTTGCATGAAAGCTTGATCCCCCCCATATGCATGGGTGAGGGAACAAGCCCAAAGGTCCGATGTTGAGAAGAAAACACCCTGGTGCTTGCATTTTGGATCTCCCCGGGGAAAGATAACTAAGAGGTGAAAGAGAGGCCCGCATAACAACACAACGACCCTGAATAACAGGTGTGACTCAAGGCCTATATCATAGCAAGGTGACCAAGAGGACCAAGTGGAAAAGGTTCATCCAAGGCCTATGTGATAGCAAGAAGGAGGGGAGATGAAAGATGGGCAAACCAAAGAGATAATGCATGCTTCTCTCTCACATTTTTCATTCCCACTATAAGTCACCAATGCATAATCCATGGGTGTGAGACTTTGTTTTTGGTGTGACTTAGACTTGTGTGTGACACCAGCAAGTTAGTTGAACAAGCGACATGCTAGAAATTTGCACATATAAAAATTGCATTTGAAGTTGTTGATGAGATTTGTACAAAATACCAAACAATGTTGCATATATTTTGGATCCAAGAATAGTTTAAGATGAGTCAAAAACGGTTCACTTGAACCTTTCCCAAGGAGTGAGTAGGTGTGATGCAAAGTCGGACCATTGGTTAGATTTTACATGTGGCTAGAAATCCCAAATTCGCACTAGGGGTTAGAATTTCCACTTTTGACCCCTTTTTGCATGTGTCGCTATGTACCTTGTGGATTGTTGATGGGTTGAGAATTCGCTCACCTTTGAGGGACTTTTGCTAACGAAGATATCCATGTGCACACATTGTCAATAAGAGTAAGAAAGCAAGCCAACAAAGTGGGCTCATGTTGATACTAGTTGAATTTTCACATGGCTATCATAACCGGACCACTTCATGAATGGTGACTGCCTACAGGAAGAATCCCAAAAGAGTTCCAAGACTTGTTGCATTGGTCTTGAACATATTTCACGATTGTCCACATACCTTTTGAGCTGAAGCAGACACACATAACCTGCATTGCCTCTAGAAGAACAAGGGTCCTCCTAATCTTGGCAATGGCACATTGCAATATGCACACCTTGTAGAATTCGAATTCCCAAGAGATAGATGGAGTAGAGATGGGAGGTTAAAACCTTGTAGGATTGTGCTTCATGTAAGCATGCGTGTTGCTTTTGGCAGATTGTTCAAGATAACTTGAGATAAGTTGGTTCAATATGGATTAGAGGGGGATCCATCTCATGATGGGTGTTCACAAACACGGGAGTGCGTTTGCATTGAGCTTGGACGTAGTTGGATAGACACTTGGGATGCCTACCAAACTGAAGTTCCCATGGAGGTAAGCCAAGAGCCCCAAGGAACCTTGCTAGGGTTTATGCTTGCAATAGGAGCCAAGAACCATGTAGGAAACGTTGTTGAATGTATATATAAGTGCAAACTCACCTTGCTTGATGAAACTTGGGGTCACAAAGAAGGGACCATCCGAAGCACAAGTTCACCTTGCAACATGACGTTTACCCTTGTGCAGAAGGGGTGTGACCCAACCAAAGAGCAAGCTCACCCCACAGCCATGTAGCCTTTGCCAAGGGCTATGAGCCAGTTGAAGCATGAGATCGACCTGAGTTGAAAGTGTGGCCTTGTTGATGGAGCATGGATCATCCATAGTGTGAGTCCATCCCACTTATATGATATGAAGCCAAAGGGGAATGGATGGGTTGAAGCATGAAGTCTACTCCACGAGTTGTTGTTTCCATGCAAGGGGCATGGATTGACCAAAGCACAAATCTAGCCTACGATGTTGCCCTGTACTTGGAAGAAGGGTGTATGTTGGTCGAAGTGCTAACTTAACCCCCATGAAGCTCATTTTGCACTAGAAAAAAGCATGGTACATCATTTTTATGAAACACTTCCATGTCTTCTCTAGTTGTAGAAGGGGAAGGAACCACCCAAAGCACAACTCACCATGCTACGCTTCCATAAGCCGATATATATAGCTTTTTGGTTCCTTTGAGCATAGGTTGCTTTCTTGCCTTGCCCACACTTGCCAAATCATGGACATTATTTTTCCAAGCTTCATGCATTGCTAATGCATTCCATGCTCCATCACATTGTCATAGATGCTCGCAACAAAAGAGCTCTGATACCAAGTCTTATGACATGGCTTGGATGATATACAAGTCAACCTCAATGAGAGGATAAAAGGAAGCATTTTGATGAGATGGTCTTTATAGTACTTGTGCAATTATCAAGAGATAATAGGGACCGATCCACAACCTATCTTGAGAAGCATCCAAGGTGCCAACCGAAAGCCATTAAAAAATGTAGCCTACATATGAGCAGCTTAATCCATCATTCTCCATGGTTTCATGCCATAGGTCTCATCCTTATGGAGAGGAGGCCATATCGGATACCCAAATACTCACAGAGGTTGGGAAAACATTATCATTACTAGACATTTTCTTGAATCAAGGGTTGATAAAAAGTTTAATTCAAGGAAAACAGATCAACACATATGCTTCCTAGTGTGTCATTGCCATGGGCTCATAAGGACTCACCCCCTAGGTGTGGGATATTGGGGAAGCTCACGATCAAGCTATGGAAGAGTATCCTCTTTTTGGCCGTCACCTCTGAGAGGTGCTCACCCATGGAGCACAACATAATGGACCTTACTATAGATGTGGTGGTGATCAAGTCATTCGAGATTTCCCTATGTCAAATGTGCCACCTCGAAACAGGTGGGAATATGGTTAGCATTTTCATTGTGGAAATGAGCACATTTTCAAGGATTGTCCTAAAAATCCCAATAATTTACAACCATCCACGTAGCTTAATGTTGAGAGTTAATATATCCCCTCTAGGAGTGAAATGGAGAATGTAGTTTAACCAAATCGATGATTAGAGCACAAGTAAAGAGGAAGGTATAAAATATTAGCCAAGTAAAGAGAAGTCAAAAGTGTGTGAGGACTCAACACGGAAGGAGCAATCGCGAATTGTAGTAGAGAATTTAGTTGAACCACGGGATTCCTCAAGATGGAAGAAGGTGCAAAAGTGGAGAGCTAGAAGAGAAAGAGCAAAACAAAAATTGGGAAAAACAAGTAGGAGACTTAGAGAAGATTTTAGTAAGAACTTGAAAGAGAAATCCTTGTAAGCATAAAACACACACAATATTTAATGAAAGTGGCTCACAACCACTAGGCAAGATTATTTCTACCAGATCCTCTGCTTGAAGATTTAGAAGCTCTTAAAAGCATATCGGTCAAGAATAGCAATAGGAGCAAGTCTATAACAACACAAGAAGTGTTATCCAATATGAGACTTGGAGAAGGAAAGATCAAACATGTGCAAGAAGATGATATGGATTACTCAAACTTTTCTAAAAAAACTATCATCCCCCATTCCTACAACTAGGATACTCGATCCAATATTTAAAGAGTGCATTCAAGAAAAGAACGAAGCTGAGATACGCACGGATAGAGAACCATGAAGTAATTTCAATCATAAAAGGGTTTGCAAGTCGTGTACTAGGAGAAGATGCAATCAATTTGTGCACCTCCTAACTATATTGGTCCATATGAGCAAGCATATGATTATCATCAAGCTCCAACAATGATATTGATGAGACACAGATCTAATGAAGAAAGCTCGAACTCCATGAGAGATCTTGGAAAATCAAACACTCAATGCATGCAGGTAGTAAAAGAGTTGTTATAACTCAAGCCTCATATGTGAGAGAAGTTGATGGAATGTTTGAACATAGAAAAACCTCTAGATAAGAAATGAACTCGGTCAAGGTAGGATCACTAGTGGTTGAGATCCATGTAGACAAAGTTGACGACTATAGAGAAGGAGATGAAGGTGGCACTTGTCTTTTAATCACCTTCAATTTTTATACCACCAAAGTTATTATGGACGCAAGATCAGTTGTTATAGCAAGTAAAGAATCATGGGAAACATGGGGTCAACTTGTCTAGCATTCAATGACAATGAAACTACACATTATATATGAACTTGTATAAAGAACTATATCATTCTTGGAAATCATAATGCTAACCACTTGTGGTGTGGAGTTTGAGCATACCCTAGTTATTTATCAATTTGGAGAAGTATGCAACTATGATGTGATCTTAGATGGACCATTCATGAGACAATTGGAATTTGTCCAAGATTGGTGGGGTGGAGATTCCTTGTAGTTGCAACACTTCCATGTGACTTGAAAAATCAACTTACATGATTTTTCATGTGAATGTTCCTCCATTGCAGTGGAACCTTGTCCTCAAGGAGGTACATGATTTGTCAATACATAGTGTAGACTTCGGTGATCCTTCATGGAGGCATGAGGATACTCAACTATGCATATGCAAAGCTATTAAATGATATGAGAAAAGATTATTCGCAAGAGAACATAACTCAAAATTTCTTAGATCTACAGAAGATCTTGCTTACATACCCCAAATCTTGAATGATGAAGAATTTGAACCATATGTACGAATAGAAATCATAGCCACTTTGGACATATGTGTCAATCAGAAAATTGTGATGATGATGGAGTGTACTCATGAAGATGGGCATGATGCAAATTTGTATGGTAGTCATTATAAATGAAACTTTTAAGGATGAATAAATGAAGGATAAATTGGAGATTGAATCCATTATAATGAAACCTTCATCTGACTCTAAGGAAATCTTCTTACAAGGGATAGGATCGAATTCTAGTCCTGCAAGGGAAACATAGCATTGACCCATTTTCAAGGTGGAATAATATGTTGGAGATAGACGTCTGTGGAAGCACGCAAACAACACAAGGAAGGAGAAGAAGCTTGGAGCACAACACACAATACAAAATGTATTACTAGAGAATGTACAAAGATAAGTAGCCCATTAAGGCATTAGGCGTATATACAAGCCGGGGAAAAAAACCTCTTAAAGAGGGAAAAAAGTGCCCCGGCAGTCCTAGTGTGATCACACACATCACTACCTAAATATATCAACAAATCCCCCCTAGGAGTGATGCGGTGAACAAGGAGCTGGCACTCATGTATAAGGAAGTGCCAAGCTATGTGGAAATCACTCCACAAAAGGAAGTAAGCCCAAAGCTTTGCGGAAAACTTCAAACTTCTCCCTAGGTAGAGCCTTCGTGAAAAGGTCTGCAATGTTCTCCTGCGTGGGCACATATGCCAAGCTAATCTCCCTAGCAGAGAACCTCTCCCTGACATAATGATAATGCACCTCAATGTGCTTAATGCGAGCATGGAACACAGGGTTCCTCGCAACTGCCAATGCGCTCTGACTGTTAGTGAAGATGGTGGTGGCAAAAGACTGACCAACACCCAAATCAGCCATAAGGCTTCTGAGCCACACACACTCAACAGTCGCTGTGAAAGCTACCCTATACTTAGCTTCACAACTAGAAGTGGCCACAGTAGGCTGCTTCTTGCTCAACCAAGATATACATGAGCTATCAAGCATGAAGCAAAAGCCACTAGTGGACACACGAGTGTCATAGCAACCAGCCCAATCAGAGTCAAAAAAAGCATGCAAATATGGTGGTAGTGATCCCCCCTTGGGATAAAACAACCCAAGTAGCCGAGTACCACTCAAGTAGCCAAAGATATGCTTAACCGCCTGCCAATGCTTGACTCCTGGGCAATGCATAAACCTGCTCATCTATGACACAGCAAACTAAATATATGGCCGAGTAATGCATAAGTAAATCAAGCATACGACAGCCTGTTGATAGAGAACAGCATCAAATGCATCTCCAGCATCATGAAGACTCAATCGTAAACCTGTCTCCATAGGAGTGGCAATAGGCTTACAGTCTTCAAGGCCAAAACACTGCAATAATGTGTCAATATATTTCGTTTGACACAAAGCCATTCCACCATCAACGTGCATAAACTGAATGCCCAAATAATGATGCAAATGCCCCAAATTAGACATCTCAAATGAGGCATGCAAATCAGCCTTAAAATCAGCAATATGCTTCTCAATAGGACCAGTGAGCAGCATGTCGTCAACATACACAACAATGATCAGAAGCACATCATTAGCACACTTAACATATAAGGTGCTTTCAGTTGGACTGTTCTCAAAACCATGTGCAATCAAATAGGCATGTATCTTCTCATACCAAGCACATGGTGCTTGCTTTAAACCATATAATGCCTTCTTTAACCTGCACACCTGGTTTTCATGCCCTTTTTTGCACAAAGCCACGGGGCTGAAAAACATACACTTCTTCATGCAAGTCACCATTCAGAAATGCAGTTTTAATGTCCAACTAATGTGCATTCCAACCATGATGGGCTGCGAGTGCACAAATGCTTCGAACAGTAGTCATACGGCATGTAGGTGCAAAGGTCTCATCAAAATCAATGCCTCTTTCCTGTGCATAACCCTTTGCAACAAGCCTAGCCTTATACCTATCAACTGTACCATCAGGTTTACGCTTCAGCTTGTATACCCACTTAGTGCCAATGGCCTTCTTGCCAGGAGGCAAGTCACATAAAGACCAAGTACCATTCTTCATTATTGCATCATATTCAGATTGCATAGCAGCCATCTAATTTTCTGAATTTTGTGCTTCATCAAACAAAACAGGCTCAGTCTCATCACAAAGGAGCTAACAGATGTCTCCTTAGTACATGAAAGAAATGGCTGAATAGCATCTTCCACAAAAACAACATCATGACTAGCTAGAATGTGTTTAGTCTGTGGATGATACAAACGATAGCCTTTACTTTCAGAACTATACCCAACAAAAATACATTTTACTGCTTTATCATCCAATTTTTTGCGATGTTGTTCAGGCACTAATGCATATGCCAAACAACCAAAAACACGCAGATGAGCAACAGATGGCTTGGGGTCATGCCAAGCCTCATATGGAGTGATAGACTACAACGCTTTAGTGGGACACCTATTCAGTATATATGCTGCACACATCACAGCCTCAAGCTAGAAACTATGTGGTAAAGCCTGACTCTTGACCATACACCTCGCCATCTCCATGAGTGACCTGTTCTTTCGTTCAGCAACTCCATTCTATTGAGGTGTATACGGCATTGTACACTGGTTTTTTATCCCATGTTCAGCCAGAAATGCATTAAAATCAGAAGACATATATTCCCCCCCTCGATCAGAACAAAGGGTGCCCATTTTACATGCTGACAGATTTTCAGCCAAAACCAAAAACTATTTGAAGCACGTGACTTCAGACTTTGCCTTCAATGGATATACCCATGCATGCCTGGAAAAATCATCGATGAAAGTCACGAAGTAAAGATAATTCCCAAAAGAAGGTGTCTGCATAGGACCACGGACATCACTACGTACAAGCTGCAATTTCTGAGTAGCCCAAACTGAACCATCTTTTGGAAAGGACGAGCGCTGTATTTTGCCCAAAATACAGCCTTCACAAACATGTTTTCCAGGTGCCTCAAGTTTGGGCAAAGAGGACACCATTTCAAATTTCTATAGGCATAGCAAACTAGCAAAATTCAGATGACCAAAGCATGCATGCCAAAGCTTTGCATCTGACGTAGCCTGAGAATCATTTACTGCACATGCCAAATCATTTACTGATCTTTCATAGTCTATGAGCTTATATAGCCCACGACATAAAATGCCAGAAGCAATAATCACATTGCCATTTGACAGATCATGAATTGTACACCTGTCATCAACAAATTTCAAAACCAAGCCAATCTTGGCTTAATGCAGAAACTGATAACAGGTTCTTCTTGATCCCTGGCACAAATAAAGCATCTGACAAAGTGAAAGAACTACCATCAGCAGTAGTCAAAATGATCTTACCAACTCCCATAACAGGATAAGAGGAGTTGTTGGCACATGTAACAGTATTCCCTATAGGGACAGGCTCAAGTGAAGAGAAGAAACTGCGCTGCGAGGTAATATGTTTGGTTGCCCCACTATCAAAATACCAAACATCTGAGTCTACTGCAGACATGCACTGATCATGAGAAGATGGGTCAAAACTGCAAACATTAGTAAACACCCATTCTTCTTCCTGCACAAGATTAGCAGACTCCGTTTTTGGTGTAGAGGCCTCTACAACAACCATTCCAACCTCTTTCTTCTTTGCCTCTTTAGCAGCCAGTTTTGGATAGTTTTTTATGATATGATCATTCCCTTTATAGTACTTACAAAATAATTTCTGCTTTTTTTATTTCTTCTCATCTTTATCTTCCTTCTTTGAATATGCAGAATTAGCAGATTTCTGCTTACTAGTTGAAGAGCTCCATTTGCCTTTGCCCTTCTGACTAGCCAGGAAAGCTTGATCTGCAACTCGCATAATGGACCTGTTCTGCCTGGACTGATCTTCCTGCAATAGAACAGAGACTAACTCCTCAAATGATAAGGCATTTGGATTGCCTTTCATCATCAATCGAAGAGTAGAAGCAAAACTCTGATATGAATCAGGAAGACCATTCAGAATGGTCTGCACAAGTGAGCTATTTGGTATAACCTCATCAGCAAAAATCAATTGTTCCTTCAAGTCTTTGATCTTCGTTAGCAAATTGTCCATAGAATCACCTTCATTCATGTGCTCACTCTCCAACTGTTTTCGGAGGTAAGCAACACGAGCCTCATTCCTAGCTTGGTACAATGTGGTAAGTGTATCCCAAGCATCCTTAGCTGTTCTACAAGAGCGTACATGAGGAATAATGGCACGTTTGACCGAGAAAGCTATCAATGCATGTGCCTGGGCATCTCTGCCATCCCAACAAATCTACTCTGCAGTAGGTGCAGTAGGAACCGTAGTACCAACAGGAATATGCAGAATATCATCATCTTCAACACCTTCTGCATCAGCTTTTGTACCTTTTATTGTAATAGTTGCAGGTGTGATAGGACGTTTTTCAACACCCTGCACAATGTTCCATAGTCCTTTTGCAACCAATACATGTCGCATCACATAAGCCCACAACGGGTAGTTGGTACCATCCAACTTATCCTCAACAGCCAACATACGAAATACATCACTGCTTTCAGCCATGGCCGGTGACTAAAATACCTTGATGCAGAAAATCGACTGTATCTCAAAAAGTTGAACGGAACTTCCCAGACGAGTTTTGATAGACCTATAGCAGACTTCGAGACGCTTAAAATGGCGAACAGAAACTAGTATATACCTTTGGCACAAAAAGACGAAATAGCCTGCACAAGCATTGCAATAGTGCGTTTGGAGGCCGAAATGAGCTCAGATGGCGATTTCGGCACCACATAGCGAAGCTATTTTGATCTTGAAAACACACTGAGTATGCTCACCAAAACTCATGCGATTCTGAGACTGCAAACGGAGGAGTGTCCACGACGCCTAGATGAAGCGACGACCTGCTCTGATACCAATTGTTGGAGATAGACGTCTGCGGAAGCACGCGAACAGCACAAGGAAGGAGAAGAAGCTTGGAGCACAACACACAATATTGAAAGTATTACTAGAGAATGTACAAAGATAAGTAGCCCATTAGGGCAATAGGCATATATACAAGCCGGGGGAAAAAACCTCCTAAAGAGGGAAAAAAGTGCCACAGCGGTCCTAGTGTGATCACACACATCACTACCTTTTTATATCAACATAATGCTCATCGAAAAAGAAGGTGCAAGAAGAAGAAGTCAAGAATGATAACTCGGTCTTGTGTTTGAATAGTTATTGTATAGATGATTTGTATTAAACATGCTTAGAACAAAGATACCTACATATACAAGAGTTGCGAAACAAATTGACAAATGCTAACAATGTAGAGTGTGTTTGAATCCTTAAAAAAATGTGTATTTATGGGGCGTCAAGGAAAAATCTTGGGACATAGTCATTAGGAATGGAATTTCCATGGGTGAAGATAAGATTAAAGAAATCTTAGATCTGCCAAGATCAAAGAATGTCAAAAAAGTGCAAGTATTTATGGGCTATTGTGGCTATTATTTGAGATTCACATATATGTATGTAATCATCCCTAATCCATTATTTGGATTCTTAAAACATTTTGAATGGAGAAAGTATTGTAAGAAAGAATTCAAGGACTTTAAGAAGCTAATGAGCTAAAATCCCATATTAAAATTGTTGGATTACACTAATTCATTCCGTGATCATGTGGACACATCCAACTATGCAATCAAATGTGTATTTGCACAATGAACAGATGAAGGCAAAATAGATTTTACTATTGCTTATGTCAATAGGCAATTTAATCATAGTAGAAGAAATTACTCCATGATAGAATGAGAAGGCTTAGGTATGCTTTATATAGTAAAAAATTTTAACATTACCTCCTAGCTAATAAATTTATAATTTTCATAGGTTATCAAGCCTTGTTGTACTTGGTAAACAAACTCTTGTAACACAAGTATACTATTAAGATTGTTTTTATCCCTCATGAAGTTTGACTTTAAAGTGATTGTACAAAAATGAAATGCCCATGTAAGAGCAAACCACTTGTCAAAACCAACTCATGAAGAACCTCCCCAAGGATACATGGATGATCTACCAAATGCATATTTGTTCGATTTGAACATAATTCCTAAGTGGGTAGAAAGAAGGGTGTTTATATTTCCATATAGACAATTTTGTAAGATCAATAACAAACAAGAAGACGACATTAAAGAAGTAAGTATGAGATAAAAATTGTAAGTTTGTATTATCAAGACTATAATTGATTTCTATTGAGAGATACATAGATGATGATGAGAGACAAACACTCATTTAGCAAGCCCATGAAACCAAATGGAAGACAAAGTTACCCAATTCTAGAACACCATATATATATATATATATATATATATATATATATATATATATATATATATATATATATATATATATATATATATATATATATATATATATATATATATTCTAGAATTCCAACTAGGGGTATATTGGCCATACATGCCAAGAGATGTACATGAACATCTATAAGGATGTGAAGTCTACAAGGACGCTCCACCTAAAGAGAAATCAAAATGGCATTCAACAATGGCACCATAGTAGAGTCTAGCATTGGTAGACTTTCTAAAGAGTGTAAATATTGTCTAGGATTTAGTGCACCAATAAAATGATCCTTGTAAGAAGAGGGTATAGACTATAGAATCCTTGGAAATCAACTCTATAAAAGAGGATGAGATGGTTAATTGAGATTTTGCATACATGAAAGTGAATAGCTTTCCATATTGCAAATGGACCATGCTAGAAAATACAATGGATATTTCTCAAATTACCAAATTCCCATAATGATTCTGATTGCAAGATTATGGAGGTCAACACTCCACATGGATGTAGAATTGTATGTGAAAAGAAATGATGTGTGTGAGATGGTAAAAACCCCTATATAGAAAGATAAACCATGATAGATAGTATATCTTTTGCCGAATGGGGAATTTTTTTTTTGTTCCTATAAGCCAAGCCACAAGAGGTACTCATGTTGAATACATAATAGTGGCCCATATTATTAAACAAAATGGGTTGAAGCGAGAGGTACAAGAAAACATTTTTTCATTGAACAAGTATTCATGAGGGTTGGATTATCCATTGAGATGTTTTAGCTACTACCAAATCTCCCTTTGAGTAGATATTCATGAGATTTGGATTAGCCATTGAGATGGTGGGTGGTCAAGGAACCTCCTTCATCAATGAGGTAGCAAAATCCCTAAAGGATTCTTGCTCGTTCATTAAAAATTAGCCACAAACCAACCACAAGCTAATGGACAAGATGAAAGCTCAAATATTGTGCTTTGTACCATTGCCAATAAGATTGTAAATAATGGTAGATCTGATTGGCACAAACAACTAAATTATCTTGTTTAGGCTTACAAAGTAGCTAGCTATAAGACTACTCTAAGAATTACACATTGAGCTTGGTGTATGGAAAAAAAACACAATGTCAGCAATTGATTTTTTTTAGTACAAACTCTTAGAGTTTCAAAGTATTATGAAGGGTCTATCATGAGATTTCTCACCACATTGTCCAACTTGCAAAATTACAAGGAACACATCTTCATGGAATAGCAAGCATCTATGCAACCAAGTGTAGACATAAAGCATATCATGGTGCCTATATCAAAGACAAGGGATTAAAAGTTGGAGACTTTATCTTTGTGTATACATAAAAACAACATGCCAAAGAGCTAGAAAAGAGAGGATATGGACCATTAGTGATAAACAAGATATCCATAGGAGGAGAAATAAACCTAGCCACATTAGATGAAGAATTATTGCCAAATTATGATAATGGATGTTGACTAAAGCTATATCAAGAATCTATAATGGAAAAAATGTTGGAACATATAAGTCAAGAAAAAAATAGAAAGGAGTCAAAAGTAAAGGAAATAGAATAGCCTAGAATACAAGCACTTGAAAGAATAAGGAAGAGACAAAATTGGAAAAGACTAGCAAGTTATTGAAGGACATAGCCACTATGACCAACCAAATCTTATGGCTAACTATTAGGTATGACATGATCAAAGAAAACCCTTTATAGATAGGAGACCTTATTTCAAGGTAGGAATTGGTCATGATGATTTTCTGCTATTAGATTCACTCATAGATATAAGATTAGAATTAAATAGTATTCCGATAACAAGAGTGAAACAAGCTAAGAGTAGAAATCAAGCTAGTGCATGCATACATTATATGAATGGGAGGCTATTAATCCAAATTTTTTGGTGAAATTTTTATTCCAATTCACATAGGAAACTTGAGTACGAATGTGTTTTTTTATTTGTAATGATAATGATTTTCCAGGAGACATCATATTAGGCCAAGATTGTCTCTACAAGTACTCTGTAATGTAAACATTTAGCACGGTGCATTATTAATAGTCATTCAAGTTCAAGAGATCTTTAGCTTCTTATAGAATAAAGCAAGTACTCAAAAACATATTGAGGTACAATTAGAGTATCCTTGTAAGCTGCATGAGTTCTAGGAAGATATGCTAGCTAAATAATCATCAAATGAGTCTTCATCTTCATATTCATCATCCACCCAACCCACTAACCAATTAGAGGACCTGATTATCATGTATTCCTATCAAGAGGCAAATGAGCTTGTTATTCCTTCTAATGAACCTTCCATTACATCTTCTTATTGAAAAAGTGAGGCAATATCTTCTTGATTGGTGAGGCTCAAATCAAATTACTCTTATCAATCATCTTAAGGGAATAAGGATCAATGACAAAATATTGAGGTTTCTCAACTCAACAAGTTTGGGTGGACAAACTTCAGCATAAATAACCACAACCAATATCTTAGTCTTCAAGTAACTCTAGGATCACCCAAAAATATGAGAAAGTCCTCTCATCAAAGGAACCGTGCATATGTTGGATCCATTTATATATGGGTTATTATTGAAGGCTATAAATCCAACCATTGGAAATGGATAATTAAGGATACTATAGAGTTTCAAATCAAGCTAATTCATCCTACCAACCAATTTCATAATGCTATGAGTAATAAGGCTAAATCGATTGAACATATCATACCTAAAATCAGAAATCAAGTTTCTCCCATATCTACAAGATCAAACCAAACAACACTCTGCCTTGATAGAGCTCATGACCAAACCAACCAATTCAAGGGCCTCAACATTCTTCTCAACCTCAAGCTCTCCATTTCCATCCCATACGTGGATCAACACAAGGAAATTGTATGTGGAGTCCTAACAATTCTTCAAACACTACTATCCAATGACATGTAACCCTCCTAATGCACGCATATATTCTTATACACCTAGTGTATGCATATATAGGACCACTTCCCAAGCCCATGCATCTAGGCACTAATAGTTCATCAATTATAGATTAGCACATACTTTAGGATGGAAGAGATCCTAACACCATGTAAATGACCATTTTTATTCTTTTAATTTTCTATTTGTTCTATTTATTGTTTTATCACCAAATCAATTGTGTATAGTGTGACATTAAAAAAGAAAAAAAATGGAAAAAAGGAAGAACGTAAATTGATCAATCAATCAAGAGAAAACACAAAAAAACAAAAAAACAAAAAAACAAAAAAACAAAAAAACAAAAAAAACAAAAAAACAAAAAAACAAAAAAACAAAAAAACAAAAAACAAAAAACAAAAAACAAAAAAACAAAAAAACAAAAAAACAAAAAAACAAAAAAACAAAAAAACAAAAAAACAAAAAACAAAAAAACAAAAAAACAAAAAAACAAAAAAACAAAAAAACAAAAAAACAAAAAAACAAAAAACAAAAAACAAAAAAACAAAAAAAACAAAAAAACAAAAAAACAAAAAAACAAAAAAACAAAAAAACAAAAAAACAAAAAAACAAAAAACAAAAAAACAAAAAAACAAAAAAACAAAAAAACAAAAAAACAAAAAAACAAAAAAACAAAAAAACAAAAAAACAAAAAAACAAAAAAACAAAAAAACAAAAAAACAAAAAAACAAAAAAACAAAAAAACAAAAAACAAAAAAACAAAAAAACAAAAAAACAAAAAAACAAAAAAACAAAAAAACAAAAAAACAAAAAAACAAAAAAACAAAAAAACAAAAAAACAAAAAAACAAAAAAACAAAAAAACAAAAAAACAAAATAACAAAATAACAAAATAACAAAAAAACAAAATAACAAAATAACAAAATAACAAAATAACAAAATAACAAAAAAACAAAATAACAAAATAACAAAATAACAAAAAAACAAAATAACAAAAAAACAAAATAACAAAAAACAAAAAACAAAAAACAAAAAAACAAAAAAACAAAAAACAAAAAACAAAAAAACAAAAAAACAAAAAAACAAAAAAACAAAAAAACAAAAAAACAAAAAAACAAAAAAACAAAAAAACAAAAAAACAAAAAAACAAAAAAACAAAAAAACAAAAAAACAAAAAAACAAAAAAACAAAAAAACAAAAAAACAAAAAAACAAAAAAACAAAAAAACAAAAAAACAAAAAAACAAAAAAACAAAAAAACAAAAAAACAAAAAAACAAAAAAACAAAAAAACAAAAAAACAAAAAAACAAAAAAACAAAAAAACAAAAAAACAAAAAAACAAAAAAACAAAAAAACAAAAAAACAAAAAAACAAAAAAACAAAAAAACAAAAAAACAAAACAACAAAAAAAAAAAACAAAAAAACAAAAAAACAAAAAAACAAAAAAACAAAAAAACAAAAAAACAAAAAAACAAAAAAACAAAAAACAAAAAAACAAAAAAACAAAAAAACAAAAAAACAAAAAAACAAAAAAACAAAAAAACAAAAAAGCAAAAAAACAAAAAAATAAAAAAAACAAAAAACAAAAAAACAAAAAAAAAAACAAAAAAACAAAACAACAAAAAAACAAAACAACAAAAAAACAAAAAAACAAAAAAACAAAAAAATAAAAAAACAAAAAAAAGTAGTAATTGATTTTTGAGCCTCTGAACATCAAATACTACCTCTTTAACCGTGGGTTTTAACACATCAACAACAAAGTGCAATGGTATTATCTACACATCTAGAAGGCATTCTATAAACAGTAGGAAAATATTCCACAAATAGTCAAATGAGAGGTAAGGAAAAAGAAGTTCTTGTCATCCAACTATATGAAGGCTCGATACTAACTCTATCAAGTCCGGAATTTTATTTTTGTTAAACTAGACCATTAACATGCCATTGATCAACATGATCAAGACACCACCTCATTGTACCATAATTATTTCAAAACATTCCAAAGCATGCATGCACAAGGCTGCTTTATGGGGCCATGCATGAGGCATGCTATTGAGCAATCCCATGCATTGCACCCCTAGTACATCCATCACTTTGGACTAAGCAATAGAAAACAACGTGTTGTTGCCTACTATTAGATTTTTAAGAACAAAGATGCAATTATGTTTTATGCTTAAATCCTCACATGGATAACTCAAATAATCTTGAAATAATGAAGATTATAAAGGACAAGCATGGTGAGGAACCTAAATAGGTAGAAGGTAATCAAAGAAGAAAGTGGAAGAGAAGTTGCAAGAAAAAGCAAGTGTAGTCAATACTAGGCAATATAATGACATTGATTTCTAATCATCTTTGGAAACCTCCAAACATAATGGTGTGAACGCACATTTAATGATCGAAAATCATCAATTGAAAGGTCACCTACATAAGGTTCCTAAGGAACCTCTCTCATTGTAATAACAACAACTCACACCCGTGGCAGATACCACAAGGGTCTATCATCCTAATGTTGCATAGAACATCAAACAAAAGCAAAGGGAAATCAAAAAAGAGATATAAAGTGGGAAATGGACCTTGAAGGTTCATCAACTTTTTTCAAAGTTATTCCTTATTAGTAAAACATTTTTTGATGTATGATAAGCCTTATAAAAGCACTAGAGGATTCATCGATGTGCATTTCCTATTATAACCTTGTAAACTATTAGTTTTCCATAATTCATTAGATTAGAGACTTTAAAGGAGAATAAGGAGTTGTAAGTTATCTTCCAATTCCTTTGGAATAGAAAAAAAGGTTGAATTCGTGGTCTATGTACTCACCTTTGTTTCCAATTTAAAGGAGAATAAGGAGTTGTAAGTTCTCTTATAACTCCTTTATATTGGAAAGGATGGTTGAATTCACAGGCTATGTACTCACCCCCATTATGTCAACATAAATCATTGATCTTACTACTTTTTCTGGTCTCTACTAAATGCTTTTTAATGCTACACACAAAAAACTTCATCCCTCAACTAGATAAGATATAGCCAGACTTTTCCAATACCATTATTTGTGAAAGTGATGAAGAAAAGAGAAACACCTAAGGATATGGTTGGTATAACACCACACACATTTGTATGAGCGAGACATAAAGGCTGAATTGAAGAGTCAATGTGCATTCTATGAGCATTCCTAATTGACACTTTCCATGTTGTCAATGCTCATAAAATATAAAAATAGAAAAATCAAACACATCTAAGTATCTAAAACAAGATACAGATTCTATTTCACTATGAGACATCTGTGTGGAGAATGAGTTCTCCTATGCGCATCAAAAACATGTAGTGAACCCTTGTATGTCCAGCACTTGGACAAACATCTGCACCTTAGATAGCTTTCTGCTCTCAATACAAAACTCAAATGGAATATTCCCTTAGTCAATCAAATTAGACAAAGAAATCTTTCTAACAAGCTATAAATAACTTATTTTGGACAAGTTTTGATTAGGAAACTCAATTGATGAAGATGAACTACCTATCCACATAAGTATGTTGAAGAATTGAACTTCACTCTCAGACTAATAAATCTCTGAATATATACCCTTTGAGGAAGATATTTGAGATAGAGAAATAACACACAAATAGCTTTCCAAAAACCTAAACATGAAGTAATTTGGACGATTTCTAGTCAGGAAACTCAACTTACCAAAATAGACCACCTACACACACAAGTATACTGAAAAAATGGAATTTACTCTCTCATAGATATCTCACAGAATATAAATCCTTTGAAAAAAATATTTGGGATAGAGAAATTATATGCAAAAATCTTTCGAAAAAGTTAAAAATCAAGCAATTTGAATACATTTTGGTTGGGAAACTTAACCAACCAAAATAGACTACATATCTACATGCTAAAAAACTAGATTTCACTCTTTGACTGATATCTCACAGAATATATAAGATTTGAAGGAGATATTTGAGATAGAGAAAGTGCACAAGATAATCTTCCCAGTGAGTATTTAAAGGCAAGAAATGATCAGATATACACTGAGAAATGAGCTTCACAGCAGAGCTATGTACAAAATGACGTGCGGCTGGAAGGAGTCTATGGGAAGACAAAATGACAAAATGACCAGATCTAACTATTGGGAGTTGTTTCCTCTTTCTCTCCTTGTTTAGAACATGCTTCCACTCCACTTTTATAACCAATGAGCATGTGAAGAAGTTTTTGTTTCCTTCTTAACTCACCACTTCCATTTGATTGCCCACTACATGCCACTTACTACAATGGAGATATTGTATGTTTTACTCGTCATGAATTTTGACTAGAAATTTTTTTTTATTTTTTTGTTTTCTCTTCTTTTCGTTTATCTTTATATTTGGTAAATTTATCCAAGCATAGCTCATGTGAAAATGAGCTTGTACATTTATCTTCAAAACTCCCCCTCAAGCTCATTTGGGAGTTATCTTCAATCATGCCCTACAAATTTATCACATCCTTGAAATCTTTGAGTTTAGAAGCATCCAAGAACATTGTAAACATATCTGCAAACTGATCTTTGGTTTTGATTAACTTTATCTCCACATCTTTGCTTAATATCTTCTCCCTTACATAATGGTAGTGGACCTCCATGTGCTTGCTCCTTGCATGAAACATAGGATTGCTTGCCAAGCAAGTACTTGACATGTTATCACCGTATATAGGGATGGTTCCAACTTGCACTTCAAGATCAGCATAAAGTTTCTTAATCCACATTGCTTCACATATGGCAAATGCTAATCCTCTATATTCAGCCTCCATGGATGAAAGTGCAGTGGTAGGTTGTTTCTTTGAGCTCCATGTGATAGGTTTGCTTCCTATCATGAACACATAACCTGAGGTTGTTCTCCTACCTTTCTTTGAACCTGCCCAATCAGCATTGCTAAAGCCTTTGACCTATAATTCTTCATCAAACTTGTAAAACAAAGCATGATTAATTGTATGTTTTATGTATCTCAACACTCTCTTGGCTGAATTTAAATGCTCACTTGTCGACACTTGCATAAACTCAAAAAGTACACCAACAACATAAGATAAATCAGGTCTTGTAATGTTTGCATAGATTAATGATCCTACAATGCTTTTGTATGTCGTTACATCTTCCAATATTTCTCCATCATTTGAGCAAATCTTTGTATTTGTGTCCATGGGTTAAGTGAGTGGTTTGCATTCACTCATTCCAAATCTGAAAAGAACATCCAACAAGTACCTCCTTTGCATCAAGTAGATGCCACTTTTTCCATTAACAACTTCAATTCCTAAAAAATGTTTTAGCTCTCCGAATCTGAAATTTTAAACTCCTTACCAAGCTTCATTTTGACATCTTTAATCCCTATAACATCATTTCTTGTTATGATGAGGTCATCGACGTATATGCAAATATATACCTCTCTATTTTCTTCCTTCTTCATGTACATCTTTAATCCCTATAACATCATTTCTTGTTATGATGAGGTCATCGACGTATATGCAAATATATACCTCTCTATTTTCTTCCTTCTTCATGTACACTGAAGGATCTGCACTACTTGGGTTGTATCCACACTTAATTAGATATTCTACCAATCTCTGATTCCATGCTCTTGGTGCTTGCTTCAAGCCATAAAGTGCCTTTTTCAACCTGCGAAAAAATTCTGGATGGTTTTCATCTTCAAATCCAACCGGTTTACTCATGTATACCTCTTCTTGTAGTTCTCCATTGAGAAAAGCTTTTTTGATGTCGAGTTGATATAATGGCCATCTCCTTGAAGCACCAATTGTTATTAATGTTCTGATTGTTCCCATCTTTGCAACAAGGCTGAAAACTTCATCATAATCTATGCCTTGTGTTTGTTTAAATCCTTTGGCAACTAATCTAGCTTTATATCTAGCTAGTGAACCATCACCATTCCTCTTTACTTTAAACACCCATTTGTTTGGAAAAATCTTCATACCTTCTTTCTTTGGCACTAGTTCCCATGTGTGATTATCTTTGAGAGCTTTGATCTCCTCTTTCACAGCTTGCTTTCATTCCTTTTGTGTGCAAGTTTCTTCAATGTCTCAGGCTCTTTGTCTTTGATAATTTGCATCATGTATGCAAAATGTTTTGCCATGAAATTATCATAACTCGGCCTTTGAGTTGGATACCTTGTCCTTGAATATCTTCTTTCATTTCCTTTAGAAAGTTTCTTCTTTAACCTATTCAGCTTTACGTTTGGAGTGATTACCTCTTCATATTCTTCTTCACTTGCATCTATCTCATTGTTTGGAGTAGCACTTGCTTCTTCGACTCTACTATGAGCTGAATTTGGAGAAAAAGAATGAATCCCCCTCCATGTTGAACATTCTTCATTTGATGTAGATGCCTCTAGACCTGAAACCTTTGTGCTTGATTGTTGAACTTCTCTTTGATTTGTTCCAGCATAATCATCACAATCTTCTTCAAGAATATTTTCCTTTTCTTTATCTTCATACCATGGTCTTAGTGCATCGAAAGACCACATCTCACGAGACTCTTACTTCCTTTGTTCTAGGGTTGTAACACTTGTACTCTTTTTGCTCCATCGAGTAGCCGATGAAAATGCATTTTTCTGACCTTGGTTCCATCTTTGTTCTAACTTCTTGTGGAATGTGAACAAAGCAAACACATCCAAACACTTTCAGGTATGTAAGATTAGGTTTCTTACTGGAATATACCTCCTCTTGAGTCAAGTGATGTATTTTCAATATTGTGCACCTATTCATCAAGTAAATGGCGGTTGTGGTAGCTTCAGCCCAATATTACAATGGTACCTTCATCTCGTTGAGCATGCATCTTGCAATTTCAACAATTTGCCTATTTTTCCTCTCAGCTACTCCATTTTGTTGTGGTGTATACACTGCCTTTTGATCCCATTCTCTTGTAGAAAATCTGAAAATTCTTTTAAAAAGTATTCTCCTCCACCATCGGACCTTAAGGTTTTGATAGGTCCTGTTTCTTTTTCAACTTCAACTTTGAATCTTTTGAGTATACAAAACACCTCTGATTTTTGCTTCATACAAAACAGCCATAGCTTTCTTGAGTGATCATCAATGGAGGTGACAAAAAATCTATTACCATCCATTGATGCCTCTTGGGTTATTCCCCATACATCCGTATGTATCAAGTCCAAGACATTTAGGGCCACATAGTTGCTCCTCTTGAATGGCTGCGTTGTTTGCTTTCCTAGTTGACAAGCTTCACATAACTCATGTAGTGGATCCAATGCTATTAAATTTTGGAAGACCTCTTACCACTTCATGTTTGCTCATGTCCTCTAGCTTTGGAATGTTGATGTGTCCTATTCTTTTGTGCCATTAGTCCAGCTATGAAATCTTCTTATTCCCACATTGAATGTACATGACCTTTCCATGTGGATGTCGGACATCCAAAGTGAACATCCTTCCTTTTCTTTTACCTCGAGACCTTGAAGTCTTCCTTTGGATTCTTTATGAAGCACCAATTCTCATTGAATATGACATGATAACCCTTGTCTACCATTTTTGCTACTAAAATCAAGTTCTTTGAAATTGTAGGAACATAAAGAACATTAGATAGTACCTTTGCTCTACTTGTATCTCCAAGCCTTATATCTCAATATGTTCAATCATGTGTTGAGTATCATCACCTATTTCAATGCATCCTTTTCAACCTGGCACCTGTAGATTAGTGAACAAACTTCCTTAGCATGACATATGGTTACTACAACCTGAATCAATGTACCATTTTTTGTCATCTTCACAAGAGCTTCTATACTCATGTCTCATTGCAAGTAGTGTGTCCTTGCTTCCTTCACTTGAGGTACTTGCATAGTTGCTTTGGATCCTTTGATTGCCACCATTTGGTCTTCCACTCTTACAATCACTAGCATAGTGTCCTACTTTACCACAATGATAGCATGTTATACCTTTATGAGGATTGTAGGATCCTTGGAATTTCTAAAACGATATAAATAACTTGATTTGGACAAGTTTTGATTAGGAAAGGCAACTGACGAAGATGACCTACTTGTCCACACAAGTATGCTGAAGAATTGAAATTCACTCTGGGATTGATAACTCCCTATATATGTATATCCATTGAGAAAGATATTTGACACTACATATACACTGAGATATGAGCTTCACAACAGAGTTGTGTACAAAATGGCGTGCGGCTGGAAGGATTAATGGGAAGACAAAATGACAAAATGACCAGATCCGACTATTGAGAGCTCTTTCCTCTTTCTCTCCTTGTTTAGAATGTGCTCCCACTCCACTTTTATAACCAATGAGCATGTGAAGAAGTTTGTGCCTCCTTCTTAACTCACCACTTTCATTTGATTGCCCACTACATGCCACTTACTACAAGGCAGATATTGTATCTTTTACTCATCATGAATTTTGACTAGACTTTTTTTTTCTTTTCTCTTCTTTTCCTTTATCTTTATATTTGGTAAATTTATCCAAGCATATCTCATGTGAAAATGAGCTTGTACATTTATCTTCAACAATCTGGTGCAAAAGAGCATGCCATATGACAACCATAGGCCACTAGATAAAAGGTTGAAAGTGATCCATGTTGATACAAAACAAGGGATAGAATGAGCAATCTCTCATGCCTTTTGCAGTTGCCATGTTGAGCTAAAAGGTGTTCCTTTTTACATAGAAATCTTGTACAGAGTGAGACATCTTTGTTCCCTTTTGAAATCTCCATTTTGCATTTTTATATGTGAATTATTGGGCATAAAAAATAACTTTTAAACCATGTCACCAAGCTTAATAATTGACATTACATTGCATTATTATGATGAATAGAGAACCATCTACAAATTGAACTATAACATGGTAGATGGTTCTCTATTCACCATACATTGCATTATGTATGGTGAATAGAGAACCATCTACAAATTGAACTATAACATCTTCAATCCCAACAACATTGAGGAATATGATGAGCATCATGCATGATGAATAGAGAACCATCTACAAATTGAACTATAACATATTCAATCCCAACAACATCACTAAAAGGCATGTCCAAGTCTTAGTGAACCAAGAATGTGCCAAGAAACTTTGTTGCGTAAGTGGAAAACCAATCTCAATGTGGTGTAACCTGAAAAGAAGCACCAAAATCTAAAAGTCATGTGTAGGAGAGAGAATCAACCATAGTCATTGATTAATTTATCTTCATTGATGAAGAATGAGGTGCAACCAATTGTTTAACATGCCCATGAATCTACCCTTTTGATTTGACATCCTTAAAATCTTGAAAAACTTTCTTTAAATAGTATTTATTATGGCAATGGAAGAATTCAATGTTCCTCTTTTGAGATTGCCTTATATTCTTATCATTGTTTCCATCTTTTTCTATATTCTTGCTTCTATTTGTTTTTGGTTCTTTTCATGACTAGAATCATTGACATTGCATGCATCTCATGTTGGGTGTGTATAGAAGTGCGAGAGACACACAAGAAGCACACACAAGGAGCACAAGTGCAGCAAGACACACAAAGAAGACGGATGGATGGAATAGCTCTCTCTTGATGATGATTTGAACTAAAGTAAGAGCTAAATAATATTCTTAAGTACAAAGTACCACCACATATGAGTGAATCATGTATGTGGTAACATGGGAAAAAAAACTCTAGCCAGCACTAGAGTAAAAAGTGTCCATGTATAGGGAAAAGGTTCACATCAAAGCTAGTCGAGGAACACATAAGTATAACAAACTCCCCCTTGGAGCGAATGATGTGAACACATACAGGGAGTGACAAATCAGTCCCCCACAAGGTAATAAGCCTAAAGCTTTGTGAAAAGCTTCAAACTTTTCTTGTGGAAGAGCTTTGTTGAATATGTCTACCACATTATCTTCTGTAGGTACATATACCAAATCAATATCTCCTCCATGAAGGCGCTCTCTCACATAGTAATAATGCACCTCAACATGTTTGGTATGTGCATGAAACACTAGGTTTTGTGCAACACAACCAATACACTCTGAGTATCAATGAGAATATGCATAGCAGCATCAATCTCCAAGTGGGCCTCGCATGAGGGTAATGAGAGGGTGATTAACCTTCTTTGTAATGCCATCTAAACTTTGTAAGTCCTTCCCCAGCTCTGTGGGACTTGGGGGGTCCCATGGGCACTAGTCCCCTTCACTTGTACTTTTCCTTTTCTTAATTTAATACAAGTCTGGGAGAGTAGGCTAAGGCTGAACTTCCTTTTATTAAAAAAAAAATATCCATGCAAAGATCCATCAATAGGCATCTCAACCATATACATTCCACTATAGCTATGAAAGTTTCCCTGTATACTCAGCTTCACAACTCGATGTCACCATTGTAGGTTGCTTCTTACTCAAGCAAGATATGCATGAGTCTCCAAGGAAGAAGCAATTACCACTAGTGGACATGCGAGTATCATGAAAACCAACCCAATCACTATCTATAAAAGCATGCAAGCATGGTTGAATATCTCTTCTATAAAAGAGGCCAAAACTCAAAGTGCCTTTGAGATATCTAAACACATGTTTCACCGCTTCCCAATGCTTAGTGACAAGGCTATGCATGAGTCGACTCAACTGGGAAATGTATATTCGGCCTTGTGTTGCATGCATATATAAGACATCTGTAGCTCAGTGATGAGTAGCACCTCCTTTAATGTCAATCCGGGAAGACGTGAGGATGGTATGAAGACCTCGAGCAAGTGGAGGCACAAGTGCGTGAGTGAGAAGCACACAAGCATGCACACACATACACACACACGCGCACACACGGCAAGACAAAGAGTGAGAAGCAATGGAGTTCTTCGATTACTTTCAAAAAGCTCTTACAAGTTCATTTCAATTACAATCCAACCTCAAAAATGAGCTCTCTAGCTCCTTTTATAGTTTTTGACTAGCTTTGGCCCTGTTCCGACCTAGTGTCCGGCCTAGTTAAAAATTAGGTTCCAGGGCTTATTAGAGGGCTCAAACGAGATCTAAAAAATATGAAAATTGGCAGGTAGATACTTCTAAAGCTCCTCAAGCTCAAGGACTCCTTGGCTTGCACAAAATGGAGCTACCAAAATACGAAATGATATTTACAATGGTTTTTAGTGATGAAAATCACTATTTGTGTAGGGATTTCCTCTATTGATTTGTCATACATACCTTTGAGCTCCCTACTTGCTCTGTCTTCTTGTGTGCTCAACTCCTTGATGTCTGAAAAATTTAGATGGCCTACTTGCCAGATCTTCTTTGACTGCCATGTCTGCTTGTGATGTCCCTTCGCTCTGACTCTCTTCGTCTTGTGGCTCCTTCGGTTCCCTGATTGCTGCCAACACCCCCCCCACTCTCGCGTCTGTCGCCCCTGACAGACCCTTGTCTAGATGTTCGTTGAACGTAGTATTGGACGACGTCGGAGGCGAGGTGATGTTCTTCTAATCTGAGCCCCCGTGCTAGATCTGTTAATAATGCGTCCCAATTCACTGGTGCTGGTACGTCCGGGTGTGGCACCCGCAGTTGTTCTGAATGTATGGTTCTCTCCACAGCAAATAAGTGGAGGAGATGTGAAGGCCTGGGTACAAAAATTTCTGAGTGATATTCCCAGAATCCCGTTATGAACATCTCCTCGAAAGTCTGTTTAAAACAAGCTGGGAGGTACTTTATTCTGGCGTGCCAAGCATATATTATTTCTATTGATGGGGTGGTGCTCATGTCGTAAACTAGGTCTTGGTTGCCTGTAATGAAGCCTGCTCCTGAGAAGTGGGGATCCTTAATGTTTTTAAATGTCCTGAATGTGATCAGCATTAATTCAAATATTTTCATACACATTTGTGCCATCACATCGGGTGTATTGCGTAGTCAAGTGCTCCAGTGCCTGATAGTAGAAATCATGTAATTTACAGTGGGAGGTCCTCATGGAGGTGCTAGATAAACATAATTTAGCCACTTGGCACAGCCTTTGATGTTCTTGACAGCAATGGTGAATTCGGGCCATGTGCGTCTTCGTAGGACTGGGGCATAACAAGGATTGTACTTAATAAAGAGGGGCATGTTATTCCAGGTTCGTACCATTTTAGGATAAGTCTCCAAGAGACGGATCCTCCAAGTGGGTTGATGAATAGATCCTCTTTTCGCACTCTCTGGTATATCGTCGGGGCCAAACTGGAGGTGGGGGCTTTCCCACATTGTCGTTGGATCTCTGCGTTGTAATCAGCCAATAATATGCAATATGGCACATACTGATCATCATTGGTCCCTATCCACCTGTGATGGGACATACGTCTGAAATACTCGGACTTGATGACAGTGTCTTCTAATTTGGCTAATGATTGGATCTGTATTGCTACTCGTTCATCGTGGGTGTTCGCTGTCTTCTCTAATGACTGAAGCCATTCAGGTGCTTCCACTTCTAAGGTATCCATTGCCTCGAAGGTTTGTTGCCCGTCTGGCATTGGCATAGGAACGTATGGTTCCTCGTACGAATCATCTACCTCAATGGGAACCAAGTCTTCTGGCTCAGGTTCTATAACTGGAGAGGGTTGCCTTTCATACTCTAGTAACTTTTTCTGGAGCTCAACCACCTGTTCTGTCAATGCCTTCACTTCCTCTGAAGTCGAGGCCGGTTCTATTACCTTGGTTGGAGCCTCCTGTTCCTTGAGCTGGCCACGTAGCTCATCATGTTCCCTTTCCAACTCATCATGAGCATCTAATAGATCCGCATAGCTTTCCAAGATGGTCTTCATTGTCTCTGAGGGTACGGCTTTAAATTGCTCTGGATCAATTTCGTGGGGAGAGCCTTCCATTGCTGCTTCTAGATTTGATTCATTTTGCTGCTACAGTCTCTTGTTCTCTTCAAGGGCGGTTGCCATGTGTTTTCTGAGGAGTGCCAAGTTACGCCGGACTCTGAGATTATCAGCTTGGTATACGTCCAGCAAGGCCTCGAGTTGTTTGGTGCCTGGCTGTTGTGATGGTTGGGGAGTTTCTAGGAGTGTTTGGTGGGCATGTTCGAGCATGGTGTAACGTTGGTTGAGTTCTACATTTTCTTCCTCGATCGCTATGAGGCGGCTCTGAAGTTTCTGATTGGTAGTGATCACTTGATGATAACGATCGTCGAGAGCTCGATACTCGTTCTGAAGTTGATAGACACATTGATTTAAAGCTAGAAATATACTATTTACATTAAATGATGCAGGGAGAGATGAAGATGCAGGGGGAATGGGGACGCGAAAGGGAGTTGTGAATGATGTGGAGTCAAGTGGAGATGTGGGTGGAGGGGGTATGGGGGACGGAGGTTGCATGGGGGAAGGGAGTGGTGCTATGGCAGGAGATGTTTCCATAGTGTCAAATGTTTGAGTGACCGTGTAGATGCGGACCGTGGGTGGGGTGGATGTGACGTTAGTGAAGAGAGTGGTGAAGGTGGGCATAGTGACTCCGCCGAATTGGATTCCCGGAGAGAGTGGAATTCCCATGACGATTGTGGTGATATTGGACGTGGTGGCGATAGTGTCACGTGGTGGAGTGAGTTGTGTAGTGAGGGGTGGGGAGGGTGGTGACAGTGGTGCTTCCTGATGTGCGTTTGTTTGCGTTGTATTTCCTGGTGCTGATACGTTGATATGAATTTGTTTCCCGGATCTCATGGGACGGGCGGGAACTCCTTTCTCAAATCGGTGAATGTAGGCCATTGCCTCATGAATGGCCTCATCCAATCCTACTGCATCTGCATGTAGGTTGATGGACTCAATGAACATATCATCCACACCTTCCTCTGCCAGCAATTGGTTCATGAGTTTCTTGCCTGCTTCAAGTGACATTTTATGCTGTTCTTGAACTAGCTGCATGGTTCGATATAGTCTTTTTATTTGTGCCGAATACGCAGGGGCACTTGCTAACTCTGAAAGTTCATCATACTCTTATTCTTCGTAGGCTTCTTCCTCTTGTTCGGTCTCTTGTTCGTCTACGTCGACTTCTACAACTTGCGGTCGGGTGGGGACTGACGTTGTTGTATGGGTTTGTGGTTCCTGAGCTCGCTCTGTTTCCGTCTCGAGATTAGATTCGTAGATTAGTCTAGCCACTTCTTCATCAGTGAGATCATTGAGAGTAAAGCCCTGTGGAAATTCCAAGTCTGATGGGACGGGTGGAAACACCAGATTGGGTCCCTCTGTACTTGGTCTTGGTAGCCGAATGGTGAATGGTCTAATGCGTCGTGTCTGGGGAGGGGTAATTTCTGGTGTAGTGGTGGCTCCCCTTGGTTGAGCGCAGGGTAATTGGACTCCCCCTCTCATCTTCTTTGATGGAGGACCTGCCGCTGATAGCCTTCTGTGGAACTCCTGGGCCCGGGACCATACGAGTGCCCGCTGAATAGGCACGTCATAGGCTAGACATCGATAGATTATCTTGGTCAGAGCACAACACCCGTGGAGCACATTTTTCTGCTTCTTGTTCCACCGTTGATGGGCTAGGTGGATCTGATCTATGATCCAATGTGGTACGTTGATAGGGAGGTTTTCTGTCTCTGCCAAATACAAGCTAAACCATATCTTCTTTGGGGGCATGGTGAATCTTTCCTGGGCGGGGAAAGCAAAATGCTGCATGACAGTCCGTAGGTGAAGAGCGATGGTCGGTGTCATTGCTACCATATCCTTCAGCTTATTGAGATCTTTATGTTTCATTCTGCTTGGAACCATTGTTTCCTTTTCAGTAGGAATGTGCATACCATGCATGTCCAATGCTTCTCGTACCAGATTGAGGGTCAGTTTGAATCTTTTAAGTTCGTGGCCCGGCAATAGTGAGGGTAACACAAAAGTGCTGTCGCCTCCCTTGGCCCTGCTAGGAGTGATGGTACTGATAAGATAAGAACAACGTAAGAAATCCGGCTTTGGTAAGTGGGCCCTGAAATAACTGTCGAGGCCCGCTTTGGTCCATACCGAACGCATTACTTCGGCATTCTGATAGTTCTCAAATTCGCACGCGAAAAAATGGTAGCGTCCCCATTTACCATTAAACTCCAATTCAGCTTCCCAAAAATAGGTTCCATCACCCAATGGTCCTGCAACATCACTGAACCAATGAGCGTGTTTGCCCACCTGAGAGGTGTGTCCCTGAGGAGGATCCTGAATTGGGAGCACATGCACAGCTTGAAGCTCTTGCGGTCTTTCGGTGAGATGTGGTTCGAGGAGGAGTGTTTCTATATCCACAATCTGTGCGCTGGATCCGGCGTGAGAACTGGAACCTCCGGCTTCTGCCATAGTTATTGCTCGCTACTGATTCTGTCGAGAATATAGAGCATGCGTTAATATTGTAATGGACAAGATAGAACATGTTTGCCCTCGTTACAATATTATCGTGAGGTGAGTAATGGGTTAGTGGTCAGTGAGTGCACGATGGCAGTGTGTGTAGTTAATGCCTGGATAGTCCTAGGAGCTAGATGGAAAGATGCACTGTCTGACTAATGCAGTTAGTAAGTGGAGGTGAATTCACAGATTGGGGTCGGGGGGTTTATTACAAGTCTTAAGTTGCCAAACACCATGGATGACTTTTGGTCTCGGTTTTGTGGAGACTCGGGAGGGTCGCATGAGTAATTCTGCTGGGAGTTGTTGTGTCATTGGGACCCATTTATGAGTGAGTCCGTGCGTGCTTCTAGGTGGCAGTGTGTTCGAGTGTATCAGACAAGAGTGGGTGGCGGGTGCTTGAGCGAGTGAACCATGTCGTGTAAGATGTGAATTGTGTGGGACTAGTTGAGCCCGCAAGCAAGCCTTAGGCACCCAAATTTGTCTTGATTGTGGGTCAGCCGTCATCGACTTCTTGGGTACCCAAATAGATTTTACTTTCTCAACAGGGGTTTTAGGAGTCCTCTTATTATCATCAAGTCGTTGATTACTAATAGGAAGTTGAGACCGTGGTTGCGACTTGGTTACGGTCGGCAGCTCGTCTTTCCGCACCCACATTTGTTTCATCGGCTGAGTTGTTCTGCTTCGTGCGTTCTTTTGGTCTCTCGCCTGGAGAGTCTTCAGTGATTGATTTGTCCTTAGTTGCTGCCTCCTTCTGGCCTTTGGAAAAGAAGGGAGTTCCATTGTGGTTCTGACTCCTTTTTTGAGATCTTCGTTCTTCTGCATCACATAGCCTTGGACAAGAACAGCATGGTCAACTTCATGTGCACCCCTGGAGGGACCAGGAGTCCGTGTCTTTTCTAGTTCCTTGAGTGCTCCATTATTTAACTCAATTGTAATTCTAGTCTGATTCACCCATACCTGAAGAAGTCCACTTCTTAGGTTTAAGTTGATTGCTTGGTCATAGATCCAGTCTTGACCCAAGACAAGGGGTTCAGTGAGGTCCTCATCTTGACACACTAGTACTTTAAATGTCATTGCCTCATCATGAATATAGAGGGGAAGTTCCACCTCGCCCATGCAAGGGGTTTCCACGCCTCCCAATCCTATGAGATATGCTTCCACAGGATTGACAGTTAATTGCAACTCTTGACAGTAAGACAATTTAACAGCACTAGTGGCTGCACCTGAGTCAATCAAGGCTCTTACAGTCCTTGCACTCTTTCCTTGTCCTATATCTAAGGTTATGAAAGGGCGTCGATCAGTTATCCTATGTGAGCTAACACCTGAAACTTCACACATAGCCACATCATATCCTTGATCTTCATATGCATCTTGCCTAGGGTGCTCTCTACCTTGTCTTCTTAATTTCATTCTCTGTATGCGCTCTAGGGCTTCTGCTTGAGCTTCTTCTCGAATTCGCTTTTCTTCCTCTTTGCATTTCTTAGCAGTATTGAGTCGACTTAGCATTTCCTCTGTGAGAGGTTCCTGATACAACTTGACTCTGCCTCCGCTGATATAACTTGGGAGAACATCGCCTTCTAATGTGGCTAGTTGCACTGCTCCACTTGTTGAGATTCTGTTAATGATCATGGGTCCGTAGCCTCTCTTCTCCAGTTTCCTCGCATGTTGCTTCAATGTGTAGACTAAAACTAAGTCGCCTGCCTTTAAACCTTTATCCTTAACGTGGGCATCAAAGTATGCCTTCTGTCGTTTCTTTGCTGCATAGATCCCTGCAGCTGCCCTCAGTCTTGTTTCTCCTAATCGTTCAAGGTCAAAAAGTCTAGAGGATAGTTCATGACCCGTCCATTCGTGCTCTTGTGCTACTTTCAATGTAGGTATTAAGAAGTCCAAAGGTAGCACGGCGTTTTGGCCAAATACCATCTGAAAGGGGGTGGCTTGGAGTACCGTTTTGTAGGCGACTCGATATGCCCAAACAGCATGGTGTAGCTGTTTGTCCCAATCAGAGCGTTTATTGTTCACTAATTTCGTCAGTACATTGCATAAGATCTTGTTGGTGCTCTCAGCCTGGCCATTTGCTTGAGGGTGATAGGGGGCAGACTTCTTATGCACTACCAAGAATTCTTGGAGCAGATTTTCAATAACTTCATTCAAGAAGTGAGTGCCTCTATCACTAACTAGCTCTATAGGTAGCCCGTATCTAGTGAACACATTCTCAAATAAAAACTTAGCTGTTGTTTGAGCATCGTTCTTCGTTGTGGCTTTTACCTCTACCCACTTTGTTAGATAGTCTGTCGCAACAATGATATATTCTGCATGGGAACCCTTAGCTGGGGGATTAATAGGACCTACGAAGTCTATTCCCCACTTAGAGAATGCACGTCCACCCATCATAGGTTTCAGTGGCATCTCATCTTTACGTATAGGATATTGAGTTCTCTGACAGACATCACAGCGTTTCACATAGGTATGTGCATCCATGTGAAGGGTCGGCCACCAGAAGCCCGCAAATAGTATTGCCTTGATCACCCGATCTGGTCCAAAGTGTCCTCCTGCTACACCTTGGTGAGCAGTTTCCAAGATCTTGAGATATTCGCTTTCATGGACACATAGCCTCAGGTAACCATCTTTACCACGCTTATATAGATTATCACCAATGAGTGAGTAATCATGGGCTTCTTGTTCTAAACTCCTTTTCCTAGCCAAGGTCATATCCAGAGGGAAAGTTTTCGTCCTCAGGAAGGAAACTAGTGGTTCACTCCAGTCTGGCACTATGGACACTTGATAAAGAGCGGCATGTTCCACAGGTGGTTTAGTGCAACAGATTGGGCATTCCTTGCACAACTTTTGGACATCAGCTTCCATAGTCGGCCAATGTACTCCGAGTCTCCTTAGTGTCTGTAAGGTTCGTTGCTTTGAGTAGTGTTGCTCTAATGCACCTACATGTGCTAAATGCAACCATTTATTGTACTCGTCCTCTTCCACACAACAAGCCAAGATTCCTTGATTTGTGTGCTTGTACATACTTCCTGCCATGATGTGATACTTTTGGGCTTTTACTACCTCTCTATCCTGCGTGTTTATTACTGGATGGTTAGGTCCATATGTCAATACTGGCACTAATGGCTTAGCCCACTGAGGTACAACTTTCAAATTAAACAAGTAAGCATCAGGAAGGTCATCTAACACTACTTGTGGGGCTTCTCCAGATGTGAGCCTAGAGAGATGATCTGCTCTCAAATGATTCTTCCCTTTCCTTACCACAACCTCAAAATCATATTCCATTAGCAAGAGAAACCATCTTACTAATCTTCCTGTATTGCATGGCTTGTTTACGAGGTATAGCAATGCCTGATGATCAGTAAAAAATTTAAACTTATTTGCAAGCAAATAGTGTCTAAATTTCTTAACTGTATATATCATGCCTAAGCCTTCTCTCTCAGTAGTGGTATAATTTCGTTCAGCTGCATTCAATTGTCTACTAGCGTAGGCAATTGGAAGATCCATATTACCTTCACCAGTAGGTTGCGCGAGTACACACCCAATAGCATAATTGGATGCATCCACATGAACATGGAATGGCTTGTTCCAATCTGGTGTGGTTAAGATTGGTGCTGAACATAATCGCCGTTTAAGCTCATTGAAGGAATTCTCACATTCCTCAGTCCACTCAAAGTTTGTCAGAAGTCCGTACATGGGCTTTGCAATGACCGCATACATGTGAATGAACCGACTGTAGTAACCACAATGTCCCATGAAAGCTTGTACTTCCTTGACATTCCTTGGCCTAGGTAGCTCTGCTATGGCTCTCACTTTCTCTTCGTCAGTGGATATGCCATTCTTTGACACTATGTGCCCTAGAATCTTGCCTTGCATGAAAACGCACTTTTCTGGGTTTAGGCACACTTGATATTCTCTACATTTGTCAAAGATTTGTCTCAGTTCGGGAATATGGGTTTGTCTGATGTTGGAATGAGCACAAAGGTCATCAACATAGACTTCTAAATTCTTCCTCAGGAATTCTTTAAATACATGGCACATTAGTCTCTGGAAGGTAGCTGGTGCATTGGTAAGCCCAAATGGCATTACTCTAAAGGCAAAAATGCCCCATTCAGTGGCAAATGCCGTCTTATGCTGATCTTCTGGAGCTATGGCTACTTGATTGTAGCCCGAAAATCCATCGAGGAAGTTGTACACTTCCTTGCCTGCTACTCTTTCTAAGAGATGTTATGTGATGGGAAGCGGATAGTTATCTCGAATTGTGGCTGCATTGACCTTCTTCAAGTTAATGCATACACGTAGCTTGCCATTCTTCTTGGGCACCACTACGATGGGGGATACCCACTCAGTGTGCTCAATTTCATAGATAAATCTAGCTTCAACCAGTCTATCTATCTCCTCTTTAATCTTGGCAGCGTAATTATCGTTATATGTATAGGGCTTTTGCTTAGAGGGTTTAGCATCTGAGGTCATGGGGATAGTGTGTGAGCATATGTCAGGGTCAACACCTTTCAAATCCTTGTAACTCCAAGCGAATACATCTCTGTATTCTCTTAGCAAGGCTATTAACGCATGCTCTTCTTCCTCTGTTAGGTCATGGCCTATGTACGTGCATCTCTCCTCTCCTTCTTCTAGGGCCACTACTATTTTCTTGGTGGTTTCTTTGTTATCATAGGCCTCTCCTGATTGTGCCTCTCGTTTACGCATTCTTATCATGACCCTCCTGTCGTCTATCTCATACTTCTTAAAATTTTCTGGGACCTCAAACAAAGATTCTTCCTCTTCTGGTGAGACTTCTCTCTTCTTTCGTTTCTTTCCTTCTTCCTTCGGGGTCACATGTGTGGCTAATCTTACATCATTTGTAAGCTCTCCATGCCTCTGGGGTTGAAATTCTACTTCATGGAAGTATTCTTCATCTGATGCAAAAGGTGGGTCCATAATGATTGACTCTAGATCGGAGTCACTTGCATCCTCAAATGCATCAGGGCTAGGTTCGCATTCTTCTAGAACTGCCTCTCCCATGATTGGCTCTATGGAGAAGACTGAAATGTCATAGCCATCCTCATCACAGTGGGGTGTCCATTGTTCTTCATTGATGGCTACATCCATTGTTGCTAGGATTTCTGCCCAGCCATGGGGTTCAAATTCCTCATCAGGAAAGACTACAGGTGCATAGGCTGGGTCTTGAATTGATCTATGGTTTTCTTTTGCACCTACCTCTCTGGCTTTCTCTCTCTTCTCTTCTTCTACTACTACCTTACACATCCATAAGTGGGTGTCTTCATGCATCCACGAGGATCCGGATTCTATGGAATGCACAGACTCAGTCTCATCTTTGGCTCTATGGATGGGATTCCATTGAATAGGTGGTACATCTCTATGAGAGTAATCCTTAAGATTGACTTTGGTCGTAACACCTAAGTGCTGCAGGTACAAAGAATTGGTTCCCCAATCCTGTACCACTTGCAACTGTCGCATAAAAGGTCGTCCCAAGATCATCTCATAGGCATGATTTTTGCTGAAGTCACATATGGCAAATGTGTGCTCAAACTAGACACCACAGGTGGTGAGAGTTATTCCTTCTAGCAATCCTAAGGGTCTCTCAATATGACCATCGGCCATCTGCAATTTCATTCTCGTTGGCCTGAGTGCTGGCTTGCCCCAACGCTTCCATAGGGAAGTGGTGGCAATTGCAACTCCTGCACCTGACTCCAAAATTGCCTTGGTGGTGTACTCCTGGTAGGTAATGGGAAGATAGGTGTTCCCTTCTTCACCTTCACACATATCTCCTATCTTATCCAAGGGTATCTCTGGCACCGTCCTATGTGATCCTACCTGGGAATGAGGTTTCACTATCGTTGGTACTTGTTTGGCGACATGTTCCCATACTTCTGGTCTAACCTTAAGCAGCTCTTCCAAAGTGAGATTGCACTGCACTTTGGTGTTCTTCACTACCTCTGTGTTCCTAGGTATGACTGAATCTTCGTTTCTCACCATGACTGTAGGCGCTCTCATACAGGTGGACTTTGCTTCCCATGGGCCTGTGAAATGGGGTAGTTCTTGTAAAGCATTAGACTCGAAGTCTAATCTTTCTTGAGAATGGGCACACTCCTGCTCTCCATAAATGGAAGGAAGGTCTTGTGGGAATTGATCGTGTGTGTCATCCACCAGTTCAATGGGAGGAGGAACTTCACTCTCTTTAGCCCATTTCTCTTCTTGAATCTCTCGCAAGAATTCTAGTGTGTACTGATTCATAGAAGAAGAGGTGTCTGGCTCCGTAGAGTTAGGCACGTAGGCCTCAGGCACATAGGCTTTCTGGGTAGGAAGACCTGCTCTTTCACTAGCCTTGTCATGGTGTTGAGGGGCGAGTTCCTTTTGTGATTGTGCCATTAGATTCTCTATTCTTTCTAGGGAGGGGGGGTTGTCTGGTTCAGTGGAATTGGGCACATAAGCTTTCGATGGGGGATGGGTCATGTTTTTGCTTGCTTTATCTCTTTCTTGATTTTTTCCTTCCTTGGCAGATCTTGCAATTATGCCCTCTAACTTCTCTAGAAGTCCATCCAAGTGTAATTGCGTCTTGGCTGAGCCCGAGTAATTGAAAAGGCGACTGGCTTCAAACATAGTCTGAGACAATGCGACCATTTTCGCACAAAGCTTGGTTCTTTCTATCTCTAGGTCAGCTCTAGGGTAGCACTTGTCATGATCCGTGACATTTGGCCCTTCTTGGATTCTGGCCTGATATGCTTTAAGCATCATGTCTATGTCTTCAGGAGTGGGATCAGCTAATACTGATCCTACTCTAGGGGGTGGTGGAATCGTATGCGGTGGGTTGGAAGGTGGCGGGTCGGATGGCGATGGGAATGGTGGTGGTGGGGTAGTGTGAGAGGGAGTTTGAGATGTGAATTCAGTTATCCTGGCTTTGGTTTCTCTTATGCTTTCCTCAAGTTCACTCATCTTTTTAGCCCATTGTCTTTTCATTCTTTCCCGACTATCTTTCCACGCTCTAGTCCTTTTCTTTGTCATGCTCTCGGTTTCACTAGCCTCTGGGTTCTTATCCTGGTTTACCCCTTGGTTCTGCTGCAATGCCTGAGCTCTAGTCACTACCTGTACTGGTGCGGTGGATGTCACACTTCCTGTGGAGTCTACCACCAACCCAATAACGTTAATAGGAGTGATTTTTGGCATATTATTAGGATTCTTAGGGCAATCTCGTAAGAGATGCTCTTTTCCACATTCTTGGCAAAAGCCCTGAATTGTTACTGACTAGGGTTGTGTAAGTGGAGGTAAGGGACAATCACGAATGAGGTGATCTCCCTGACATCTGTAGCATGGTCCTCTAGGGAATGGGGGTCTTACCTGCCTAGGTTGAGGCTTAGGATTGGGGTTCGTATACATGACGTTTGTGTAATCTGACTCCCAACTAGGTTCACTCGGTTCCTCACTGTAGTAGGACTCACCATGTTTAGGAGATTGCATGTAGTAAGCATGGGGACTATCGACATGTGTAGAATCAAAGCTATGGTCACTGGGGTCACTTTCAGAAAGCAGTGGTGTTACAGGGACTATAGCTCTATTCAGGTTTTCTTCTGCTGCTGCATATTTTACTGGGATCACATTAGCTGGGGCAGGGGGTTGTTGTGCTAACACAGGCTGAGGCCTTTGGTGGTTTTGGTATGGTTGCTGATAAGGTTGTTGTGGCCTGCCATATGGCTGTGGAGGGTACGGGTTCTGGTATCTTCCCTGCTGAGGGTATGGCTGAGGGTAGGGTTGCCTAACTGCTTTCTTGTTGTATGGGCAATCTTGCGCTGTGTGATTTGTGTATCTCCGTTCTATGGTGCAGTATTGTCCACTAGGATTTACTTGGGGTTGAGCCATAATGGGACAGACATTTGCCATATGGTCGCCTCCACAATTATAGCATCTTTTTACAGGGGCGAACCTTGGGATTTGTTTACTAGAGACACCTAGTTTCTGAGCAACTTTCTCTGCAAGTTCCTCAATCGATGTGGATTGCGTGGAAGAGAGGCTAGAGGCACTATCTGAATCTTTGTATATCTTGGAAAGCTCTAACTCCTCCCCTAAGTTATCCTCAATGTCAATACACATGCGTACACACTCTTCTATGGTCCTAGGGTCCTTCAAGTACACATATGATCTTAATTTGGTACTTAGCAATCCATCCAAGAATAAAGCCACTTGCTTAGCTGGCGTGGGTAGCTCAGGGACAGGGCATCTTTCAAGATATTGCCTAAATCTCCTTCCTGCAAGTCTGACGGTCTCTTGCGGGGTCTGCTTGAAACTGTGAATCAGTGAGGAGGTATTATGTCTTATGCCACTCTTAGAGAATTCAATAATGAAAGCCTCTAGGAGTTGGTCTATGCTCCTGAACTGTCTCTCGTTTAGTGGCTGAAACCATGTCAGGGCGGTATTCCTAAGGGTTAGACCAAAGGCATTGTACTGCGTGAATAGATCCTCCACTTGTTCAGCTCTCAGGACTTGTCTAAACTCAGCCACATGATCGTATGGATCTCCAGTGCCATCGAAGTAGTTCTTCATGGACTTAACTAGCTGAGTTGGTCTCAAAGTCCTTGTGTGCTCTCTAGGTCGTGGTAGAGGGAACTCATCCGCATTTCTTTGATTCCTGTGAGCTCTATGTACCTCAGGCTCTACTCTATTTGTTTCCGTCCTCGTTCTTTCTCTGCCCCCTGAGTTGGCAAAGCTCACCTCCGGCCTTTCTCTATGTTTGTCTCTTTGAGTTCCGTGAGCGTGGGAGGTTCCAGCACCAGGGTGACCATAGGACACATTCGATCTTGGTTGGGGAAAAACAAATTCACCCTTCCAAGTGTAAGCATGTCTATCATGTTCTGTAACCACAAAGATCCTCTCTGAAACGTGATCTAAGTAGGTCACGCTGCCTGGGCTATCAGGATCCTTAAACTCATAGATCATGATTGTTCCTATATCAGTTGGCTGATCAGATTTATACCTCCAAAAGGCTTCGTCAGTTTCTCGATTGAGGAGCAAATCTATGCTCTTATTATCCTGGGGAATCCACTCTGGTGTGATAATCCTAGTGAGAACCGATTTGCCTCGAGGGGTTCTAGGTTCTGTACCCATGTTTCCTTGCTCTAGGTCACCTAAGTCCGCTTCTGGGATCACATTTCCAAATTCGTCCGTCCTATCTGGGTGACTGGTGACTACGTATATGGTTCCTTCTTTGTCCAAGTATGCTCCGTTTTTGAACTTGACAGCTGGGCGCTCTAGTCCAATGGATTGATCAGGATTCTTAATCTGTACCACAGATCTTCCTAGGCCGTCCTCATAGATGCTGGCACCTAATCGGTTGGTCCTAAGGTATTCCAACTGCGTTTTGTAAGGGCCTTCTACCCTGTGCAAGTATGGCACTCCTGAACTTCCTATAGGTCTCTCCATACCTTGAGACATCTCGGATTCACCAGTCTCAGAACTTGGGTAGTATGAGTGGTGGCTCAACTACTGGGCCCACGACCTAGCAGTGTGGTTGACACTAGGCTCTGAAGACCTAAGGCTTTGTCTATCCCTTACTAGATGTCGCCCTGATCTAAGGTTCATAAGCCTAATTGAATAGCCCAAATTTGCCCAAGTACAACCTCGTTGCAGAGCCCTTTTGTATCAGTTACTTGATTCTTTTTAGTTGATTCCCGTGTTAAAATTCTTGTCTGATATCACGTCGTAAGGTATATTTGAGTGTAGTCCCGCACTTAAAGTTGATCGTTCCACGTTAAGTTCTTTTCCTTTAAAGTTCTCGACAGTACAAAGATTATGTTCTTAGCTTGAACTTGAAAGTTTAGGTATTCTTCAACTTGATAATTGCCTATCGTCGCCATGACTTACTCCTACCTCTAGTCGTTCTTAGCCTAAGCTAGGAATTGACGAAGGGGAGTTGAGAGTATTCCGACCTTTCTTGCTGATCCTTGCTCTTTAGTGCTCGAGAAGTTGATTCTCAAGCTTGCACAAAGCCCTTGCTTGGACGTTCTCAATTGCTTCTCAATAGACCTGCATCAGTCCCAAGATTAGCTCCAGACTTAAATTCAAATGACAGATTAGACCACTTTCATGCATGTGACTCACCGACCAAATTATCTCTTGCCTTTATAAAAAACAATCCCAAGGATCCCTCAGTTTTCCTACCTCGGGTATGGTTAACTTCAAAAAACCCTATCTAATAATCCTGATCTTGATTTTCACATAACCAGTGGAAGTTTTGGTTGTGCTCCTCACGAGCTTTCCGATAAAACAAGAATCACAGCAATTGGATTTCGTATGAGGAAGTTATGTCAGTTCAGGCTTCAGGGATTAAAACAGGGTTCAAAACAGTTTAATCAAGCAGGCAGAAATTCTTGAATTACTTGGGTTGCGGCCTCAACATGCAATGCTAACCCCGAGTGTTTGTCCCACAAATTGGCCAAGTTAGCCCCCTATTCTTTACCCTAGAAAATTGGCCAAATTTGCCTTTCTAACGCGTTCGCAAGTTCTGTCAGTCGCGATTGATAGGTCAATCGCGACTGATGTGTCGATCGCGATTGACAGGTGCGTCGTGGCTGTCAGTCGCGATTGACATGTCGATCCCGATTGACAGGTGGCTCAAAAAGTCAATCAGTCGTGGTCAAAGGGTCGTTGACTCTGTCAGTCGCGATTGATGGGTCGATCGCGATTGACAGGTCGGTCGCGAGGGTCTGTCCGTCGTGGTCAAACAATCGTTGACTGTGTCGGTCGCGATTGATAGAACCGTCGTAGGCTGTCAGTCGCGATTGATGACTCGATCGCAATTGATGACTCGATCGCGATTGACACGTGTCACTCGTATGATCCGTCAGTCGTGGTCAATTGGTCGTTGACTCTGTCGGTCGCGATTGACAGAGCCGTCATGGGCTGTCAGTCACGATTGACTGGTCGATCGTGATTGACAGGTATGTCCGTCGTGGTTCGTCGATCGCGATTGACAGAAATCTGATGAATTTCAAAAATCTAAGCACATTTTTGGGAAGCTCTAGGCCTGTAGATCATGGTTTTGCACTTTGTTTGGCAATTTGAGCATTTTTTCTATCGGTCGCGATTGACAGAAGTCGGCGACACACAGACAGTTACCGAGAATTCCGTACCTGCGCAGAGTGCTGGGGACGATGATGCGGCCTGTACCTGCAAGACAGCTCAAGAAACATGCAAAAACAGCACACACAATTTCGCTCTCTCGCTCTCTCTCACAAGTGAAATGAGGGAAATGAGGTGGAGAAGGTGATATGATCAAAAAAACTAAATTTTTTGCGATGATGGAAATGGAGGTGGAAGATGGTGATGATGATGATGGTGATGATGGTGGTAAGGTAAGAAAGAGAAAAATAGGAAAAGTAAAGAAATTACCTACAACGCCAACGTCTCCAATCTACGTCTTACCATCACACGCCCGTCCTCAAAGCTCGATCCCCGGCAACGGTGCCAAAATTTGGTGTAGCTCAGTGATGAGTAGCACCTCCTTTAATGTCAATCTGGGAAGACGTGAGGATGGTATGAAGACCTCGAGCAAGTGGAGGCACAAGTGCGTGAGTGAGAAGCACACAAGCATGCACACACATACACACACACGCGCACACACGGCAAGACAAAGAGTGAGAAGCAATGGAGTTCTTCGATTACTTTCAAAAAGCTCTTACAAGTTCATTTCAATTACAATCCAACCTCAAAAATGAGCTCTCTAGCTCCTTTTATAGTTTTTGACTAGCTTTGGCCCTGTTCCGACCTAGTGTCCAGCCTAGTTAAAAATTAGGTTCCAGGGCTTATTAGAGGGCTCAAACGAGATCTAAAAAATATGAAAATTGGCAGGTAGATACTTCTAAAGCTCCTCAAGCTCAAGGACTCCTTGGCTTGCACAAAATGGAGCTACCAAAATACGAAATGATATTTACAATGGTTTTTAGTGATGAAAATCACTATTTGTGTAGGGATTTCCTCTATTGATTTGTCATACATACCTTTGAGCTCCCTACTTGCTCTGTCTTCTTGTGTGCTCAACTCCTTGATGTTTGAAAAATTTAGATGGCCTACTTGCCATATCTTCTTTGACTGCCATGTCTGCTTGTGCTATCCCTTCGCTCTGACTCGCTTCGTCTTGTGGCTCCTTCGGTTCCCTGACTGCTGCCAACAACATCCCACGGCTTGCTGATAAAGAGAAGTGTCAAATGCATCACTGGAATCCTCAACTAAGAACCTAAATCCTATCTCAAATGGTGTGGAAACTAGCTTGCAATCCTCAAAGTCAAAACATTGAAGTAGTTTTTCAACATAATTTGCTTGATGCATAACAATTCCCCCCTCAACGAATACAAATTGGATGCCAAGATAGTAGCTCAACAGACCAAGATAAGTGACATCAAAAGTACATTGCAAATCAGCCATAAGAATGTCAAGTTTTGCATCACATGACCTATTCAAGAGTATTTCATCGACATAAGCTGGTTGCTATGACACTCGTGTGTCCACCAGTGGTTTTCACGTCATGATTGGTAGCTCATGTATATCTTGGTTGAGCAAGAAGCAGCCTATTGTGGCCACTTCCAGTTGTGAGGCTAAGTATAGGGCAGCTTTCACAACGACTGTTGAGTGTGTGTGGATCAAACACCTTATGGTTGATTTGGGTGTTGGTCAGTCTTCTACCACCACCATCTTCACTGATAGTCAGAGCGCATTGGTAGTTGTGAGGAACCCTGTGTTCCATGCTCGCACTAAGTACATTGAGGTGCATTATCATTATGTCAAGGAGAGGTTCTCTGTTAGGGAGATCAGCTTGGCATATGTGCCCACGCAGGAGAACATTGTAGACCTTTTCACAAAGGATCTACCTAGGGAGAAGTTTGAAGCTTTCTGCAAAGCTTTGGGCTTACTTCCTTTTGTGGATTGATTCCACATAGCTTGGCACTTCCTTATACCTAAGTGCCAGCTCCTTGTTCACTGCATCACTCCTAGGGGGATTTTCTGATATATTTAGCTAGTGATGTGTGTGAACACTCTAGGACCGTCGGGGCACTTTTTTCCCTCTTTAGGAGGTTTTTTTTCCCTAACTTGTATATATGTCTATTGCCCTAATGGGCTACTTATCGTTCTACATTCTATTGGTAATACATTTAGTATTGTGTGTTGTGCTCCAAGCTTCTTCTTCTTCATTGTGTTGTTCGTGTGCTTCCGTAGACGTCAAACTCCAACAGTGTTCATTATGTAATACATCATCAGCATGTATATCATGCACAGGCTGGATTTCACACTCATTTTCAGCCATATTTTGACGCAAATGTTCAGCCATATGTGGCTGGAAATTTCGAGTAGTTTTGATAATTTTTGGTTGAAAATTTTCAGTCATGTTTGGTTGGAAATTCTCTACATTTTCAGCTCTATTTTGATGGAATGTTTTAGCACTTTGAGCCTTAGTTGGCTTGTCTACATGGCCATAGTCAAGCACACCATCATGGAACAAAGGCATGAGTGTATCAAACATATCTTGTGAGCTAATTGTTGGCTATTTTTTGCATTCAAGTAGAGGGAAAACTGAATTTTCAGCAAATACCATATCTCAACTCACAATAATTGTGTTCGTCAATGGATGGTACAAACGATATCCCTCACTTTCAGCACTATAACCAATAATTATACATTTCTTTGCCTTGTCATCAAATTTGTGACGTTGTTGTGATGGCACAAGAGCATATGCCAAACAACCAAACACATGCATATGACTAGCCATAGGTTTATGTCCATTCCAAGCCTGACTCTCAATGCTTTTGTGGGGTAGCAATTCAACACATAGTTTGCACACATGACCACTCCATCCAAAACTTATGAGGAAGGTGCTTTCCTTTAACCATACATCATGCCATTTCAAGGAGTGTTCTATTTTTATGCTCGACAACACCGTTTTTTTGAGGTGTATATGGCACCATACATTGGTGTGAAATTCCATTTTCACAAAGAAAAGCATTAAACTCATGTGACATGTATTCAGCACCCTGATCCGTGCGTAGAGTCAAAAGCTTGTTTGAAGAAAAAATTTTAGCCATAGCTAAAAATGCTTTGAAGCAAGAAAATACCTCATTCTTTGCTTTCATAGGATACACCCATGTATGGTGAGTAGCATCATCAATGAAGGTAACAAAATATACATGCTTCCCAAAAGATGGAGTCTTCACAGGACCACATACATCACTATGAACGAGCTGCAATTTTCTTGTAGTGTGTGTATGACTATCTTTTGGAAAAGAAGCACTATGCATTTTTCCAAGAATGCAATCTTCACATGCATGCTTTTCAATGGACTTGAGTGTTGGCAATCCAATAACCATGTCCTTCTTTTGCAAGTAAAGAAAACTATTGAAGTTTAAGTGACCAAAACGAGCATGCCAAAGCTCCATTTCAGCCATGGAAGAAGTATGAGCAACCAAGGCATTCAAGGCAGCCCTCTTGTATGTATACATGTGATACAAACCATTAGATAATGTACCATACATCACGATAATATCACCATTGTTGAAATCATGAACCATACACTTATCATCAACAAAGTGTACATGAATTCTAGCTTTAGCAATCGATGGAGCTGAAATTAAGTTCTTGATACTGGGCACATACAACACATTTTTCAAGAGAATCACATCTCCATTTATAGACATAATTTCTCCAATGATAGAATAATAGGCATTGTTTGCACACACCACATGTCCTCCTTTGGGTTCATCTTTCAAAGATGCAAAAATCTTTTGCATGAAGTTATGTGCTTTGAAGCACCACTATCAAAGAACATTGTGTGAGAGTGGGATATCACTTGTATGTGGAACATATAATCTGCATCCTTTGCTTTCAATTGCATAACCAATAAAGATGGCTTTAATGTCTTTTACATTGAGCTTAGCACAATCCTTCTTCTCAATGTGAACATAAGTTGGGAACCTTAAACTTTGAAATAACTCATATTGGTTTTCTTCCCATAATACGCTTCATAATGTGTAATGACCTTCAAAGCTTTTATGGAAGATCTATTATGAATGTGATTAGTTGTATGTACTGCATCAAACCAAAACTTGGGAGAAACCTTTTTGGATGACATCATATTATGCATCATCTCAACAAGTATCCTATTCTTTCTCTCTGCAACACCATTTTGTTTTGGTGTATACGCAATAGTGAGTTGATGAGAACTACCTTTGTCTTCAAGAAAAGACTTAAAGTCTTTTGACATGTACTCTACTCCTCTATCACTTTGCAAAATCTGGATCTTTTATTGACTTTCATTTTCAACCATATCTAAGAATTTCTTAAAAGTAGGAAAAACCTCGTACTTCACTTTAAGATCATAAATCCATGAATATCTTGAGAAATCATCAATGAAAGTAACAAAGCACCTAAAACCTTGAATAGAATTTGTTCTCATCGACCATTCACATCTTAATGTATGATCTGTAACTTCCTTATGGTTGTGATATATCCATGTTTCTTGAAAGGAAGTTTGTGAAGCTTTCCTTCAAGACATCCTTCACATGACTGCATCATCTGGTATAGCAACAGTAGGGAAACTCTCCACCATACCTTGATCTTTGATATGCTTGAGAACTTTGTAATTGATATGAACAAATCTAGCATGCCATAAGTTCATGTTCTCCTGAAGTGTACTAGACCTAGCCGAATATGGTCAATAGTGGGTTTGTTTCAAATCTCTCGATCAGACACCTCTAGACTCTGACAAATGTGCATGACTAATTTTGGATAACACAAACATGACACTTCTTTTTTCACCTTGAAGTAGACAATATCCTCATTAGGTAATGGATCTGACATGAATCTTTCATAAAAACTTCATAACCATAAGACAAGAAAGTCGAGATAAAGAGCAAATTCTTCTTCATGTCTGGAACATAAAGAACATTGGAAATTGTGAAATTTCCACCTACTCTTGACTTTAGGTCCACTTCTCCAACACCTACAACATCTAAATCATGAACATCCGCAATGTTCACTCTTCCACCTGAAGTGTTAGAAACTGAAGAAAATACCTTTCTGCAACATGTCGTATGCTTAGTAGATCCAAAATCAAAAATCCAAGGATTCTTTGAGATTGTATTTAATTTTGTCTGATCAAAAGCGACTTCTTTAATAGTAACACATGCATATGAATGTACCTTTGAAGATTTAGGTTTTGGATCATCTTTAGCACTATTACCTGATGCTTTCTTCTTCTCATTAGAAATCCTTGTTTTGCATTTTGCTATAAAATGACCTAGTTTCTTACAGTAATGGCATACTCCTTTCTTTGAATCAGATGTAGTCAAAGAATTTTCTTTGGATGTAGAGGAAGCATTAGGAAAAGGAATAGAACACCTAGGATTAGAAGACTTACTTTCCTTCTTGGATTGATGAATCTTCTCCTTCTTCTTTGTCTCATTCTTCTTCTTACCCTTCGATGATGATAACATGGCTTCATCATTTTCTTTCATACTCTTTTGTTGATCTTCATCTTGAAGTAACCAAAACTGTAGCTCTTCAATTGAAAGTTTCCTATCTCTTATGGAGAGAGATAAAGAAGTAACAAAAGCATGATATGTAGATGGAAGTGAGTTTAGAAGTGTATTTACCATCTCTTCATCTGAAATGTTGACTCCAACATTTCGTAATTGATCTCATAAATCTTTAAGCTTCAAAATATGTGTCTGACCTGATTCACCAACTTTCATCCTTGTGTTGGTTAGATGTCTCCTTAGATGAGCTTTCCTAGCATGTTTTCTTCTCTGATAGAGATTATCTAACTCGAGCTAAGCATGAGAGGTTTTGCAAGACCTGATTTGAGGTATAATATGCCTCTTGACTCCCATAGTAATATATGAAAGTGCAGGTGCATCCCTTAAATCCCATTTGGATTGCTCTTCTGTAGGAATTAACTTGGTAGTAGTATGGACTCCTGATGATGAAGTGGTTTCTTCTTCTTCAATAACCTCTGAGTGAGCAGAAATAGGAACATTAAGTCTTCTAGAAGATGAAGCAACATTTTCTCCGAAGTTTCTTGGCCTTGGAAAAGTGCCATTGACAATATTCCATAATCCCTTTGATACTAATAAATTCATCATCATAAAACTCCACATTGGATAATTAGACATTCCCTCAAGCTTGTCACATTCTCAAATTCATAATCACTCATCTTGTTAAGGGTGTATGTCAACTATGCCCTGATACCAAATGTTGGAAGTGGGGTGGGCCACAATAACAATAATCACAGTTTTACACAATCTTCCGACACATGAACCTTAGCATGCACACCTTAATACTCAAAAAGATGATGAATGAGAGATAGAGAGAGATTACACAAGATCTTTCAAAGTGTAACAGTAAGCTAAAGTGCTCACCAACACTAACTTATATTCCAATGTCAATTACAATGTGTGAATATGATACAAACTGGCAATATCTAAATCTAGGTAGAAATAGGAACTAGATACAAGAGATTATGTGCCTAGGATATATAAAGTGTGTGTGTGTGTGTGTGTGTGAGGGAATATGGAGAATATGAACAGATTAGAACTATTTTATAGCAAACCTGAATTTTGATTATCCCTAAATCCAAAACCAGTGAACTAACAAGTAGGAATAGAAATATACTTGTTACTCATAGTAACTCAGCAATTGATGCTAATGGTTAGCTAACACGAGCTCCTCCAAGATTTGTTGATCTAGAGCACACCTCCTCCAAGTTTGTGAGAACACTTCCTCATGTAGAGGACCTCCAAGATCTCCTCCTTAATGTTGAACACTTGATAGAGATCCTTGAGAAGATTGATCACCTTGAGTGATGATAAAAAATGAGCTAGTGCCCATATTATATAGTATTTTGCATCCCTCTAAAAGCACTATCATCCTATGATTGCTCCAAAGAACAATAATGAAAAATCTATGACAAAATATCTTGGTGATGTTTTGTTTTTGTGCTACATTTGATTTGTTTTCCAAAAAAACATCTCTCAAATCTTCTTTGTTGTCGCTATTCATGGGAATTGAACCGATGTAGGAGGTTTAGGAGCGCTCTCACTTAGTCACACTGCCAAGTCACCTTGTTGTAGATTATCTACACATTAAGTTTTCGTTGTGGTCACCCTCTTCAAGAAGAGTATGTAAGTCACCATTCAGAAATGCAGTTTCAATTTCCAATTGATGTACATCCAAACCAATGTACATTCCAAGCATGATGAGTTGCAAGTGCATAGATGCCATGAAAAGTGGTCATTCGGCATGTGGGCGCAAAGATCCCATCAAAATCAATACCTCTCTCTTGAGCATAACCTTTTGCAACAAGCCTAGCCTTATACATGTCAATTGTTACATCATGCTTAAATTTTAGCTTGTATACCCATTTAGTGCCAACGGTCTTTTGACCTAGAGGAAAATCAAATAAAGACCAGGTACCATTCTTCATAATAGCATCATATTTTGGTTGCATAGCAACCATCCAATTTTTTGATTTTGTGCTTCATCAAAAGAAAATGGCATATTCTCATCACAAAGACTATAGGTAGACATTGTATAGAAATTTGATGCAAGGAAGCACTAGGAAAGCATGAACGAGTTTGATATGACATAGATGCATCTAACTTTCCATCTCTCAAAGTTTGCACCAGCCATTTAGGCATAGTTTTTTCCTGCTCTATATCAGCCCTCTCATCAACAAGTGCATCATGTAAATTTGCATCAGAAATGGAATGATCTGCATCATTATGTGGAGCTATAGAGGTTGAGAAACTACCTCATTTGGACTAATACTTGACTGTCCACCTATAAAAAGATGTAGCAATGTGTCATACATATCTCTAGAGCTAAATAATGTCTCCTTGGTACATGAAAGTAATGGTTGAATTGCATCTTCCACAAAACAACATCATGGCCAACCAAAATGCATTTAGTATGTGGATGATATAGGCAATAGACTTTGCTTTTAGAATTATACCCAACAAAATACATTTCACTGCTTTATCATCCAATTTCCTTTGTTGTTGTTCAAGCACTAATGCATATGTCAGACAACCAAAGACACACAGATGAGCAATAGATGGCTTATGACCATGCCAAACCTCATGTGGAGTGATAGATTGCAGTGCTTTGGTGGGACACCTATTAACTACATATGTTGCATACATAATAGCCTCAAGCTAGAAGCTATGTGGTAAAGCCTCACTTTTGATCATAGACCCTGTCATCTCCATGATGGACCTATTCTTTCTTTTAGAAACTCCCATGCTCAACTCAAAATGCATCAAAATCAAAAAACATGTATTCCTTCCTCGATCAAAACAGAGGGTGCCCATTTCACATGTTGATAGATTGTCAACCATAACCAAAAATTGTTTGACGCACATAAACACTATGGACTTTTCTTTCAGTGGATACACCCATGCATGCCTAGAGAAATCATCAACAAAAGTCATGAAACAAAGATATTTCCCAAAAGAAGGTGTCCACAAAGGACCATACACATCACTATAAAAAAGTTGCAATTTTTGAGTAGCTCAAACAGAACAATATTTTGTGAAGGATGAATGTTGTATTTTGCCCATAACACAATCTTCACAAACAGGTTTACAAGTGTTGGAGGAGATGGTGGATAGATTTTAGAGATGAAGTGGTATTGCTAAATCTTGCTTCACACCAGCCAAGAACAAGTTGTGGATAATGTAGTAGGCCCCTTGAGCTTCCTAATGATCACAATTAATCACCTATGTGCTTTGGAACATGATCCTCTAATCAATGGATCAAAACAAATAAGTAGAAGGTTGAATCAAGACCATAGACTTGCTATTTTGGTCTTTATATATGTTTAGTAGAATGAACGGTGCTCTTAACCTGCTAGCAATTAGCCAAATTCCTTTTGTTGGTATCTAACTAACGTAGATAGCTACCAAACCTGAGTTATCTCAATAAAAAAGATGGACTATACACTGAGAATGATGCTTAGCAAGTTAGAGGACTTGCCCAACATTTTTGGGATGCTTTAGTGTGCAAACCAGATAGCAAAGATATGAAGATATCTCACAATTGAAAAAGGCAATGGGAATGAAACTTTGTAGCTATGAACTAGAAAGTATGATGATTCTATAGCACCTTAAATCACATCAAATGATCAACCATGCACTGAGAAAAAGCTCTGAGAAGTTCACTATTCTGAGATAATCACAACAGAGAAGTGAAGTAGAGAAGTAATCAAGGTATGTGAATTAGATCACATAGAAATACAATGACACTAGAAATGTTCAATTGCACACTGTGAGGGTGGAGAAGGAGCTATGGATTAAGCTCACTAATCACAAAGTATCCCACTCAAATGATCTCATAGACGGGCTCGTTCTCGCGAACCTTTCTTATCCTCTTTTTATAGTTGAAGTTGGAGCCAAGCTTTGAATTCAAATTCAAATTATCACCATAAAGTGAGTCCTAAACTATAGGATTTAATCTCTCATCAATCATCTACCAAGTAACCAGAGATTTTATTCCTCCTAACTCCTTGTGAGAGTAATGCAATAATCATAGGCACTTTTACAAAGATAAAAGGTAAAGTGACTTTTACAAGGAAGTGATCATACATGACTATATATGAAGCATGCTAATTATCCAAGTATGTAGGCTTGGATTCTTTTGCACCAACAGCTCCCCCTCAAGCCTAACATGCTGACATGCTTGTTCTTCATTCCTCCTTGATCTCGTACAATCCAATCATCATCTTGAACCTGTTCATCTTAGTTCCATCCAAAGATTTTGTGAGCATATCTGCACATTGCAAATGAGTTGAAACATCGGACAGTTGGATGTCCTTGCCAAGTAATTTCTCTCTCACATAATGATAGTGCACTTCAATGTGTTTAGTCCTTGCATGATATACAGGATTAGCAGCCAAATGAAGTGAACTAATGTTATCTCCAAAAATAATTGGAGTATAAGAATGTAACTCTAAGTCTGTATAGAGTAGTTTGAGCCACATAGCCTCTTGTGTTGCATTTGCAAAGCCTCTATATTCCACCTCTGTAGATGGCAATGCCACAGTTGCTTGCTTCTTTGATGACCATGATATTAGCTTTGAACCTGCAAAAGATAATTAACCAGAAGTGCTCCTCCTATCATCTTTGGAGCTAGCCCAATCTCCATCAGAATACATCTTGATATCCAAATTAGAAGTGAAAGGATAAAACAACCCTTCATTTATGGTACCCTTCAAATATTTTAAGATCCTCTTGGAAGCTTCCAAGTGAGGTTTTCTTGGTGTATGCATAAATTGGCTTAATGTACTTACTCTGTAACATATGTCCACTCTTGTTAAGGTTGCATAATTGAGACTCCCAACAAGCTTTTGGTAACCTATAATATCTTCAAGAAGTTCTCCCTCATGAGAACTAAGTTTATGATTGAGTTCCATGGGTGTTCCTGCAGTTTTAGTGTTTTCCATTTTGAATTTAACCAACATATCATTTATGTACTTCCTCTGAGTAATAAACACACCAAAATTTGTATACACAATTTTGATTCCAAGAAAATATGTTAACAATCCAAGATCACTAATTTTAAACTCTTCCGTCATCTGAGATTTAATTTGCTTGATGCCATTGGTATCATTCCCTGTAATGATAATGTCATCCACATAAACACACAAGTAAATAAATTCTGAGTTAGCCTTCTTTATGAACAAGGAAGAATTTCCTTTGCTCGCAACAAATCCTTGATCCTGCAAATATGTGACAAGCCTATGGTTCCAAGCCCTAGGAGCTTGCTTTAGACCATAGAGTGCTTTCCTTAGCTTGCATGCATAACTTGTTTTGTCCTTATCTTCATATCGTGGTAGTTGAGCCATGTAAACTTCTTTTGAGATCCATCCATTTAGGAATGCATTCTTAACATCTAAATGATATAGGTTCCAATTCTTTGAAGCAGCAACACTCACCAAAACTCTTATTGTTGGCATCTTAGCCACAGGTGAAAATGTCTCCTCATAATCTACTCCATGGGTTTGAGCAAACCCCTTTGCTACTAGCCTTGCTTTGTACCTGTTTATAGAACCATCTGAATTCTTCTTGAGTTTATATATCCACCTGGATCCTATTACCTTCATACTTGGTTTCTTGGGAACCAAATCCCAAGTGTTGTTTTCCTCAAGTGCTTCAATTTCTTCCTACATGGCTTCTCTCCATTCTTCCTTCTCATTGGCTTCTTTAAATGAAGAAGGTTCTTCTATCATAGAGTCTTTAGTCATGTACACAGAATGCTTGGTAACTAATGATGTGTCATAGCCATACCTTATGGGTTTTTTACTCTCCCTTTGAGATCTTTTGAGTGCTTGATTGGAAGACTCTGGAATGTCTTCCAATTGCTTGGACTTGGTCTTGCCTTTTGACTTCCAAGCCTTGAAGTCAATCTTCTCTTCATCCTCTAACTTGATATCTTCTGATACTGAAAATCAAACACCACATCCTTACTAACTGTAAAGCCTGTTAGTGGGATTGTACAGCCTATATCCCTTTTGGTTTTGTCCATAGCCAATGAATATACACTTTACAGCTTTTGGATCAAGCTTCCCCCTAATTTTTGAGGGTATATGTGCATAAGCAACACACCCAAAGATTTTACAATGGTCTAACGATGTTCTCCTACCATTCCATGCCTCATAGGGTGTCGTTCTATCCAAGGATTTGGATGGGAGCCTATTAATCAAGTATGTGGCTGTGGAAACAGCCTCTTCCCATAGGTAATTTGGTAGTTTCTTTTCATTCAACATTGATTGTGCAGCATCTACTATCAGTCTATTCCTCCTCTCTACCACTCCATTTAATTCAGGAGTGTATCTTGTTGTGACCTCTCTCTTTATACCTCTGTCTTGTAAAAATGCGTGAAATCCATGTGAGAAGTACTCGCCAGCTCCATCAGATCTGATCCTCTTCAAGCTTCTACCTGTTTGGTTCTCAACCAATGCCAAATATTTTTTGAAACAAGTAAAGACTTCATCTTTATGCTTCATGAAGTAAAGGATTGTCCATCTACTATAACCATCTATGAATGAAACATAGTACCTTGATCTTGAGATTGATGGCTCTCTACTAGGACCCCACACATCAGTGTGCACAAGCTCCAAGTAATCTTCATACATATACCCTTTCCTATTGAATGATTGTCTGTGAGATTTGCCAAATTGGCATGCTCCACATTTGTAAATCATGTGTTGCTTGGACACATTTGGAAGTACAAGCACACTTTGATCCCTGCATATTTGCTTGCTTTCTTTCACCTATATGATCTAGCCTTTTATGCCATATCTCAAGTTCAAATAAGGTTTGATCTTTGTAGTTGAAGAGTGCAATGTTTCTGGTATCTTCAACTTCAAATGTAAAGATTCTACCATATTTCTCACTTGCAATCCTCTTGAATCCTTGTTGAGGGTCTTCCACATATGCTCCATGCCTTGTGAATCTGACCTATAAGCCTTTCTCAACAATCTGTCGAGCGCTACTTAGGTTTTTTGTTATGGTTGGCACATATAAAACCTTACTCAAAAGATTCATGGTACCATCAAAGCCTTGACATTCCCAATTTTCTTAACAGAGTGTTTAGTGTCATCACCTGTCTACACTTCATGCTTCTCTTTAGGTTCTTCAAGATCATATAGCAATGCTACATTTCTAGCCACATGATTGGGACAACCAGAGTCAATATAGAAAAGATGCTCATCATCTTTACCTTGTTTGAATGTCATGTTCATGATCAATAGAGAATCATCTTGGCCTTCTATGTAGTTGTTATAATCTCTTCTACCTCTAAAGCCTCCTTGTTGTTGTAGCCTTGGTTGTCGTTATGATGGTAATTGCTTCCTCCATTGTTGAACCCACCTCTGGATTGTCCGTAGCCTCCTCTATGGAAGCCTCTCCCTCTCCGATTCCTTGTGTTCTTGAAGCATTCTTCTGTGGTGTGATTGTTTAGGCCACAGATGCTGCAAGGTGAAGTGTTGTAAGATCTCCCCCTGACTTGTTTTCCTCCTTTGCCCCTTCCTCTAGTACCTCCTCCTCTACCTGTGAAATTCACTTGAGAGGTACTAGCCTCTTCTTCATTCTTTTTTCCTTTACTTTTATCCTTACTTTTATTTCTATCTATATAAATGGCAAAAGATTGTTTACCTCTAGAGTTGTCTCCATTCTTGTTGAGTTTTGTCTCATGTGTGAAGAGTTGCCCCATCAAGGTGTTGAGATCAGGTACCTGCATGTCCATATATTAGATCCATTGTTGTGGTGAATGACTCCCACTTATCATCAGCTTTGATGCCATTTATGATATGCCTTACTATCTGCTCCTCTTCTATCTCTTCTCCAATGCTTGCAAGCTAGTTAGCCACATACTTCATCTTGGTTACATAGTCAGCTACACTTTGCTTTGGTTGCTTTTTCAAAGTTGTAAACTCCATCCATAGCTAGTTCTTCCTAGCTCTTGTATTTGAGAATTATGAAGAAAGTACTTCCCAAGTCTCTTGGGAGGTCTTGCAATTCCTAATGTGAGGTAATAAGAAATCAAATATTAAGTATATAAGACCTGGCAAGAGCATCCTTTGCACACTATGTAGTCAGCCTTTCTTTCTCCCCCCTTGTAGGTTGATGTTTGCTCCTAAATGTTGGCATTTCTTCATCTCCTTAGATATACCCATATAAGCTTCTTCCTTGGAGGTAGGCTTGCATCCTTAATGACCATGATGAATAGTTGCTCCTATCCAATTTGTCAATGAATGATGGAAATCCATCTCCCATCTTGCTTTGATGTTGCTCTGATACCACTATTGGAGGAGATGGTAGATAGATTTCAGAGATGAAGTGGTGTTGCTAAATCTTGCTTCACATCAAGCAAGAACAAGTCATGGATAATGTAGTAGGCCCCTTGAGATCCATAATGATCACAATTAATCACCTATGTGCTTTGGAACATGATCCTCTAATCAATGGATCGAAACAGATAAGTAGAAGGTTGAATCAAGATCATAGACTTGTTATTTTGGTCTTTGCATATGTTCAGTAGAATGAATAGTTCTCTGAACCTACTAGCAATTAGCCAAACTCCTTTTGGTGGTATCTAAGTAACTTAGATAGCTACCAAACCTGAGTGATTTCAATAAAAAGATGGAACTATACATTGAGAATGATGCTTAGCAATTTAGAGGACTTGTCCAACATTTTTGGGATGCTTCAGTGTGTAGACCAGAGAGCAAAGATATGAAGATATCTCACAACTAAAAAAATCAATAGCAATGAAACTTGTCGCTATGAGCTAGATAGTATGATGATTCTATAGAACTTTAAATCACGTCAAATGATCAACCATGCACTGAGAAAAAGCTTTGAGAAGTTCACTATTCTGGGATGATCACAGCAGAGAAGTATAGTAGAGAAGTAATCAATGTATATGAATTACATCACATAGAAATACAATGACATTGGCAATGTTCAATTGCACAATGTGAGGGTGGTGAATGAGCTATGGATTAAGCTCACTAACCACAAAGTATCCCACTCAAATGATCTCATAGTCGGGCTCATTCTTGCAAACCTTTTTTATCCTCTTTTTATAGTTGAAGTTGGAGCCAAGCTTTGAATTCAAATTCAAATTCTCACCATAAAGTGAGTCCTAAACTATAGGATTTATTCTCTCATCAATCATCTACCAAGAAACCCGAGATTTGATTCCTCCTAACTCCTTGTGGGAGTAATGTAATAATCATAGGCACTTTTACAAAGATAAAAGTTTAAGTGAATTTTACAAGGAAGTGATCATATGTGACTATATATGATGCATGCTAATTATCCAAGTATGTAGGCTTGGATTCTTTTGCACCAACAACAAGGTGCCTCAATTTTGGGCAAAGAGGACACCATTTCAAATTTATGCAGGTATAGCAAACTAGCAAAATTTAGATGACCAAAGTGTCCATGTCAAAGCTTTGCATCTGAAATAGCCTAAGAATCTTGAACTGTACATGTTGAATCATTCAATGATTTTGCATAGTTTATGAGCATATATAGCCCGTGACATAAAATATCAGACATAATAATAACATGGCCATTTGAGAGATCATGAACAGTACATTTGTCATCAACAAATTTGACAACCAAACCAATCTTGGGTAATGCAAAAATTGACAATAGATTTTTCTTGACCCCTAATACATACAAGCATCTAAAAATGTGAAAGTAGTAGTCATAATGATCTTACCAGCTCCCATTATAGGATAAGAGGAGTTGCTAGCACATGTGACAATATTTCTTATAGGTGCAGGCTCAAGTGAATTGAAGAAATTGTGTTGTGAGGTAATATGTTTGGTTGCCCAACTATCAAGGTACCAAACATGTGAGTCTTCTACAAACATACACTACTTATGAGAAGTGAGGTCATAGCTGCATACAATAGTAAATGCCCATTCTTCATTTTGAATAAGATTAGTAGACTCTAATTTAGGTGTAGAAGCCCCTATAACAACCATTCCAACCTCTTTCTTCTTTGCCTCTTTTGCAGCCAATTTTGAATAATTGTTTATGACATGATCATTTCCTATACAGTATTTGCAAAATTCATTTTGCTTTTTTGTTTTCTTCTCGTGCTTGTCTTCCTTCTTCACCTGTGTGACATTAGCAAAATTTTGCTTACTAGTAGATGAGATCCATTTACCTTTGCCTCTCTGACTAGCTATGAGAGCTTGATCTGCAACACGCATAATAGACGATGTTTTTCCTGGACTCATCTTCTACAACAAAAGAAAGACTAGATAGCAAATTTTGTTTACTAGTAGATGAGATCCATTTACCTTTTCCCTTTTGTCTATCTATGAGAGCTTGATTTGCAACATGCATAATAGATATGTTTTGTGTGGACTCATCTTCCTCGAATGTTTAGGGCTTTTGATTGCCTTCCATCATCAATCAAAGAGTAGAACCAAAACTCTTATATGAATATGGAAGACCATTAAGAACAATCTACACAAGTGAACTATTTGTCAGGACCATCAGTAGAAATCACCTGCTCCTTTAAATATTTGATCTTCATCAAAAAATTATCCATCGAATCTCCTTCATTCATGTGCTCACGCTCCAACTATTTTCAAAGGTAAACAACATGAGCCTCATTTCTTATCTGGTATAAGGTTGTAAGTGTATCCCAAGCATCCTTTGCTATTTTTCAAGATCCAATATGAGTGATAATGGCACATTTGATAAACAAAGCTATCAATGCATGTGCCTGAGCATCTCTGCTATCCCAAAAAAGTTGTTATACAGTATGTGTAGTAGGAACTGCAGCACAAACAAGAATTTGAAGATTATCATCTTCAATGCCATTTGCATCAATTTCAATACCTATATTTGCACCTGTAGTAGGATGTCTTTCAACACCATGCACAATATTCCACAATCATTTTGCTACCAATACACGATGCATCATACATGCCCACAATGGGTAATTAGTACCATCCAACTTGTCTCCAAGAGCCAACATAGAGAATACATCATAGCTTTCAACGATGGTCACTAACTAAATACCCTGATGCAAAAAAAATGAGTGTATCTCAAAAAGTTGAACAAAAGCACCCTAGGGAGCTTTGCTAAACCTATAGAAGACTTTGAGGTGCTTGTACTCGTGAACCGAAACTTGTATGTATACTTGGCATAAGAGGATAAAAGAACCTACATAGGCATTGTGATAGTATCGTTCGAGCCCAAAACAAGCTCATATCAAAATTTCAATGTCATATAGTGAAGCAGTTTTGAACTCCTAATCACCTTGAATATGCTCACCAATTTTTGTGCAATTTTGAGATTATGACTGTAGGGGTATTGATGATGCCCTAGATAAAGTAGTGACCTGTTCTGATACCAATTATTGGAGTTTGAGGCCTACAAAAGCACACGAGCAGCAAAAGGAAGAAGATGAAGCTTGGGGAATAACACAACACTACATGAATTACCAAGTGAATGTACAAAGATAAGTAACATATTAGGGTTATAGGCATGTATACAAGCTAGGGAAAAACACCTTCTAAATAGGGAAAAGAGTGCCCTGACATTCCTAAGTGTGTTCACACACATCATTAGCAAAATATACCAACAAGTCTCTTTTGTGAGAAAAATCCTAAGGCCATAAGCTCAAGGAATAAGGAGACTAAGTCTAATTATGAAGAGAAAGATATCCTAATTATTTCATTGCCATGAATCTAAGCAAAGAAATCATGGACCTAAAGTAATCATCCAGGCATAAATGAAAAGGGTTGAAGGGATAAGACACTTCTTGAGGGTAAAACCTCTTGAAGGCCTAAGGATATCAAGTGGATAATTCGGAGTTCGAAACTGGGAGAAACATTTGAATTTGTGCTTACTGCTATAAGTGGTATCACGGTAGGCATTTCCAAAGATTTAGTGAGTTGGATAGGTAGTTTAGTCTTTTCACATGCATTGTAGCTTAGCCACTTCACTTTCCATCATGTGTGCATGCGCCTTCCTACACTTGGTTCATGTGGTTCTTTGATTTGATAATTAAACATGTATCGATCCACCACTATACGCACTTGTGGGGTGAGTGAGGTTAAGTCTTGTCGACACAAGTCCCTAAGACTTCATGACTTAGGTACACACATTTTTGGCACCGTTGCCAGGGAACAAACTTAACCAAGGTGCCTTCGTGATGGTTATAGCTCTGGACTGAAGGAATCATACTTGTAGAGGTGAATTCGTTCAGTGGCAAGTAGCCAAGCACTTAAGCACTTGTTACTTCACATCCTTGAGGTGTGTGTAATGAGTTTTTAGGTTTAGGGTTAGGAGTGAAGAAGGAACGAAAGACTCAGGGTTAGTTTAGAGAGAGGAGTGGAGTAGGAGGAAGTTGGAAACACCAAGAAAAATCCCAAAAAAATCACCAAAATTAGTATAGAGTACGTCTCAAGTATCACAAAACTATAAAAACCAAAAAAATTAGTTCATTTGACACTAGTGCAGGAACTGGTATCGTGTGCAAACAGCGATCGGTATCGCTAGCTTGGTATCATGCAAAGTGAGTTAAAGAGAGGATTTGGAAGCATAAAATTCGGTTGAGGTATCCTTTAAGGTAAGCTACACAATTTCTTGATATCAAAAGTAATTCAGAAACACCACCGTAGGTGATTAGAGATGTTTCTAGTATCGGGGGTAGAACAAAGAGTTTTTAGAGAATCTTTGAGCGAGACAGAGGGTCAAGAGAGAAAAGGGGTGAGAACTAAACACATTGGCACAAAATTTTTTGATTTTAGAGTATTTTAGAGTGATCTTGGCTGAAGTATCGTGGTCAGTTGAGTTTTGGTATCATGATACCAAAATTCCCTAGTATCATGATACTCGCCTGGTATCATATTGCTGCATACCACTTGAGGTATCACGATACCATTCTGGTATTGTATTGTCAAGTTGGTATCGTGATCACGATCAGTCGGTGGTATCATATCGTGATCCACTTGGTATCGTATCGTTTCGATCATGGTAACGTATCGTCGAGCAAGCAATATCGTATCGTGCGCACTCTTGGTATCGTATTGCCAACTTAGTATGATATCGCAAAAATTCTAGTATCGTATCATGAGAGTTTCAATATCGTATCGTGCAGTGGACACGTATCGTATCGTGCAAAGTTCTGGTATCGTATCACGAGGAATCTGGTATCGTATCGTGCTAAGACCAGTATCATATTGTCTGAGTGGTATCGCCCAGAGTGGTATCGTCCAGAACCTATCAATCCATTTGAGGGCAAAATTAGCGGTAATTGAGGAGCCAATTCTGGGAAAGTGGGATGAACTTGAGATTAGGGCATGTGCTAAGTAGCCGGAGGAGTGTCATTTCATCAGTGGGAAGTGCAACCAAGGCAAGTCATCACTCTATCTATACTGACACCTCTAGTGACTGAGAGGAGGAGATATTAATGGCCTCAGAAGACATGCAAGGTTAGGTCCCTAGGGAGAACTTCATGTCAACTGTAGAGGGAGAATACCGCACCTCTCTGCAATATGTGTCCACTAATCCCCAAGGGATCCCTATCTACCTGGATGGCTTAAATAGGTTAGTAGCCGGGATGGTGAATTCCACTGAATCAGCAATAGTGCCTAGACATGTAGCCAAGTATGAAGGAGGTGTGTACATGGACAAAATGGGTCACATCTACGTGGTAATAGAACACCCAGATCAGATCAACGAGAGAGGAGGATTGGAAGGATAAGGAAACTCGGGAAGACATGACCCTAAAGAGTTAGTAACTACTCGAATCTTGAGAGGGGACATGATACCTCAAGATGATTACCTATTAGAGGTCTACTTGATCCACGGATCAAACTTATTATTACAAACCAATTCACCCACACGTGGATAGGAAGAAAGCTCAATGACCTTCTATGAGTTAAAGGATCCCCATGATGAGTCTAGAGTTACCTACCTAGACCAGAACCAAAGAAGGTATTGGCCAGTAGATGCAGTTGATAGGGCTCAGTTGAAGTATATGGGGTTTCCTGTATTCCCTTCTCGAGAGCAGGCAACTACCTCCCATAATCCCTTTGGGATGCATCAAGAGCCAGAGAATACAATGTCGGGGCAGAGGAGTCAATGGAGTATTCCTAACCGAACCCATGTGTAATTCACAATGCCAAGGCTGCAATCACACAATCAAACCCAAAACCAACATCGGCCACCAGTGAGGCCAAGACCACCACTAGGAGTGCAGCCTGGAATGCCTCCAATTAGACCAGAAATTCTTATAATACCTAGACCACCAGAACCCATAAGAAGAATAAGACCAATTCAAGTGGCTAAGTGTATGAGAAATCATTATGACAGAATGGGAGAACCTTACAATCACATAGCTGAATTTAAACAAGTTCTACGAGCAGATCAAGTGGATGATTTCTTTGTGTAGTATGAGTCCTTCGGACTTACTCTCACAAGAACGGCTTTGACTTGGTTCCAACCATTAAATCCCAATCAATTTGGAAATATTGAGCAATTTTTTCAGGAATTCATTGGAGAATTCACCAAGAGAGGGATTAAACACAACTCTTCATCCTTAATCCATAGCTTCAAACAAAATCCAAATGAAATGGTGAAAACAGCTTCCTAGAGGTTCAATCAATATGTAGATAGATGTCCAGCAACAGAAAAACCCACTAAGCAAAAAATGATATCACTATTCTTAGACGGGCTGACAAACGGGACTTTGAGAACTTTAGTCTATGTGAAGTGGTTGCAGACGTTGAGTGAGTGTCTTCATGAGTGTATTGACCTAGAAGACAACCTAGCCGATGATCTCAAAAGTACACCAAGCCCTACGAAATCAGAAGACACTAGAAGTACAGTGACATCTAACTCCAGTAATGTAGAGGAGTTAGCAAAACTGGTAGCTAAGAAGTTAGGAGTTCACAGACAATGGAACTACCAGCATCCATCAATGAGAATACCCATGTTGCGAAGATGCAGCCTATGCAGAGGAGACCATCCAACTCACATGTGTGTGGGAGGAGGAACAGGCATGCCTCAAGCTTATCCTTACAATAGGTAGCCAAATCAAGTAACCGCCCTATATTGCCATATAGAACAAAAATACACTAATCATACCACTGAGAATTGCCCATTCAACAGGCAGTCACAACCTTTAAATCAACCTCAGTATAGGCCGTATGGATACCCTCCAAGAGAGCCAGGAAGGGAGATTCCAAGATACAATCCCTATCCAGGACCACAAGGAGCATAGGCCATATGAGCAAGGGCAACATGGACAACCTTAGCCAGTATTAGGATAGCAACCACCACTTCCACAAAATGTAGTGTTGGTTAAATATACTCAACCAGAGGAAAACATGGAGACATTCATAGTGCCAGCTACGCCCTTAGCTAGTACAGAACCAACAAATCAAGGATATGAGAAAAACCTAGGAGAATACTATCCCTATGATGCCAGTTTTCTAGAATACGACCAAATTTATGATCCACAATACTATGGTTATGAGGGATACAACAACGCCGATGGACAAGAGTTTACAACCCTAATGTACACTGCACCCAAAGCACTAGCATCCATGAGGCCACCCATAAGACTGCCTGTGTCAAAGGGACCTTGCTATAGATGTGGGGGAGACCACTTCATAAGAGAGTGCACTCGGCCATACAACCCACCACCTCCCAGGACTTGGGAAGGGTATTGCAATGAATGTGGGAAGGAACATCTCTTTAGAGACTGTCCAAAGAACCCTAATAAAACTCATGACACTGCACAAATCAACGTGATTGAAGTAATTGAATCATCAAGCAGTGACAAAGTGTACACAGTACCATTAAAAGCTATCACACGAGCACAAGCCAAAGGACAAGAGAGAAAAAGCGTAGACTTGGTACAAGGAAAGAATAAAAACCTAGAACCTAACATACAGGTTGTGGAAGATTTTGAAGACCCACATAGGAGTACCCAAGCAAAGAAGACCCAAAGCTGGAAGGATAGAAGGGAAAAACTTAAAGACAAATGGATGAAAAACAAAAGTAAGGAAGACCAGAAGAACATGAGAGACATTAAGAAAAATGGGAAAATGGAAATACGAGAAGAGACTCCACTTACGACTCAAACACAAGAACCAAACAAGTCAGGATCGATCTTGGAAGATCCAAGACCAGATGATTTGGATATGTGGTTAAAAGCTTACGAAGCTAGAATCACAAATGGACCAAACATAGAGCAACATGAGAAACTCTATCCACAAGGGGAATTAGAAAAGGAGAGACTTGCGATATGTAGAAAACTCATAGAGTTAGCTCAGGCCACTCTAGAAAAGACTATCCCTGTCCTCCCAAAGACGAGAATATCTAAGAATCGATACAATGATTGTCTTAAAACAAAGGACCAGAAACCAAAGAGAAAGAAAATAAGGAAGATTCACCTCGCACACAAGACAAATCAACCTCTGTAATCCCTGAATTAGAGGTTGATTGGCCAAGAGAGTTGTGGACTAGGATTCGAGAAGATCAATGGAAAAAAAACAAAAATGCAAAACCTCCGTTTGAGGGATTAGATGTGGAAGACTATCAGCCAATGCCAAATTTGGAAGAAATATATGAAGAAGTCTCTATGCTAGAACGAAATAGAGAGGAAGCACACAGCATTTCTACCCTACCAAACTACATGGGAGAATATGAGAAGGAATCCATAATCTTCCGTGCTCCCACAGTTGAGGAAAGGAAAAGGAGTCTTCAGACAAGACCTTACACAATTTAGCAGAACTCAAAAAGACCAAGGTACAATGTCGGTTGACAGTGGAAGAATTATTGCGTGTTAAGCCTCAAATATGGAAACAATTAGCAGGACACTTGAAGTTAGAGCATGAGAAGAACAAAAAGGAAAGTAAGGAAACTGAAACCCCTTCTACTATACAAATTCCAATGGATAAAGTTGGAGAAGTTAGCGAAGGGGATGAGGGCAACACATGTTTACCCATCACATACAATGGTTACATGGCCAAGGCCATATTAGATACTGGAGCAGGATTGGGCATTGCCACCAAAGAGATTTGGGGGAAATGGGGAAAGCCAGCCCTGCGACCAACTCGTATGAAGCTTCAATTAGCAGATGGTCATGTAGAGAGACCCCTGGGAATATAGGAAAAAATTAAGTTAACTACCTGCAGAGTGGAGTTTGAACACACATTAGCTATGTGACAATTTGTAAAGGCAAATAATTATGAAATGATATTAGGACGACCTTTCATGAGACAGCTCAGGGTAGTACAAGACTGGGGAAGAGACTCGTTATACTTACAACACCAAGGAACTACTATCAAGATAAATTTTCATACATTCGCATATAGGGACGTACCCCCACTACAATGGAACCCCATACACAAGGAAGAGGATGATTTGTCTATCCATAGTGCCGGTTCAAGTGACCAATCATGGATGCACGAAGATGCCCAATTACGGATGTGTAAGGAAGCAAAGAGAGAGGATAAAAAAATTCAGCTATGGCCCATAGGACATCAAAATTATCAACCCATAGAAGACCCAATGTATATGCCTCAGGTTTTTCCTGATGAAGCATTCGAACCGCACGGTTGGATGGAGATTCTAGCCACCTTGGATGTATGTGTAAGTGAAGAAGTATTGACCATGAATGAATGTGTGGACAAAGAAGGTTATGATATAAGCTTTTACATGGTAGTCCAGGAGGTAGAAGCAGGAGAAGTATTAGAAAAGGAATGGAAGGAAGAATACGAGAGCATAGAGATGGAACCAGAATTTGATTCAGAGGAACAATATTTAGAAGCAATCCACGCCGAGGATAAAGATGAAACACCCAAGGTGTTAGCAATAGAAGCAACTCAGTTGAGAGAGAATCATGAGGAAACCATAGATAAGACTGAACCAACCCCATATCTGTTTGAAGTCCCAGAAAACTTCAAAAGATACGAAGTAGAGGAAAGGAAAATAGCCATTCAATTGCATAAGAGAGAAGCTAGAGAAGGAGAAGCTTATGACAACAAGGAACAAACTAAGAAAGTCATACTAACTATAGAAAATGGAGAAGAAAGATGCACGTACATAGGAAAAGATGTGTCGCCTGAGGAGGAAGAAGAATTGATGAGACTGATTCGAGAATATCGAGATGTGTTTGCATGGACCTACAAGGATCTCAAAGGTGTGGAGCCCTCCATTTGTTCTCATCGAATACCAATGACACCGGATGCAAAACCATCAAAGCAACGCCCTTACACTTATAATGATGTTTATGCAACAAAAATTAAGGAAGAAATAGACAAATTATTAGCAGCCGGATTCATTTATGAGATAGAACACACCGAATGGGTGTCACCATTAGTAGTTATGCCCAAAAAGAGCTGATCATCTCTCTAGGATAACACATGGAGAACCACCTAGCGGAGTACCCGACGATTTGCTAGACACTTACGTGTTCAATTTGGAAGTATGTCCTAAGTGGGCAGAAAAGCTAATTCCAATACTCACTCATGGACCAAAACACTCAATTAACAAGGAGATTAGGAAGGAAATTCTGCAATCACGTAACTTACACATTGTAGCTGGAAGTGTGTACCATAAAGAACCCAATGGTGTATTGTCTAGATGTGTAGAAGAAGACGAACAGAAGAAATTGATTGAACAAGTGCACATAAACAAATGGAGAATGCGCAAGGGAACTCATGGAACTCTAAGAGAACTGAAACGATTAGGAGTCTATTGGCCTGATATGCCTAAGGATGTTCATGATTATGTTGGTAGTTGCACGGAATGTCAGGAAACCACTCCAGATGACCATACATCATTACCCTTATCTAAAATAGCACCCAACTAGAGTAAGATGTTAGTGAAATTCTTGAAGACACGAGAGCATGAGGACGGAACCAGTTTAGCTAGGAAATGATCCCTAGAAGAAATGAGTAAGGATTATGTTATCATAGGGAGACAATTATTCAAGAGAGGGAAAGACAATCAACTACGACTATGTGTACATGAAGGAGAGTACTTACCCATATTAGAAATGGTACATGCAGGTGCCATAGGAGGACATTTCTCAGCTGAAAGAACTGTAAAAATGATTCTCTTTGCAGGCTTGTGGTGGCCAACCCTACATATGGATGTAGACACCTACATACGAAGTTGTGAGGCATGCCAAAGAGCTAAGTACCCTATTAGACAAGATGACATGCCTTTGAGACCTATGATTTGCACGAGAGCCTTTTCCAAATGGGGCATTGATTTCATAGGACCTATTAATCCACCAACCAAAGGATCACACGCTGAGTACATAATAGTGGTGATAGATTATTTAAGTAAATGGGTAGAAGCAAAAGCAACTAGAAGAAACGATGCTCTGACCATAGCTAAGTTTCTTTTTGAGCATATCTTTACTCGCTTTGGACTACAGATAGACATCGTAATTAATCGAGGAATGCACTTTATTAACAAAGTAATAGAGTCCTTGATGAATGAATTCTTAGTGATTTATAAAAAATCAGTCCCTTATCACCCTCAAGCCAAGGGTCAAGTAGAAAGTTCCAATAAAGTGTTTTGCACTGTATTGACAAAGATAGTCAATAGTGGAAGGTCAGATTGGTACAAAAAATTGCATCACACAATTTGGCCCTTCCATGTGGCTTACAAAACAGCCATTGGAACTACACCATTCAACCTAGTGTATGGCCAAAATGCAATCATGCCAATCGATTTTTTGGTGCCTACTTTACGAGTAGCAAAACAGTATGAATGGATAGGACATGAGTTATCCAAGAAACTCGAACAAATTGAGAAGCTACATGAAACAAGACTACAAGTTGTTGCGGGAATTTATGCCACGAAGAGGAGACAGAAAGCATATTATGATGTGCACATCAAAGACAAAGGCTTGAAGGAAGGAGACTTAGTCCTAGTATATACCTTGAAGCAACATACCAAGAAACTACAAAAATGTGGATATGGACCCCTACTAATCAATAGGATTTCAACGAGTGGGCAGTCAATCTAGCTACATTGGATGGAGATATACTTCCTAATTACATAAGTGGTTGTTGAGTAAAGCGATATATGGCACCATTGATAGATCAAATGTTAGCACGACTAGTAGGTGCACAAAACCAAAAAAAAGAAGAAGAGATAATTAGAGAAGAAGCAAGGCAAGAAGCCTTAGAGCGTTCAAGAAACGAAAGGAGTGGATAAGGCAATGAGATGAGTGATATTTACAAGGAGAAGAACCCATTCCCATGGCCAATTACCAAGTTCACCAAGCCAACACAAATAACCTCAGCCTATCTCAACCATATTTGAGCCTAGGGATTGGAGCTACCGAATACTAGTTGATAGATGCATTGATAGACTCGGGAGCAGCACTAAGCTGCATACGAATGATGATTATTACGCATCTTCAAATGACCATAAACCCAACTAAAGCACACATGATAGACATAGGAGGCCAAGTCATAGAATGTGTTGGAGAAGCCCTAATATCCCTCCATCTAGGAAATTCCACCATGGAGCAATGAGTTTTGGTATGTAAATATGAGGATTTAATAGAAAACCTAATCCTAGGGCAAGATTGGATTATTGAGAATGAAGTGAGCATTCATCTAGCTCAAGGACACATCTCAGCCAAAATAGGGCATAAGGAAATCTTTAGCCTGTTAGAAGAAAGACTCCCTCAAATGCATGAAGCCATCAAGCATGAGAAAGAAACCCTAGAAGAGGATTCAAAAAACAAATCAATCAAGAGTTTACCCAAAGAGCACCCTAAGCAAGGATTGACCACCAATACAAATGTGTCAGTTGATGATGTGCCTTCATTCCCCATGAACGATGAATCCAAGAGAAAATGTGAAGACAACGCTCCTAAAGTTACCTACAACAAGGGAAGAGCATCCACGTGGGAGTCTACTACTCAGTTATCGCAACTAGGAAATGCTAATCTACACTGGGTTCGCAAGGATCGAATGAGGGAATCAAGAATCCAACACCGATACAGGTCACTCACCCTATGAAGACAAGGAGAAACAATGAATTCTCTTCATTACAATCAGAACCAAAACGACTCCTAAAAGTATGGCTTCCAAAGTCATTAGTAGAAGCCCAGAAAGCATGGCAACATATGTCGATTCCAAAGAACGTTAGACAGACTGCAAGTCAAGAGCTAGACAAGCAAGAGGAAATATTACACCAACAAAACAAGACAACGAAACCCAACAGGACCCACCAAAGATACCAGAGGAACACGACATCAACCAATCAGACTTCAAAAAAGAAAGAGGAAAGGCCTAGAATGCGACAAAACCAAGAGAAGATGAAGCCTCAAACATCAACTACAAAATGGATATGGAGACCCAAGAGGCTGCATGGACAGGAATAACAAACTCAACAGGATTCCAATTGCACTCATGAAGAGTCGATTGCACCTAAAGTATGCATGCTAGGGCCACACTACGAGGCCATGCATTCGGCACATAATATGTTCAACAAAACTAGTGGTGCACATTTCCCACTTGGGAATAGATCTTAGATTCTACTTCCATAGGAATGAACCTACTGTGTAAATAAATAAATGCTTCGGCTAAACTAAATCTTGTTTTCTTTCAGGAATATAAATCAAAAGAGATGTGATAAGAGATCTTACTTATTTGAGCAAGGGAAAACAGAGTGATGCGATAAGCACCATGTCACTAAGACACACACAACACATGACTTATCTTCTATAAGAAGTTGATGTTCTTCTTATTACAAGTGCAAATGGCTTTTGAGGACTCTGAAGCGACTCTTCAAGAAGAGATGCTAGAATTTCCCTTACAAAGTGTGACAAAAGCGAAAGTTCATTGGTTTTGGGAGTACCAACTAGCTGGGGACTATCTGTTCTTAGTAATAATCAAGATTATGGACACGGACCATCAGTTTCCAGTGATGTCCCAAGATTTCAAAGTCATGCATGAACTTCCATCCACTATGGATACAATGAAGAAAGCAGGTATTCAGAAGTACTTTGAACTACCCATCTACAAACCGAATTTCTAGCAATGCACACAAATAATGAATACCCTGCAACCAACTTTACATGACCCATTAGTACCTGAAACCAAAGTTCTAGATGTTGTAGAAGAATGGGTAATCATTCAATTTACCCATGACTTGATAAAGGAATCCTTCGGGTGGGAAAAGGATGGGAACACAGTTCTGAAAGATGAAAGCCGAGGTGCTAAAACATGCACATTCACGGACATTGATCGTATCGACATAGAAGAAGAAGTCAGATTGATCCACCAACACTTTTGCTTCCCAAACATGCACCGATATACCACACCACAAAAGATCATAGTGCAAATGTTGTCCCATGCCATCAAACAAATAGGGAACCAAGTGAATATGACGCCATATTTTCAAGAACGACTTTTCGAAGCAAAGAAACAGTGGAACCATAAGAAGTTCTTGAATGGAAGCATTGCCTTAACAATACTGATCTATCATGCCCTAGGCATTCGGGAACATTTGAAAGAGATGCCCTCATCTGAAGAAATGGCTAAGTATGCGAAGATTGCCACGATTCCAAGGAAAAAGAAAGGAGTAAAATTAGTGGAAGAAGTTGAAACTAGCTCTCGACTAAGAATGAGAGGTACCAAAAGACTACGAGAGATGATGCAGGCAGAAGAAGCCGTTCCAGCTTCAAAGAGGATACACGTACTTCCAACAACCAGGCTCAAAAGCAATCCACCCATCACGGAAGATGAATTAACAAAGGCAATGGAAGCAACTCATCAGTACATGGAAGGTCAAGTAAACCTACCGGTACGAGGACTTCATTACCAACAGACTATTGTAGACAATGAACAACGAAAACAACTGACGAAGGTTCATCGCTATAGAAAGTTGGGGTTGGCCAACTCTAGTTCATCATCCGATACACTAGAAGAGCAAGAAACATCTATGCTAAATGTGGATATTAAAAGTGATTCAAAGGACGATGGTCAATGGGAGGAATTGCATCAAGTAACCGATGCCTTTGGAATAGCAGGTACAATGATAGATCAAATTCCTGATGACACGATCAAAGGCACCACAAGGAAGGAATCACCTAAAAAAGAAATCCATGTATTCAAGATGAATGAAGCAAAGAATATTCAAATCACAGAGACTCACTTAGAAGGAGGAGCATCGGTCAAGAACCACAAGGAAGAAAAAGTAGAAGACCTAGTGAAGGAGCGTGAACCCTTCACACCAATTCAAGTAGTAGCAGAGCCCTCCCCACTGGACGTCACTTTTCAAGGCAGTACCACAAAGTCAAAGACGAATAAAGATGAAGAAGAAGAGCAGAAGTACATCTCTAGATAAGACAGCCGCACAACGAGACAATACATGTGGAATAAGGAAGAGATGTACGAACAGGGGAAGAATCAAGCATCCCCAAAACATGGCTGAATGTGGATGTAGCTCAACTCAAGCCCTACCATCGGAGACGAACCTCTGAAGAACAAGGACACAATCACGCGAGCCACCGCAGAAATCAAAGAAAAGGATGAACTCATCACTAAATTAAAAGCTCAAATAGAACAACAGGTAACCATGGGAACACCAATAGTTCCAAGCTCCACAGCGGCTACTGAGGAGACTGAGGTACGTCCTCTTTCTCCCCCCATGCATCATTCACCGATAAGGGAGGAAACACCACACTAAAAGACATAATCGGGCTAATGCAGAACTAAGCTGACATGAGTGAGCACTACTGGTGTCCCAGCTTACGGAAGAGTTTGAAGGACAGGTAATCAGAGTAATGAGAGAAGCAAAGATTGAGAGCAAGAATCTAGAATAGGTTATGAAGTCTTTCAATATACTCTACCGATTACTTAAAGAAGAGACACACCAATATATAACGAAGACCACCAATAAAGAACCAGATAACAATTTGCAGTTCAATATGAAGACATTTACCTATACACAAGAGGAATTTGATAAAGCTGATCCTATATGGAGATGCAAGTTTTTTGAGAAAAACCCTACGTTACAAGTGCACTGGGAATCAACAACATATGTGCTTCAAGTTAACCCATCTTTTTTCCCAGTACCTCGAAGATGATCCTGGACACAATTTTGGGAAGAACAGCGCCATGGAAGCTTAAATAACCAATGGCTCAATTATCCACTATTACCGAGCCCACCACATAATTATTTACCAACGGAAGAATATATGGTGAAGTCTATCGGGTTCTGGATCGCCAGATATGCCATAGTACCAGATCTAGCCATCAAGATGACTAACAAAATTTTGAGTATGCTACTTATAGTAACAAAAGTATTTCAACTCGTGCAGTATACCTTTTTGAACTTCATCGAAATTAACCAAGGATCAGACACATTAGTTTTTTATTTATCTATTATACCGAGTCGCTTAACACTTATGGCCATATACTCCTGACTTATGTTTTTGCCAAGTCCATATATGCAGACATTCGAAGAAGCATTCTTTACCGGATTTTTTGAAATGGATTTAGAAATCTTTGCAAAAATATCTTTTAACTTAAATGCATGACTAGTGGCTTACGAATTAAGCTTTTTTGTTGATCATAGACAGGCACCAGATGATGGCATAAAGTCCACTCAATGGAAAGAATTGATGATATGTCACACAAATTTGCTTAAGTATAGAGAGCAAAAAGTCATCCAAACACACGCACGTTGCCACAAAAAGCCTGTTGGGGACGACAGAGTTCAAGAGGAGGGACGTGTGGAGGGGGAATCAAGCAAAAAGAGAAGAAGAAGAAGATCAAAGACTAAAACGGCTCAGTGAAGAAAAAGCTCATAGAGAAAAGAACAACCTTCTATCCAAAGCCCCACAGGGGCACGCATCAGGCGACAAAACCAAAGAAAAAGGTCCTGAGGAATGGAAATAAAGAAAGATAACAACCATGACTTTTCATGGGAGGTTGCACACAGCTTCCTCATCCACCAGGTGCATGCGGTGGAAAGAAATGAACAGGCTAAGCAAGGCATCAGGTCCCAAAGGATGTCAAAGAAGATTTAAGAACATGACCTTTAAAACGTAATGCTAACTTAGAAAAGAGCAAAGGCTTGCAAAGTAAGGTGTGTAACGAGAAAAACTAAACAAGCTACAGGCAATACAACAAGGTCAAATGTGTGAAGACAAAGACATATTAGAAGACAAAAAGTTAGAAATGGGAGAGGCTGAGAAGTTGAAGCGGGTGACTAAGAATATCACATTCTTAGTCACCGATGGTGTGCGTGGTAGCCTGACATAATAAAGCAACCCAGATTTATGATATAAGGAATACCACGGGGCTTAAAGAATCAAAGGACTAATTTCAGATAAAGTAACAAACTCTCTGACAATCCTTATTGCTTCTTCGACCACTAGGTGCGTGTACCAAGGAGCCACAAACAAGTTGCAGACAAGAAGCAAAGCCTGTCAAGGGACGATAGAGACAAAGAGGGGGAGAGTATTGCAGAGAAAAGAGGCACAAAAGAGGAGCCCTAAAATTTTCAAATCGATGGGCATAAAATTTCTTATTCAAAATTCTAGGAAATTGCCTCGAAACTATGTAAATGCACTAGAGGAGTCCTCTAGATGCATAAGCCCCAAATCCTTGTAACATAATTCTTGTAAAATAGTAGGAAATTAGAGATTATTCAATAAAGTGCCGGTCTCTTGTGTGAAAGGACCATTTTTAGGGCACATGTATATAAGTCACTTTGTGACTCTTTGTAAAGACTTTTTGCCATTGTGAAGAAGGAGAGCTGAAAATTCGAATTTGCTTCTTCCCTGCTCATTTTCATCTTCTCTATCATCTTTAGTGTGTGTGTGATGCTTCAAATGTGTGTGTAAGACTGTTATCTATCCCTTCCCATCACTTTTGGACTACTGTACTGTGTGTGTTAACCATTACAAGTTGTGAAATGAGTGTAGGTGTTTCCCGCCATTCATTTTTTTGGCCATAACTTGAAGAGCGATTGTCAGCTTCAAGTGGAAATACCTCGAATAGATGCGCCTCATTGAGAGCTTCAAAATGAATCTGCTATTGCTCATATTCGGAATTCAATACTGGGAGAAACATTCGAATTTGTGCTTACTATTGTAAGTGGTATCGCGGTAGGCATTTCCAGAGATTTAGTGAGTTGGATAGGTAGTTTAGTCTTTTCACATGCATTGTAGCTTAGCCACTTCACTTTCCATCATGTGTGCATGTGTCTTCATACACTTGGTTCATGTGGTTCTTCGGATTGATAATTAAACGTGTATCAATCCACCACTATATGCACTTGTGGGGTGATTGAAGTTTAGTCTCATCGACACAAGTCCCTAAGACTTCACGACTTAGGTACACAATAAACCTATGTTAAGAGGAAACAAGAAACCCTTAACTCAAGATCCAAATAGAATCTCCAAAAATTTCCTTGCTTAGTATTAGCTAGGAAATCATCCCCTTAAATTTTTGCTCAACTTAAGTTAAATCGACCAAGAACTTACCACATTTTTAGTCCATGTTGATATATTTAGGTAGTGATGTGTGTGAACACACTAGGACCACCGGGGCACTTTTTCCCCTCTTTAGGAGCTTTTTTCCCCCCGGCTTGTATATATGCCTATTGCCCTAATGGGCTACTTATCTTTGTACATTCTCTAGTAATACATTCAGTATTGTGTGTTGTGCTCCAAGCTTCTTCTCCTTCCTTGTGTTGTTCGCGTCCTTCTGCAGATATCTATCTCCAACAATTGGTATTAGAACAGGTCGTCGCTTCATCTAGGGCATCATCGACACTCCTCCGGTTGCAGTCTCAGAATCGCACAAATTTTGGTGAGCACACTCAATGTGTTTTCAAGATCAAAACAGCTTCGCTATGTGGTGCCGAAATCGCGATCTAAGCTCGTTTCGGCCTTCGAACGCACTATTGCAGCGCTTGTGCAGACTATTTCCTCTTTTTTGTGCCAAAGATATATACCAGTTTCAGTTCACTAGTATAAGCATCTCGAAGTCTGCTATAGGTCTAGCAGAATTTCTCTGGGACATTCCGTTCAACTTCTTGAGATATAGTCAATTTTTTGCAAAGGTATTTTAATCACCGACCATGGCTGAAAGCAGTGATGTATTCCGTATGTCGGATGTTGAGGATAAGTTGGATGGTACCAACTACCCTTTATGGGCTTATATGATGCGACATGTAGTGGTTGCAAAAGGACTGTGGAACATTGTGTAGGGTGTTGAAAAACATCATGTCACACTTGCAACTGTTACAACTGTAAGTACAAAAGCTGATGCAGAAGGTGTCGAAGATGATGATATTCTGCATATTCATGTTCGTGCTCCGGTTTCTGCAGCACCTACTACAGAGCATATTCATTGGGATGGCAGTGATGCCCAGGCACATGCATTGATAGCTTTGTCTCTCAAACGTGCCATTATTCCTCACATACGCTCTTGTAGAATAGCTAAGGATGCTTGGGATACACTTAGCACATTGTACCATGCTAGGAATGAGGCTCGTGTTGCTTACCTCCGAAAAAAGTTGGAGAGTGTGCACATGAATGAAGGTGATTCTATGGATAGTTTTCTAACAAAGATCAAAGACTTCAAGGAACATTTGATTTCTACTGATGAGGTTATACTAGATAGCTCACTTGTGCAAACCATTTTGAATGGTCTTCTTGATTCATATCAGAGTTTTGCTTCTACTCTTCGGTTAATGATGAAAGGTAATCCAAATGCCTTGTTGCTCCATATGAGGCTTCGCATGACCGCAAGCCATCTGTTGCTCATCTGCGTGTTTTTGGTTGTTTGGCATATGCATTAGTGCCTGAACAACATCGTAGAAAATTGGATGATAAAGCACTAAAATGTATTTTTGTTGGGTAGAGTTCCGAAAGTAAAGGCCATCGTCTGTATCATCCACAGACTAAACGCATTCTGGTTAGCCGTGATGTTGTTTTTGTGGAAGATGCTATTCAGCCATTGCTTTCATGTACTAAGGAGACATTTGTTAGCTCCAAAGATATGTATGATACTTTGCTGCCTCTTTTTACAGGTGGACAGTCTAGTGCTTGTCCTAATGAGGCAACTTCTCAGCCTTTGCAGGTTTCATGTGATGATGCAAATCATTCCATTTCTGATGCAGATTTACATGATGCACTTATTGATGAGAGAGTTGATATTGAGCTGGCAAGAACTATGTCAAAATGGATGGTGCAAACCTTGCGTGACAGCAAATTAGATGTACTCGATCATGCTCTCATAGTGCCTCTTTTGCATCAGATTTCTATGCTATGACTGCATCTAGTCTCCGTGATGAGATTGAGCCTATTTCGTTTGATGTCACAAAATTCAAAAAATTGGATGGTTGTTATGCAATCTGAATATGATGTTATATTGAAGAATGGTACCTGGTCTTTATGTGACTTGCCTCCTGGCAATAAGGCCATTGGGACTAAGTGGGTATACAAGCTGAAACATAAGCCTAATGGTACATTTGATAGGTATAAGGCTAGACTTGTTGCAAAGGGTTATGCTCAGGAAAGAGGCATTGATTTTGATGAGACCTTTGCACCTACTTGTCGAATGACTACTGTTTGTAGCATCTGTGCACTTGCAGCTCATCGTGGTTGGAATGTACATCAGTTGGACATTAAAACAGCATTTTTGAATGGTGACTTGCATGAAGAAGTGTATGTTTTTCAGCCTCGTGGCTTTGTGCAGAAAGGGCATGAAAACCAGGTGTGCACGTTAAAGAAGGCATTATATGGTTTAAAGCAAGCACCAGGTGCTTGGTATGAGAAGATACATGCCTATCTGATTGCACATGCTTTTGAGAATAGTCCAACTGAAAGCACCTTATATGTTAAGCGTGCTAATGTTGTGCTTCTAATCATTGTTGTCTATGTTGACGACATGTTGCTCACTAGTCCTATTGAGAAGCATATTGTTGATTTTAAGGCTGATTTGCATGCCTCATTTGAGATGTCTTATTTGGGGGCATTTGCATCACTATTTGGGCATTCAATTCATGCAAGTTGATGGTGGAACGGCTTTGTGTCAAACGAAATATAGACAAATTATTGTAGCGTTTTGGCCTTAAAGTTGTAAGCCTATTGCCACTCCTATGGAGACAGGTTTACGATTGAGTCTTCATGATGTTGGAGATGCATTTGATGTTGTTCTCTATAAGCAGGATGTTGGATGCTTGATTTACTTATGCATTACTAGGCCAGATATTCAGTTGCTATCTCACAGATGAGCAGGTTTATGCATTGCCCAGGAGTCAAGCATTGGCAGGCAGTTAAGCGCATCTTTCGCTACTTGAGTGGTACTCGACTACTTGGGTTGTTTTATCCCAAGGGGGGATCACTACCGCCAGATTTGCATGCTTTTCTTTACTCTGATTGGGCTAGTTGCTATGACACTCATGTGTGCACTAGTGGCTTTTGCTTCATGCTTGGTAGCTCATGTATATCTTGGTTGAGCAAGAAGCAGCCTACTGTGTCCACTTCAAGTTGTGAGGCTGAGTATAGGGAAGCTTTCACAGCGACTGTTGAGTGTGTGTGGCTCAGACGCCTTACGGCTGATTTGGGTGTTGGTCAGTCCTGTGCCACCACCATCTTCACTGACAGTCAGAGCGCATTGGCAGTAGCGAGGAACCCTGTGTTCCATGCTTGCACTAAGCACATTGAGGTGCATTATCACTATGTCAGGGAGAGGTTCTCTGCTGGGGAGATCAGCTTGGCATATGTTCCCATGCAAGAGAACATTGCAGACCTTTTCACGAAGGCTCTGCCTAGGGAGAAGTTTGAAGCTTTCCACAAAGCTTTGGGCTTACTTCCTTTTGTGGAGTGATTTCCACATAGCTTGGCATTTCCTTATACATGAGTGCGAGTTCCTTGTTCACCGCATCACTCCCAGGGGGATTTGTTGATATACTTAGGTGGCGATGTGTGTGAACACTCTAGGACCGCCGGGGCTCTTTTTTCCCTCTTTAGGAGGTTTTTTTCCCCTAGATTGTAGGTATGCTTATTTCCCTAATGGTCTACTTATCTTTGTACATTCTCTAGTAATACATTCAGTATTGTGTGTTGTGCTCCAAGCTTCTTCTCCTTCCTTGTGTTGTTCGCGTCCTTCCGCAGACGTCTATCTCCAACAGTCCAAGACTAAAATTTGTCATCTCCTAGACATAAGTAATTTGGAATTTTAATTAGTGTGAAAGGATCATGTGAACCCCAATGAGTTCCTATTACACACAAATTAAGGAAATCGTTCCCCCAAAGTTCATTCAAAAAATGAGTTTTTTTGTCCAAGAAAAGTGCATAATATTAAGGTTTAGAAGGATAGACTATTTTGTGGCCAAATATAGATTAAGTAAGAGCCAAAATTCCTAGAACAAGTTCATACAACACCAATGATTTTTCTACTATTGTCCACCTAGAGACATCATTCCTAGAAAAAATTTCCCTGTCCTTATTTAACCAGAGTTATCATTCCCCATATATTGGGTTAAGAATCTCATCAATCGAGTCATAGCAGTACTAAGAGGATGGAGCTAAAGTGATGCAATTAAGACATAGACAAGAATTCTTAAGAAACTGAAAGATAAGGGGAATATCAAACACAATGATTTCACTAGGGGGTATAGAAACATCATTGATAGATAGTGAGTACTTGCGGAAGAAAATTATGTTCTCTCTGGAATCCCACATTGGGAAGCTAAGAAATCAGCCTTCTCAAGTAGTGCCACTCATCACAAACCCAAATAGTGTATTTTTAAAGGATTTCCCTACATTGTTGGGGAGATTGTTCTTCACAAAACCATAAGAGGAAAATCTTACCTATTCAAGGAAGCCTAGAGTTTTACACACTAGCATGAACCCAACAAAGTCCAAGTTCAAATGGAAAAGACCTTCATGCATCAACAAAAGTAGCACGATTTCTCTAGCTTCATTGGACATCTTGTTAGGTTAAAGGTGAGATTGAGCTTAACAAGTAATTTGATAAAGCTTCAGAAGACCACTAGACCCAAGGATTTATTTCGAGGTGTTCCTAATCACTAAGATCTTTAACGATTCGAAGGCATCAAAAAACGATTTCATCTACTAGGGAATCATATAAAGGTTTCTTTTAACCAAAGGATAATTTTGTCTAAGACAAGAATGCAAGAGTTTAGCACAACCTTAATAACCCTAAGGAGTTATAAAAGACGAGAATAGAACTTCAATTGGATCCATAAACAATAAATGAATTCCCTATTTATTACAAACATCACTTACCAATTTGGAAGCCAAAGTGGATGCTAAGCACATCAGATACCTCTCATAGATCTCAAGGACACCCGAGAGAGTTGTAAACTCCAAACAGATACCTATAATTTCTAATTCTGAAGCAAACAATTTTCTTGGTTTATTAGAGAAATTGCCCTTCGATCTTTTGCTAAATACAAGGTGGAATTGGAAATTGTGCTAAGTGAGCATTATAAAAGACAAACATAGAACTTCAATTGGCTTCATAAAGGATAAATGATTTCCCTACTTATTACGGACATTGTTGACCAATTTGGAGGCCAAAATGGATGCTAATCACATCAGATACATTTCAAAGATCTCAAGGACATCCTAAATAGTAAACTCCAAACAAATACCTATAACTTCTAGTTCTGGAGCAAACAATTTTCCTAGTTTATTAGAGAAATTACCCTTGGACTTTTTTTTCTACATAGAAGGTGAAATTGGAAATTGTGTAAAGTGAGCATCATAAGATTTCTAAGGAGGAGCTAGCAAGCAATCAATGATTGACCCAATTTTGGAGCTAAAGTTCTCCAACAACTTCCCTAAACGCACCAAGAAATCATTGTGCTATTCATACTAAATTGAGTTTAAATTGGAAGTGTAAAATGTTAGATACATCTAACCTCTTTTTGAGAAAGGGTTGTAGATAAATCACCAACTTGACAAAGTAAATCCAATTTGATAGTGAGAAAAGTGAGCCATTTTTAACTCAAAACAATTAGGGTTTTTCCATAAGGCACAGACTCATCCAAGGATTGAAAAGAAGTTATATTTAGGAGCAAGTAACGGAATCCAAAGGATAGATCACCTCTAGGGAAATTGGAATTTTCAAAAATCCACCCTAGGGAATACAAAAGGAACCTCCCACTTATCATGGATCCTTCCAAATCAAGGAGCATCATCCATGTTCTTTTCAAAAGTTCTATATAAACTTGTGCTTTGTGGCAAGTGGGAGTTATGGTTGACTTGGGATAGGACATCAACAAAATGAATAGGAATTGATTTTTACAAAATTAAAAAAATAAATGAAGGTAGAATTTCAAACTTCCTAATTCGTTTTGAGAGAGGAAAAGGTGAGAGAGATCATCACATTGCATGTTGAGTGGTTTGTCTATTTAGTGTGTGCATGCATGATTCAAGAAGGCTCACAAAAATTGGTAGGCCACACAAAGAACTACCCCCATTGTAGAAAGTATTATAGGCTCTATGAGGAGCACTTATGAGGCTTGAAGCAATTCAAAAGGTGAAACCGAAACCATGGCATCATTTAGTTCTCAAGACATGCAAGCTTATGGACATGATATTCAAATGGATTGTATGTCTAGAATGGAAGGCAAGTACCATATAAAGCTTACGTTTAGACACACAAATACATTACGAGCCACCATTTTTTGAGATGGTTGGACAGTCTCTCATGGAACTTGGTGAGCTTAGAGATCTAAGTCATCCAAACATCATAGTCATCAAACCTAAAGGAGAGTTACTTGTAGACAAAATGGGAGCCTATTATATGGTGACTGATAAACCAGAGAGGATCAAGCAATAAGGCAAGAGTTCATAGAGAATGTAGGTCTAGGCCTTGATGCAAATCCCAACCAAAGTAATGTTGATCCAAATACTTCACCTTCATTGACATAGAACATACACATAAGCAAGGTCATCGATGATGGTTATATCCCTGAGGTGTACTTTTCTTCTGATACCAAAGAGTCATTTTGGGCTCTTCCACTACCTATGGGTTGATGTCCATATCTGGACATACAAAAGTTCGAGTATGCGGATCTAATAATAAGTCTACCCATGTATAAAGATGATTGGGATCAGTTGCCCAGTAAAATTTCACTCATTATGGTCCTCCAATGTTTGTGAATGGCATTCATGGGATAGTGGTCACTCTAACTCGTGGTCCGCAGAATCCTACACCACCTACCTCAATGTCTCAAAGTAACTTTGTAATGTCTATTTTAACTTAAATTCAAAGTTTATCTTCTAGAACCACATCTATTCAAACTAAACCTAACACCATGGCTTGGACCACTTCAATCTCAACACCGATCTCTATGACTACATCCATTGGGAACCACTTAGAGGCTTGTGCACACACTTTTGTTTGGGAAAATATCGATTATAATGCCCATGCCAAATATGCCACCACAACCTATAGTTCCACCATTTATGCCAATTGTAACCATGCCAACTTGGTTGCCTCAAATGCCATATCCAACTTCTCCCATTGGTCAACAAGTGCCAACATCGCCTCAAGCAAATCAAGTTTCCCAAGGGATGGCACAAAATCACATGGCCCATAATCAAGTCCCAAGGCCAAACTTTGGTAGAAGGTTTTTCCCTTCCCAAGTTGTCAAATGTGTGCGAGAGTTTTATGAAGGTCAAGGTGGCCCATATGCATATGAGTCTAAGTTGAGGCAAGCATTGCATGCAAAACAAGTCCATGACTTATTCACTTTGTAATGAAGCATTTGAACTAAACATGGGAAGGAACAGCATAGCTTGCTTTTGACCACTAAGAGTACAAAAGTATTAGAACATGTGGACCCTTAAAAGCCTTAATTGTTGAATTTGTCAAAACAGGAGTTATACATTACACCTTTGCAAAAATCACAAGTTTCAAGCAAGAACACCATGAGGACTTAAGATTGGCCAAGGCTATAGAAAATCATTTCAACTTGAACTCAAACCTTCAAATGTCTAGGGTACATGAAGGTTTAAGTTCCATCCAAGTCCTTGTTTCATTTATTAAATCCACTCCAAGCATGAAGTTTAGTACTTCTTTGATTGATGAGATGGAAAGGTTGTAGCAAACAAGCTCAACTTGAACTCAATGTGGAGGAGATCATGCTACATATGTGCCTACTCAAAGACCACCTCCTCTTTGCACACCCTCAATTGCAATATTATGGAATATAGTAAAACATGACAAACCTCTACTATTGAGTGTTTCTACAATGGACAACTAGTTCGGCAATAGGCCACTACTCAAGCCCAATACCTATGGAGAACACCAATGGGGAATTAGCAAGTCCCAAGGCCTTACCCACAACCATACTAGTATCCCCTAAAGGTACAACCATCCAGCTAGATAACATATGCCATATCAATCTAGGGCCATGATGGACTACCCAATGTACCTACATAAACCTGTGTTGGATCAACAAACACCTGCTCCCCAACGTGGTACCAATCAAATACAAAAAACCACTAGGAGAAAACACAAAATAGGAAAGTGTGCCTTCATCGACTCTATTCATTATAGAGATTAGTGGGAAGGAAAACTTAACAAAAAGTAGTCAAAAAAGTGTGTACCCACAATACTATGAACAATCCACGGATTACATGAATTATCGAGATTACTCAAAGGATATGATGCCTAGAACCAGCGTTACAACTATATTGAGCCTTATGTTCCACCTCAAACCATGGTTATACCTTAGCTTTGACCTTCTCGAATGAGAGGTCCTTTCTATGAGTGCAACAAGGACCATTTGATTTGTGATTGTCCTATTGCACAACATGTAGCCAATTTATGCCACTTTAGGCTAAAAAGTCTTATTGTAATGATTGCACCAAGAGACACTTATATAAAGACTACCCTCGAAACCTACATAGGGTGAATAAATATGCACCTATCAATATGGTGACCATGCTTCCATCTAGAAGGTGGAAGAGGAAAAGCTCACCAATAAAAGTAGTCACATGTGCCCAAGCACAAACCAAATCTAAGTTGACATTCCAAAGGTAAACAAGTGCTTGATCCAATTACCTTGGATATTGAGGAAGAGCCTCCAAAGAGTTCCACACATACAAAGGATACTTGGAAGACTCATTATTAGTGGGCCAACAATGGCCAAAAAGAGTCCATTTGCTAATCACGTATTAAGGAATTCAACCGGCTATGTTGCCACATGTACAAAGATAAGACATCATGTCTCTCTTTATCACACCAATAAAGGATTCATGTCTTTATAAATTTTTCTATATGTATGTAAAATCAATATTTAAACCTTCTCTTTTTGTTTATCATGATTGAAATTCTTGATGAGGACAATGTTTTAAGTAGAGCAAAAGGGTCAAGATTCCGAATTGAATCAAGGACATCCAAGAAATTTCAAGATCATGCTCCTATTCTCATACTTACCAAAGTTGAACAAAGATGTGTTTTGTGATTTACATGGGCAGTGTTATATAGATCCTACCTATGTAATTTTTTCTATTGAAAGTCTCTCAAAAGTCACGAGTTATCATCATCTTCCAATAGATAGAAATAAGATTTTCCTATAAGAAAGAGCACCCTCAGAATATTTAATTGTGCTCCAAGGTTTCAAGCATCAAGAGTACCCTACTTTTTGTGCTATTCAAGCTATGCTCTTGCTGCAAAAGATGTAGATATAGAAAAGATAAAGGGATACAAAATGAAGAAGTTTCTTAGGTACAGAAATAACTCAAATAGAAATTTTGTATGTATATAAACTCTATTTATACATTACAACATTTAATGAAGTGAGTATTTTTGTTCCATTCTAAATCTACATGGTAGAACATGTTGCTTGCTTTTTCACTCACTAATGATGATAATCATGTTTACATACTTTAATGTACATTAAAACCCTAAAAGCCAAAACAAACCACATGGCACAAAAATAGGGGGGTCAAAGAAAATTGACCCCCAATGGTAGCACCATGGTTGTATTGGCCATGGGGGTCATTTATGAGGCGTGAAGTTAGAATTGATAGTTTTTGGATTCAGTATTGTATCTTTTTTTCCTTGATATTTACCCATTGACTAATGCACCCTTATATAGTCTAATGTATAGTGAAAGCCCTAATAGAAAACACGACCATATAGTGTGAAAATGGAGGGTCAGATTTATTTCGACCTCCCTTTTTGCATCATGTGGTCGTCTTGGGTAGGATCATTTTTTAGCTTTTTGATGGTGCCAAAGGTGGAAAGAATGACACTCAAACATAATGGAGCACATTACAAAGTATAAAAGTTTGCCCAATACAGCCAGTACAAGGAGTGTGTTGTAGCCTTGAGATAAATGAGCTCTCAAAGGTGCAAGGGAATAGTACAAGAGATGGTAAAAAGGTATTACCAAACTTTGAAAGACAGCTCCGAGTTAGTACCAGAGTGATAAAAGGTAGACAACAATGATAGATTCGCTTTGCCAAAAAAACACAAAAAGGAGAAAAAACACAACCACTACTCAAATATGCATATAAAGAACCTACGAGTAGTCCTTTAAGATAATTGAGTTGCTTTCGTGGATAGAATGGAAGTGTGCAATAGATGAGATGTTGGGTTCAATTTCCTTGTGTTAACAGTATGTATTTATTGATCGTTCCTTTCAGCATTGTAATTTGTAACTCAAAATGAAATTCGAATAAGTATGGTCAGCCCGTGTGAGGTTTCCATGCTTTACAAAAACATGAAGCACATATAAGGATGGAAGCACCAAGAGAAAAAAGTTCACACCAAGAAAGCAGAAGGTACAGTTTCTTTCTCTTTAACTCATTTTTGCAGCTAGTATGTTGCAATCTTTCACATGTTCATGGCTTTCTAGAGGAGTAGTTGGTCGTTCTCAACTTGAACAGACTTCAGTTCCCTCTCTCACCTCTGTTCACACATATCTTGAATGTTGCATTTCTGTGTATGCCTCGGGTCCCATAACTATTTGTTCCTCAGTCAGGCAGAAACATGTATGCTGCATGAAAAGAGACATTGGCAGCATTGCACGATTTTTTTTTTTTTGATTTTCTGAGTCGGGGATGGGGGCCCAAGGAGACTAACCCACTCAGAAGGCAGAATCTATCCACCGCTTCATCTTCCGAAGAAGACTTATACGTGACCTTGCAACCCGAAAATTGTGGTCAACTAATCCCGAGGGATCAGTGCGGTGAGATAGAAATTGTGCATAAACAAATTAAAGTTGTTGCAGCCATGCAAAATTATAGCTGAACGTTAAAAAAAAACACTAGATGTAGATCGGATTGAATCTCAAAGGATTGCATTAGATATGGATACGACTAACCAACAAGAGCAATGAGCATGGCTTTTTGAGAAAACGAAGCTGTAATGCACAAAATAGAGATTTGGAACATATAAAACAAACCGCAGGCCCCACACATTTATCTACATCAACTAGACTCATCTATCCATGTGATTGTTACGAGTGCTAATGTACCACCGAGGTGGAACCAACGAAAAGTGTTGATGGTGCCAAGGAAAGACTGCCACCAAAGTGCTTATAAGTACTTCCAAATTATGATTTTCACCATGAAAAATATAAAATGCTGCCAAAGGTTGCCATGAGTGAAACACCGAGAAGGGGGTGGCAAGGTGGAAAAATGGGAATACAGCATTCAAATAAGCTTCAGATGCATCATAACGATGACCTTGATGAAACACAGCCATAGACACCGTCACCACCTCCAAAAGCACTTAAGATCTAATGATTGCATGTATGAGTTGTGGAAGCAAAAAAAAAAAAATCAAAATGGCACTTACATTCAAGTGAGAGACTCAAGAGACCATGAAATGAAAGAACTCACATATGGATTAGAGTGAGATTGCCAAGAGCATAAATTGAGCTCAAGCTTTTATTAACCAAGTACGAACTGAAAAGGCATCCTTTTATAAATTCAGAGAGATGCTCCAAAAATGTGGGATAAATCTTATGAAAAGAAAATAAGGGCAAGAATGAGCATAAATGGCATGAGTCTCACATGCAACTAGAGTAAACAAAATAGAGATACACTCAAAAAATGAACTAGAAATGAACTGGACATAAAATCAAGATTATCATTTTCTTCAACATGTATCATCACCAATATCACCACCAACAATCAAGTTGTCGGTATATATAACTACAATGACAAAGTAATCTACATTGCACGGAAAATCCTATCCAAGTAAAATAATCTGCAATTCTCGCATGCTGAATACAAGGAGGTTGCTTAAACCGATTTAATATGCTTTCATTAGCTTGCAAACATACCCCTTTGATTTTTCGCATCCTCTTATCGTGGTGACTACTCCATATTTACTTCATGCAAGAAAGTATAATTCATATCCACCTGATGCAAAGAGTGTTGGTTCATGCTCAGAACCACGAAACAGTGAAGTGTGATAGAGCAGCCCTCACGTATCAGCTACCCACATAAGGATGTCTAAATTTGCCACAAACAAATTAACTATTTTCATGCTACATTGCATTGAATAAATGCATTCAAAAACCTTAGCACAACATTTTTCTTGAAGCTTGGGTATTTAGTTCATCACTGCCCTCCTTGATCAAGGGGAGTGCTTAGTCCAGCGGACTCTTTCTCCCCATTAACACGCTTAAATTGCAAATTCAAATATCTAGCTAGTATCCTTGTGCCTTTTGACCCTTTTGGGCATTTACAACTACGAGACAATGTTTGAAGGATCTTCCTGTAAAAGCTAAGAAGAATTGAAAGCAATCAAATCTACTCATTATGACGGGGCCCAACACTACAAAGAACAAAGGCCATATGAAACACATTTACTTGGCAACCCTACATCACAGTCAATATGTGGAACTCCATCAGCATTTCAGCACCTTGACAATTTGGGTTTTCATTTACCTCCGCTAGGGCACATCCTTGATTTGCAAGGGTGTAAGGTAGATCTATTAAAGAAAGCCGGCGAGGACATGCAAGGCTGCAAGGTGGATATGTTGAAAACAGACAAAAAGATCCTAAAGCGAGATAGGAGAGAACCAATAACAGAAAATGGCATTAAACAGTTCTTTCTGTCAAAAGAACTAGCTTCAGAACAAGTTAGCGTTTGAATGCTAAGTGCACCAAAACTACAAACTTACCTCAGCACCAATAACTGCACAAATCTCCGTTGCTACCTCTCTCCAATAGCCATCAGAAACATCTTGCTACAACTTGCACTAAAAACACATGCAGCTTGCCAACCAAAGCAATGGGGCTTCAAGATTGCTTTCCCTGCTGCCAGAATGTCACCTACTTTCAGCCTATCACAACAGAGAAGTGGCAGCTCCAATTGAGCCAAAGAAATGAAAGGTTCACAGTCTTGAAGTCTAAATCAAAAGTTACACACAAGCTCAGAAAAATAGCACTTATTTAGCCTGATCATCAGTCATGAAAGCAGTTCTCAAAAGAAAGCAGGTTTGTGCATTATCAACGTGGCAACAGCATAATCAGAGGATCCATACTTCCACTCCAGTAGAATCTCCATACAAACCTTGCAGTTCAGACAAACAATGCCACCAGAGACAATCAAGGTGGTACAAGAAGAGCTCCTGTAGAAGGGGAAAGAATTGTGCAAGCATTGTATTACAACGAGAATCACTCATCAAAAGGTCTAAAAGAGTACGACTTCTTCTCTGCAAGTAATAATGAATATTTTGGAATGGCATGCACCTACTCTTTTATTTTCAGACTCGACAAGCAATATTGTATAATGCATTCAAGCGACTTTGTATATGATTCCCAAAAAAAAGGAGTGAACAAAACAAAGTTTAAGAAAATAGAAGGAGAGCAAAAGAATGACGGTACATCGATTGTAGGTTTACATCAACCCCTGCATGTAAAACTGCTTCTGTTGCAACTGCTAGCATGAAGTATAAAAATCAGAGCACTATTTTCACAGGAATTTACTTTCACGATTGCAATTCTACAATTCGAGAGAAATAGGGAGCTTTCAAAAGAGGAAACCATTCATTTCTTTCAAAATTGACAGCCTTCATCAAATGAGAATCATCCAAATTAAAAGGACATACACAGAAGTCAGCTCCATTCCTAAGACATAGAGGGGTCCCAAGGCCATACACAGAATTTATCCCCACTCCACTGTATTTGCTTCGTTAACTTTACCGCAAGCTATAGCTTGAATTGTCTTCCAACCAAAAAAGCATGGTAAGAAAGATATAAACTGGAATACATAAGAGAGAGCAGTGACTTTATTTAGAGATGTGCAAGACTTTCGACCTTCAAAACAAAAAAAAAACACATCACAAGATGAAATAGATACTCGGGGGAGTACATACTCTGCAAGATCACGTGTTCAGGATTGGGAACACCGAGCACATCTTGGGTGACACTTAAGCAGGCATACATGAAGTTCATGTTACCAAAGGCAACTGACAATCATTACATGAAAAACGCATAAAAACGACAACAGCTACTAAGGAGACAAAAATAAGGCTGTGAGTTATAATAGCGCTGACAACTGTTCATAAAATGACAGATGAACTCAGAGATCGAGAACAATTAAATCTTATATTTTGACTCGCAAAACTCCAAAATATATGTTCCCTCTGAAGCACTCTCATCAAACAACTGAAAGAACAAAGCTCGTTTTCCATTAGAAAAACATCATCATACAGCTAAATAAGTCTTCCGTAAAAAATCCAGTTGTGATAACTAAATGCCTCGGAAAGTCTAATTCTTTCAATATGAGCACCTAATACATAGCACCCTTGCGCTTCTTGTCACCACCAATCTCGAAGTGCTTGCATCGCTGAAACATTCATAGAAGAACATCCAGGAGTTACGACTACGAAAATACCTTGTATAAGCATTATCCATTCATTACAAACCTTTATAGGATGCTGCATCACGTGCTTGCAGCTCTGACATTGCAATTTCAACACAATCTTCTTGGTGGTTTTGGCCTGCAATGAGCAATATACGTAAAATTATGATGCAAGAGAATATTCCTATACAATGTTCGGACTTTTCAGCACACCTTCTTATGAAACACTGGCTTAGTTTGACCTCCATATCCAGATTGCTTTCTGTCATAACGCCTCTTGCCTGGCACAACGAAACAGTGGTGCTTAACATGAAGAAACAGAAATTGTAACTCAACCATGGTGTTCTAAAGTCTTTTGCGTCTCAAACGCTCACCTTGTACATAAAGACTATCCTTCCCCTTCTTATACTGGGTGACTTTGTGCAAGGTGTGCTTTTTGCAGTCCTTCCCCTTGCAGAAAGTCTTCTTTGTCTTCGGAACGTTCACCTGTAGCATAAAATGGAACAGATTTTAGTGCAAAGTCTCGTTCTAATGCCCTTCAAAACAACTTCGAGCATGCACTGCAGTGCCGACATAGCACATGTGATGGTAGCAGATCTAACATTCCGAAACATGCAAATTCAAATGGGGACTGAGAAGGACAATGATACCATGGCTACTATCGCGGACGATGATCGCAGCGAAGGCTGCAGGGAGGCTTTGGCAGAGAGATCTTACGATATGTTCTAACCCTATACCACAATTTCACACGCAGATTTTTTTTTTTTTTTGGAATTTACAATAAATTTTTATCTCAAATGAAAAGGGAAATTGAAAAGCACCCACCCACTATTGCACCTCTATAGAGGATAAAAGCCTCACATGGTGGGGAGAGGCACCTATCAATGAATGGACAAACAAGAGCAAATCTTCCTCATTCTCAAGGATTACAATAAGGAGAGACTCTCTCCACTTATTAGGATGTGAATTATGAATAGCATTCAAATATATATCATGCCCTCCACATATTCTTGAGAGTAGGTTCGCATGTTTTACATGGACACTTGAGGAGATGTTGTACTTTAGGAAAAGAGGGGGGGGAAATGAATATGATCTTGAGATAGGTAGCCACTTAAGTAGAGATCATGCCCTTTCTTTGCCTTCATAGCCCTTGAGCCTATCCATATCTTTATGGACGAGCAATCAAAAGCAAAAAAAGTGACCTTGGTAGGGTTTGGGAAAGACCATATACACTGAAACCTATATTTTCACTCTATACACCTCGAACTCACTTTTGTGTTTGGACAAGGTTGTTTATTGAAGTATGAAGGTATATCATATTGTTTCCACATCACCTCAACTACTTAGAAAAGAGGAAAGTGTTTACGCCCAAAGCAAGGAGCGTAGTTGCTTATGAAAGCTGCATATCTCATGAAAACATTTTGAGATTAAAATAATTGTCCTCAAGGAGTAAGTCCCGAGTTCAAATCGTGGTTGGACATGTCCATGAGTTCCCAAAGATGGGTGTCCATGAAGTTCCCCAAGATGGGTGCCTCTACCTTACGAGGTGGGGTGTGTGTGTCTTTCCAATTCATTGTACTCTCAATATATATATATATATATATATATATATATATATATATATATATATATATATATATATATATATATATATATATATATATATATATATATATATATTAGATCACATGAAATCATCCTAAGTCCTAACATTAGCTTGCAAACCTAGTGAACTTCAATAGCCCCTTTCTTTTGTTAGCATCGAGTCAATTCACACACACGATTGTGATAGAGAGGAAGTATTGTTCGTTAGGGTGAGAGGGAGATTGGAATTCCTTTTTACCATGGTGAAGGAAGGTGACTATGTCCCAAAGGCCTAATTCTTTCCAAGCAATGTAACCCTACATGCAAAATTTTTTTGTATGTCTTTGAATCGTTGTTAGACATAGGCCAAGTGGGTCATTGATTTGTGTGCATGGGACAAGGGAAAGATGGTTGAGGTCCCTAACTCAAATGTGTTGATATATTTTGGTAGTAATGTATGTGAACACACTTACGACTTCTAGGGCACCTTTTTCCCTCTCTAGGAGGTTTTTGTCCTCCCCGCTGGTATATATGCCTATAACCCTAATGGGTTACTTATTCGTACACTCACTTAGTAATACATTCAGTATTGTGTGTTGTGCTCCAAGATTCTTCTTCTTCTTCCTTGTGTTGTTCTCATGCTTCCCTAGACCTAAAACTCCAACAATTGGTATCAGAGCAATTTGCCGCTTCATCTAGGGCATCATCGACACCCCTCTAGCCACTATCTCAAAATGGCACAGTGAGCATACTCAAGGCAATTAGCAGTTCAAAACAGCTTCATTATGTGGTGTCAAAAAATTGATTTCAACTCGTTTCAGCCTAGATGATATTTTTACCCATTATGGGCATATATGATGCGTCATGTATTGGTAGCAAAAGGGTTTTTGAATATTGTGCACGGTATTGAAAAACACCTTACTACACTTGCGAATACAGTTATTAAAGGTGATGCAGATGGCATTGAAGATGATGATCTTCATATTCTTGTTCATGTTGTTGTTCCTACTGCACCTATTGCAAAGCAACTTTGATGGGATGGCAGACATGCTCAGGCACATGCATTGATAACTTTGTCTATCAAAAATGTCATTATCCCTTACATTCGATCTTACAAAATAGCAAAGGATGCTTGGGATACACTTACAACCTTATATCAAACAAGAACTAAGGCGTATGTTTCTTACCTCCAAAAACAATTGGAGAATGAGCACATGAATGAAGGAGATTCCATGAACAATTTTTTGACAAAGATCAAAGATTTGAAGGAGCAATTGATTTATGTTGATGAAGTTTTACAAGATAGTTCACTTATGCAAACTGTTATTAATGGTCTTCCATATTCATATCAGAGCTTTGTTTCTATTCTACGATTGATGATGAAAGGCAATCCAAATGCCTTAACATTTGGCAAGATAGTCTCTTTTTTGTTGCAAGAAGATCAATCTAGGTAGAACAGATCTATTATGTGTGTTGCAGATCAAGCTTTCTTAGCTAGTCAGAAGGGCAAAGGTAAATGGAGCTCATCTACTAGTAAGCAAAAATCTGCTAATGCTACACAGGTGAAGAAGGAAGACAAAGATGAGAAGAAAATAGAAAAGCAAAAATAGTTTTGCAAATACTGTAAAGGAAATGATCATGTCATAAAGAGTTGTCCAAAACTGGTCACAAAAGAGGTGAAGAAGAAAGATGCTAGAATGGTTGTTGTGGAGGCCTCTACACCTAAAATAGAGTCTCCTAATCTTGTGTAGAATGAAGAGTGTGTGTTTACTATTGTTTGTAGCTATGACCCATCTTCCCATGAGCAGTGCATGTCTGTAGTAGACTCAAATGTTTCGTACTTTGATAATGGGGCAACCAAACATATTACCTTGTACTACAATTTCTTCAATTCACTTGAGCTTGCCCCTATAGGGAATACTGTCACATGCACTAACAACTCCTCTTATCCTATAATGGGAGTTGGTAAGCTCATTCTCATTACTCATTATGGTAGTTCTTTCACATTGTGAGATGCTTTTTTGTGCCAAGGATCAAGAAAAATCAGTAGTCAGTTTTAGCATTAGCCAAGATCGGCTTGGTTGTCAAATTTATTGATGATAGATGTATAGTTCATTTTATGTTGTGGGTTGTATAAGCTCATAGACTATGTGAAAATTGTGAATGATTCAGCATGTGCACTTCAAGGTTCTCAAACTATCTCAGATGCAAAGCTTTGGCATGCACGCTTTGGCCATCTGAATTAGGCTAGTTTGCTACGCATATAGAAATCTGAAATGATGTCCTCTCCGTCCAAACTTGAGAAACCTTATAAAAATGTCTTTGAAGGTTGTTTTTTGAGCAAAATGGAGCATTCTTCCTTCCCTAAAGATGGTTGAGTTCGAGCGGCTCATAAATTGAACCTTGTTCATAGTGATATTTGTGGTCCTATGCAGACACCTTCTTTTGGGAAATACCTTTAATTCATGACTTTTATTGATGATTATATAAGGCATGCATGGGTTTATCAATTGAAAACAAAGACTGTAGTTTTTATATGCTTCAAATAGTTTTTGTTTATGGTTGAAAATCTGTTAGCATGTAAATTGGGAACCCTCCATTCTAACAGAGGGGGGAAATACATGTCTTATGATTTTAATGCATTTATGGCTAAATGTGGGATAAAACATCAATGTATAGTGCCATATACACCTCAACATAATGGAGTTCTTGAAAGAAAGAACAGGTCTCTCATGGAGATGGTGAGGTCTATGGTCAAAAGTCAAGCTTTACCACATAGTTTCTAGCTTGAGGTTGTTATGTGTGCAGCATATGTAGTTAACAACTATCCCACCAAAGCACTAAAATCTATCACTCCATACGAGGCTTCACATGGTCACAAACCATCTATTGCTCATTTGCGTGTCTTTGGTAGTCTGGAATATGCATTAGTGCATGAATAACAACACAACAAATTGGATGATAAATCAATGAAATGCATTTTTGTTGGGTACAATTCTGAAAGCAAAGGCTATCGTCTATATCATCCACAAACTAGACTCATTTTGGTTAGCTGTGATGTTTTTTTTGTAGAAGATGCAATTCATCCATTACTTTCATGTACTAAAGAGACATCAATTAGCTCCAAAGATGTGTATGACACTTTGTTGCCTCTTTTTACAAGTTGAAACTCAAGCGTTGGTCCAAATGAGGTAATTTCTCAGCCTTTACAAGTTCTACATAATGGTGCAAATAATTTAATTTCTCATGCACTTATTGATGAGAGGGTTAACATAGAAGAGGTGAAAACTATGCCTAAATGGTAGGTGCAAACTTTGAGAGATAACAAATTAGATGCACCTCTATCATATCATACATGGTGAGGCTCTCATAGTGGTTCTTTTGCATCAGATTTCTATGCAATGGCTACCTCTAATTCTTTGCAATGAGAATGAGCTTGTTTCTTTTGATGAAGCACAAAATTCAAAAAATTGGATGGCTACTATGCAATTAGAATACGATGCTATTATGAAGAATGGTACTTGGTCTTTATGTGATTTGCCTCCATGAAAAAAGACCATTGGCACTAAATGGGTATACAAGCTAAATTGTAAGCCTGATGGAACAATTGACATAAGGCTAGGCTTGTTGTAAAAGGTTGTGCTCAAGAGAGACACATTGATTTTGATGAGACCTTTGCACCCACATGTCTAATGACCACTGTTCGTAGCATCTATGTACTTGTAGATCATCATGGTTGGAATGTACATCAGTTGGACATTAAAACTACATTTCTAAATGGTGACTTACATGTAGAAGTGTATGTATTTCAACCCCATAGTTTTGTGCAAAAAGGGCATGAAAACAAAGTGTTTAGGTTGAAAAAGGCATTATATGGTTTGAAGCAAGCACCATGTGCTTGGTATGAAAAGATTCATGTATACTTGATTGCTAATGGTTTTGAGAAACGGTCCATTGAGAGCACCTTATATGTTAAGTGTGCAGATGATGTACTTTTGATCATTGTTATGTATGTTCATGACATGCTGCTCACTGGTCCTAAGGAGAAGCATATTGTTGAATTTAACGATGATTTGCATGCCTCTTTTGAGATGTCAAATTTGGGGCATTTACATCATTCTTTGGGCATTCAGTTTATGCAAGTTGATGGAGGAATAACGGCATTGAGGATTGCAAACCTATTGCCACTCCTATGGAAACATGTTTATAGTTGAGTCTTCATGATGTTGGGGATGCATTTGATGTTGTTCTCTAGCAACAATTGTTGGATGCTTGATTTACTTATACATAATTTGGCCTCATATTTAGTTTTTTATCTTTCAGATGAGGAGGATTATGCATTACCTAGGTGTCAGGCATTAGAAGGCAGTTAAGTGCATCTTTCGATATTTGCATGGTACTCAGCTACTTTGATTTTTTTATCCTAAGGGGGGATCGTTACGACCAGATTTACATGCTTTTTTTAACTAACTGGGTTGTTGTTATGACACTTGTGTGTCCACTAGTGGTTTTTGCTTCATGCTTGGTAGCTCATGCATATCTTGGTTTAGGAAGAAGCAGCCTATTGTGGTCACTTCTAGTTATGAAGCTGAGTGTATGGAAGCTTTCACAAGGATTGTTGAGTGTGTGTGGCTGAGATGCATTTTGGCCGATTTGGCTGTTGGTGAGTCTTTTGCCACCATCATCTTCACTAACAGCGAGAGCACATTGGCAATTGCAAGGAACCTTGTGTTCCATGCTTGCACAAAGCAGATTGAGGTGTACTATCATTATGTGAGGGAGATTTTCTCTACTTGAGAGATTAATTTGGCATACGTGCCCACACAGGATAACATTGCAAATATTTTCACAAAGGCTCTGCCTAGGGAGAAGTTTGAAGCTTTCCACAAAGCTTTGGGCTTACTTCCTTTTGTGGATTGATCTCTTTCCACATAGCTTCGCACTTCCTTATACATGAGTGTCAGCTCCTTGTTCACCACATCACTCCAAGGGAGGATTTGTTTATATATTTTGGTAGTTATGTGTGTGAACACACTTAGGACTACCAGAGCACTTTTTTCCCTCTTTAAGAGGATCTTTTCCCCCAGCTTGTATATACACCTATAACCCTAACATGTTACTTATTACTATACATTCACTTGGTAATACATTCAATATTGCATGTTGTGCTCCAAACTTCTTCTTCTTCCTTGTGTTGTTTGTGTGCTTCCTCAGACCTCAAACTCCAACAAAATGTTATCATGAGGTTCTGTGATAAGTAGTAGAGTGAGTGTGCATGATAGCCAAATGTCCTAATAGATCACTCTGTAGAATATCTATTTTGGGAGCAAGGGGATAAGTTGGATGGGAGTAGAGTAGCATACATAGATTTTTCATGTACCCTTTATATTTAGTATGAGAAAATAGGGGACTTGGGAGAAAACGTATGGACACTCGCTAATTAGGAAGATATCTACGTAGAGAACTTGCACAAAGTGTTGAATTCTTCATCGTCTTCAAGATCCAAAGAGAGCGCAATAGAGTGCCAACAAGCCCACGTGTTATTTCCCCAAAGCCAAAGGACATCAAGGTCGGTGCATGTCATCAAAGTTTCCAATGAAGTGTGGAGTGTCTACCTAGTGTGAATGGGGACACCTCCTTAAAAGAGTCTATAAATAGCACCCTTGGGTTCATTTGTTATTCTTTCCTCATATGAGGCTCTTATACCCTTGGCCCTTAGTGGAGTCCCCAAAACATTTTTAAAGTTTTCGCATTGACACTAGGCCATTAAGGGGATTGCCACACACTTGGTGCATGTTCCCATTCTTGAGGGTGGTTTGTTATGGACCCTATGGCTAGAAAGCAAGTATGATGTCTGTTTAATATGCTCACCATAAATGATACATGGTGCTCTAAATTGTAAGGCCCCCATTATGAGGAGAAGCCATTATGAGAGCCCAGACATTTGTGGAATCCTAACTTCCAAGTTAGATGAGGTCTATGTGTGACCGTTGATGTTTGTAGATGATCTTTGTGAGCCTAGCCATTAGGTTAGGTAGGGCATAAACTTCCAGGCCATTGGGTTGCCATTTAAGGTGAAAATAAAGGCCATGTGGCATCGCCCGATTTCCCCATAGAACCTTAATGGGGGAGTGCAGAGGGGGGCTTGCCCCCTTATACGGGGTCTGGCCCATAGGGCCGAGACGGTAGGACTTCTGGTCGTGGAGATATTGTTGGATCGTATATTTTACTGACTATTTTGTATCTCCCAACTACATTTATCTATACCAAACTGCCTTGTAAAAGCTATATAATCATGGCCTAAGTTGAGCTTTATATAGCATTGCGCACTAGTAAGCCCTTCATCTAGAGTCTGTCTAGATTGCCATCTAAGCTCCACATTGGGAGCGCACGGGTGGACAACACCATCATTGTAATTGCATTATGCTCAAAAATTTGAGAATTTGAGTTCTCTATCTCTCAATCTGCGTCTATCTTTGTTTGTATTTTTCTCTCAACTCTGTCTACAGGTCTATTCCGCTGTGCTATTATTTTTTTTCTTGCATGGTATCAGAGCTGAGGAGGCTCTGAGTGGTGCAGAAGTAGAAATGAAGAGGTTGCAGAGGTCTAAACAACAAAAGAGAGAAGATGTCAAACAGCACGTCATCATCTACGACTGGGAGTCAAGGTGGTTCATCAACAGGAGTAGGTGGCACACAAGCAGGAGAAGCAATGATGTCGGTCATCCCAACGTTGCGGATACGACCACCAGCCTTCATAGAAGGTAAACTTGATGGTACAAACTACACCCTGTGGAAGTTCAAAATCACTTCTATTCTTGATTCGTATGAGCTTTTGGAAACTATTCTTGGTACTGATCATGAGCCCCAAGAAAGACCTGATCCAAATAATCCTAGTCGAATGATTACTCTTGGTGTTGATCTTCTACGTGTGTGGAAACATAGAAATGCAGATGCACTCTGTGCTCTAGTTACAAGTACTTTTGATAGTGTTCTAACTCTCATTCAGCATACTACCAAGGCATGTGAAGCATGGAACATATTGAGAAATCAATATGAAACTTGTAATCAAACACGAATTCAAAACTTGGAGAGTCAGCTTGCAGTAGAACGATTTGTTGATGGGGAGACTACAGGGGTGTTTATCACTCACATAAAGAATCTACGAGATCAAATGACGGGAGCAAGTGTTCAAAAGTCAAGTGAGGAGCTAGCTCAACATTGTCTTCGAATCTATCCACCTAAGTTTGATGGTTTGGTAATTGCTCTTAACACTCAAATCAGACCTCAACCACTAACTTTTGAAGAATTTAGTGCCTTACTCATGGAGGAGGAGTTGTGGCTCAAGGCAAGGAGTGGTGGTAGCAAAGGAGATGTTGCATTCACAACAAATGCCAAAAGGAGGCAAAGCAGACTCTTCAAAAGATGGAGACAAAAAGAAGAACGACAAAAAGAAGTTCAAGGGAGAGTGTTTCCACTACAAGAAGAAAGGACAAAGAATCCAAGATTGTCGCATCAAGAAGGCAGAAGAGAAGAGTGGCTCTTTAAAAGGTGGCAAGGGCAAGGAGTCTGCCAACACAGCATAAACACAACTTGGGTTATTTGTTACGCTAGAGGAGGTGTGCTCCTCGATTGAAGATTCAGGAACAGATGACTCATGGGTGTTGGATAGTGGTGCATCTCATCACATGACGAGTAGAAAAGACCTTTACAGTTCCTTACAGCCTCTAAAGGAACCCATCATAGTAAAGGTAGGGAACAATGCAAGATGTCCTACAGAGGGCGAAAGTAAGGTTTCTTTCATTAACTCTAATGGCGATATTAGAAAGCTTTCAAATGTGTTGTATGTTCAACAAATAAAACGAAATCTACTTTCAGTAGCTTCTATAACTGATCAAGGTCATCAAGTATTTTTCAGTAAGACAGGAGCTAAGATTATGGACGGTAACAATAACATTGTTGGGATTGGCATAAGGAGGAACAACCTGTATGAGTTGTGTGGTCTTACAACCACTACAAACGTGGGCACAAGTAAGCTATGGCATGAGAAGTGTTGATCTGTGGAGAGCTAGATCTTCAAGATACAAGATTGGAGACTATAATGAAGTTGCTCAAAATTGAACTATTTATTTGTTTTACATTATGTTTATTTTATTTCTTAATCTAGATTAGTACCAAGGATGAATTTTGAATTTTCACAAAGTTATGATTGAATGCAAAAGCAGTTTCATCAAAAGCGAGAGCCTAAGAGGAGAAGAAAGCCCACAAACTAGTGAACAAAGTGCATATAGAAAGGGGGTTGATTGGATGTAGGTACTTACCCTTTGTTCCTCAAGTTATGACATTGTGCACTCAATAAGATAATTGTAAAACATAGATTATATGATGCTAAGAATTGCTGATATATTTTGGTAGTGGTGTGTGAATACACTTAGGACCGTTGGGGCACTTTTTTCCCTCTTTAAGAGGTTTTTTCCCCTTGGCTTGTATATATGTCTATAACCCTAATAGGTGACTTATCTTAGTATATTCACTTGGTAATATAGTCAGTATTGTGTGTTGTGCTCCAAGCTTCTTCTTCTTCTTCCTTGCATTGTTTGCGTGCTTCCGCATACCTCAAACTCCAATAATTGGTATTAGAGCAGGTCTTCGCTTCATCTAGGGCATCATCGACACCCCTCTGGTCACAGCCTCAAAATTGCATGAAATTCAATGAGCATAGTCATGCTGATTAGGAGTTCAAAAGAGCTTTATTATGTGGTGTCAAAATTTCAATCTTAGCTCTTTTTGGTCTCCGAATGCATTATCACAACAATTGTGCAGGCATCTTCATCTTTTTGTGCCAAACATATATATAGGTTTTGGTTGGCTAGTACAAGTAGCTCGAACTCTGTTATAGGTTTAGCAAAACTTGATAGGGTAGTTTTGTTCAGCTTTTTGAGATACAATCATTTTTCTACATCAAGGTATTTTAGTCAATGGCCATGGCTCAAAGCAATGATGTATTCCATATGTAGGCTATTGAGGATAAGTTGGATGGTACCAATTACCCATTATGGGCATATATGATGCACCACATATTGGTCGCAACAAACTTTGGAATATTGTGCAAGGTGTTGAAAAACAACCTACTACACCTACAAATACAGTTATTGAAGGTGATGCATGTGGTGTTGAAGATTATGATCTTTAGGTTTCTGTTTGTGCTGCAGTTTCTGATACACCTACTATAGAGGAACTTCATTGGGATGGAAGATATGCTCAGGCACATGCATTGATAGCCTTATCTGTCAAACTTGCCATTATCCTTCATATTGGCTCTTGCAAAATGACAAAGGATGCTTGGGATACACCTACCACTTTGTACTAGGAAGAAATGAGGCTCGTGTTGCTTATCTCTAAAAATACTGGAGAGTGAGCATATGAATGAAGGATATTTTATGGATAATTTTTTTACAAAGATCAAAGATTTGAAGGAACAATTGGTTTTTGTTGATGAAGTCTTACTAGATACTTCACTTGTGCAGTTTGTTCTTAATAGTCTTCTAGATTCATAGCAAAGTTTTGCTTCTACTCTTCAATTGATGATGAAAGGCAATCCAAATGCATTAACATTTGAGGAGTTAGTTTCTGTTTTTGCTGCAGGAAGGTCAGATCACGTAGAACACGTCCATTATGCATGTAGTAGATCAAGCTTTCTTAGCTAGTCAAAAGGGAAAAGGCAAATGGAGCTCATCTACTAGTAAGCAAAAATATGCTAATTCTACACATTAAAAAGAGGAAGACAGAGAAGAAAATGGAAAAGAAGAAACAGTCCTGCAAATACTTTAAAGGAAACGATCACGTCATAAAGAGTTTTCAAAAACTAGCTGCAAAAGAGGCAAAGAAAAAAGAGGTTGGAATGGTTATTGCAGAGGCCTCTACACCAAAAACAGAGTCTGTTAATCTTGTGCAGAATGAAGAATGGGCATTTACTATTGTTTGCAGTTATGACCCATCTTCTCATGAGCAATGCATGTTTGTAGTAGACTCAGATGTTTGGTACTTTGATAGTGGGGCCAACAATCATATTACCTCACAGTGCAATTTCTTCATTTCAATTGAGCCTGCCCCTACAGGGAATACTGTCACTTGCACCAACAACTTCTCTTATCCTATCATAGGAGTTGGTAAGATCATTCTAACTACTACTCATGGTATTTGTTTAACATTGTCAGATGCCAGGGATCAAGGAAAATATGTTATCAATTTCAAGATTAGTCAAGATTGGCTTGGTTGTGAAATTTTTTGGTGACTGATGTACAATTCATGATATGTCAAATGGCGATGTCATTATTGCTTCTAGAGTTTTATGATGTGGGTTGTATTTGTGTCCAATTCAAGATTTTTAGACTATGTTAGATGCAAAGCTTTGGCATGCACGCTTTGATCATTTGAATTTCGCCAATTTGCTATGCCTGCAGAAATCTAAAACGGTCTCCTCTCTTTCCAGACTTGAGGCACCTTGTAAACATGTTTGTGAAGGCTGTATTTTGGGCAAAATATAGAATTCATCCTTCTCAAAAGATAGTTCAGTTTGAGCTACTCAGAAATTGTAGCTTGTTCATAGCGATGTTTGTGGTCCTACGTAGATGCCTTCTTCTGCAAAGTACCTTTGCTTCATGACTTTCATTGATGATTTTTCTAGGCATGCATGGGTGTATCCATTGAAAGCAAAGTCTGAAGTGTTTATGTGATGCAAACATTTTTCTGGTTTTGGCTAAAAATCTATCAGAATGTAAAATGGGCACCCTCCATTCTTATCGGGGGGGGGGATACATGTCTTCTGATCTTAATGCATTTTTGGCTAAACGTGCGATAAAACATTAGTGTAGAGTGTCATATACACCTCAAGAGAATGGAGTCATTGAAACGAAGAACATGTCACTCATGGAGATGGCGAGGTGTATGGTCAAAAGTCAGGATTTACCACATAGCTTCTGGCTTGATGTTGTTATGTTTGCAACATATGTACTTAATAGGTGTCCCACTGAAGCATTGCAATCTATCACTCCATATGAGGCTTGGCATGGTCCCAACCCATCTGTTGTTCATGTATGTATCTTTGGTTGTCTAACATATGTATTAGTGCCTTAACAACAATACAAGAAAATGGATGATAAAGCAATGAAATGTCTTTTTGTTGGTTATAGTTCTAAAAGCAAAGGCTATCGTCTATATCATGCACAAACTAAATCTATGAAGGAGACATGAGATAGCTCCAAAGATATGTATGACACTTTGCTACCTCTCTTTATAGGTGGACAATCAACTGTTGATCCAAATGAGACAATTTTTGAGCCATTACATGTTTCACATGACGATGGAGATCATTCCATTTCTGATGCACATTTACATGATGCACTTGTTGATGAAAGGGTTGATATAGAGGAGGCCAAAACTATGCCTAAATGGGTGGTGCAAACTTTGTGAGATAGCAAATTAGATGCACCTCTATCATATCGCACTCGTTTAAGCTCTTATAGTGGTTCTTCTACATCAGATTGCTATGATATGGCTACCTCTAGTCTTTGTGATGAGTATGAGCCTCTTTCTTTTGATAAAGCACAAAATTTATAAAATTGGATGGTTGTCATGCAATCAAAATATGACGCTATTCTGAAAAATGGTACTTGGTCTTTATGTAATTTTCGTCCAAGCAAAAGGCCGTTGGCACTAAATGGGTATACAAGTTGAAGCATAAACCTAAGGCAAGGCTTGTTGCAAAAGGTTGTGCTCAAGAAAGAGGCATTGATTTTGATGAGACTTTTGCACCCACATGCCCAATGACCACTGTTCATAGCATATGTGCACTTGCAGCTCATCACGGTTGGAATGTACATCAGTTGGACATTAAAACTGCATTTAGATGAAGAAGTCTATGTGTTTCAGCCCCGTGGTTTTGTGCAGAAAGGGCATGAAAACAAAGTGTGTAGGTTGAAAAAGGCATTATATTTTAAGATGGCCTATTCCTCATGGTGAGGTGTGCTACAGGCATTTATAGGAGTTTCAAGATTTTACTACACATTTTTAGCTTTGTATATATTTGTATGTATATATATGTATATATATATATATATATATATATATATATATATATATATATATATATATATATATATATATATGTGTGTGTGTGTGTGTGTGTGTGTGTGTGTATGTGTGTGTGTGTGTAGTAGCACCTACAATGAACTTGATTCAGGGAAAGGTGTGTTTTTTATGGAAGAAAGATTAGCAAGATATTTTTGAATCAATGAAACAAATATTTTAAAGTGCTCTCATACTCAAATTGATAGATCCAAAGATACTTGTTGAGGTAGATATTGATGCTAGTGGCATTTCCACAAGGGTTATGATTGTTATCATTAACATCTATGACTACATGAAAGGCCAATTGTCATACACTCTTCTACATGTATGTTCTAATAAAATGTATAGTACTTGGTTAGTCATACATTAGATTGTGAACACCTATTGCAAAACCTATGTACTATGAACTAGTCGCCTATCTAGTTTTTACATTTTTATACAAGTATGTGTATCTTCATCATCTCCCAAAAGGATAGTCCATGTTATTAGATAAGAAGCTCCCCTTCAGTAATATCAAAATAATTGTACACATGAACACATAGAACTCTATAGCTACTCCAAGGGTGGTGACCAAGGCATAAACCTTGGCCTAACTTGTCAATTCCTTTTCATACTTGTTACCAGAGTCAATGTTTGCACCATTGTCTATGTGCAAGGGAGGACTTCATTGCAAGGTCACTTATCATAACATTATCACCCCTCGAGCTCAGTAAATTAGTAATCTCCACCACTAAGCTACACTTGATTGGTGATATAGAATGATGAAACATAGGGTTTGAACTTACATTCAACATTCTTTATTTCTTAAAATCTCTCGTTTGGCCTCTTTGATTTTGTTCAATGCAACTTTTTTGGCATTTTTTCGAGTTATAGTGAAGCTCTTTGCTGCATTTTTTCACTAAAAAAGCCCAAAAACCTTCAAAAGGAATGTTTTAAGTGTTTCTTTTGAAGGGGATGTTCAGATTTTTTGGGGTTTTATTAGTCATTCATTTTAGTTCAAGCTTTTCTTGGACATGTCTTGATTGAGATGGGAGCATTCACCATTATTATTGGTAATTTTCACCTTCGTTTGCATCAATGTCTAGAGTCTCTTATAAGACAACTTTTTGACATACATTTTGGCTTGGATTTATTGATATATTTCATTAATGATATGTTTGAACGCACTTACGATCATCGAGGCACTTTTTTCCCTCTTTAGGAGGTTTTTTTTCCCTTGCCTTGTATATACGCCTATAACCCTATTGGGTTACTTATTTTTGTACATCCACTTGGTAATTCATTCATTGTTGTATTGTGCTCCAAGCTTCCTCCTCTTCCTTGTAGAACAACTAAGGATGCTTGGGATACACTTACCACATTGTACCAAGCTAGGAATGAGGCTCGTGTTGCTTACCTCCGAAAACAGTTGGAGAGTGAGCACATGAATGAAGGTGATTCTATGGATAGTTTCATAACAAAGATCAAAGACTTAAAGGAACAGTTGATTTTTGCTGACGAGGTTATACCAGATAGCTCACTTGTGCAGACCGTTCTAAATGGTCTTCCTGATTCATATCAGAGTTTTGCTTCTACTCTTCGGTTGATGATGAAAGGCGATCCAAATGCCTTGTCATTTGAGGAGTTAATCTCTGTTCTGTTGTAGGAAGATCAGTCCAGGCAGAATAGGTCCACTATGCGTATTGCAGATCAAGCTTTCCTGGCTAGTCAGAAGGGCAAAGGAAAATGGAGCTCTTCTACTAGTAAGCAAAAATCTGCAAATGCTGCACATTTGAAGAACCAAGACAAAGATGAGAAAAAAATCAGAAAAGCAGAAATTGTTTTGTAAGTGCTGTAAAGGGAATGATCATATCATAAAGAATTGTCCAAAACTAGCTGCTAAAGAGGCAAAGAAGAAAGAGGCTGGAATGGTTATTGCAGAGGCCTCTACACCAAAAATAGAGTCTGCTAATCTTGTGCAGGAAGAAGAATGGGCATTTACTATTGTCTGCAGTTTTGACCCATCTTCTCATGATCAATGCATGTCTACACTAGAGTCAGATGTTTGGTATTTTGACAATGAGGCGACCAAACATATTACCTCGCAGCGCAATTTCTTCTCTTCACTCGAGCCTGCCCCTATAGGGAATACTGTCACATGCGCCAACAACTCCTCTTATCCTGTTATGGGAGTTGGTAAGATCATTTTGACTACTGCTGATGGTAGTTCTTTCACTTTTTCAGATGCTTTATTTGTGCCAGGGATCAAGAAGAACCTGTTATCAGTTTCTCCATTAGCCAAGATTGACTTAGTTGTCAAATTTGTTGATGACATGTGTACAGTTCATGATTTGTCAAATGGCGATGTGATTATTGCTTCTGGCATTTTGTGTCGTGGGCTGTATAAGCTCATAGACTATGAAAGATCTGTAAATGATTTGGCATGTGTAGTAAATGATTCTCAGGCTATGTCAGATGCAAAGCTTTGGCATGCACGCTTTGGTCATTTGAATTTTGCTACGCCTGCAGAAATCTGAAATGGTGTCCTCTTTGCCCAAACTTGAGGCACCTGGAAAACATGTTTGTGAAGGATGTATTTTGGGCAAAACGCAGTGTTCGTCCTTTCCAAAAGATGGTTTAGTTAGGGCTACTCAAAAATTGCTGCTTGTACATAGTGATGTCTGTGGTCCTATGCAGACACCTTCTTTTGGGAATTATCTTTACTTTTCATCGATGATTTTTCCAGGCATGCATGGGTATATCCATTGAAGGCAAAGTTCAAAGTGTTCATGTGCTTCAAACAGTTTTTGGTTTTGGCTGAAAATCTGTCAGCATGTAAAATGGGCACCCTCTGTTCTGATCGAGGGGCGGAATATATGTCTTCTGATTTTAATGCATTTCTGGCTGAACGTGGGATAAAACACCAGTTTATAGTGCCGTATACACCTCAACAAAATGGAGTTGTTGAACAAAAGAACAGGTCACTCATGGAGATGGCGAGGTGTATGGTCAAGAGTCAGGCTTTACCACATAGTTTCTGGCTTGAGGCTGTCATGTGTGCAGCATATGTATTGAACAGGTGTCCCACCAAAGTGCTGCAGTCTATCACTCCATATGAGGTTTGGCATGACTGCAAGCCATCTGTTGCTCATCTGCATGTTTTTGGTTGTTTGGCATATGCATTAGTACCTGAACAACATCGCAGAAAATTGGATGATAAAGTAGTAAAATGTATTTTTGTTGGGTACAGTTCTGAAAGTAAAGGCCATCGTGTGTATCATCCACAGACTAAACACATTCTGGTTAGCGGTGATGTTGTTTTTGTGGAAGATGCTATTCAGCCATTGCTTTCATGTACTAGGGAGACATCTATTAGCTCCAAAGACATGTATGATACTTTGCTACCTCTTTTTATACGTGGACAGTCTAGTGTTGGTCCTAATGAGGCAACTTCTCAACCTTTGCAGGTTTCATGTGATGATGCAGATAATTCCATTTCTGATGCAGATGTACATGATGCACTTATTGATGAGAGAGATGATATTGAGCAGGCAAGAACTATGCCAAAATGGCTGGTGCAGACCTTGCATGACAACAAATTAGATGCACCTCTGTCATATCATACTCGTTCAGTCTCTCATAGTGCATCTTTTGCATCAGATTGCTATGCTATGGCTGCATCTAGTCTTTGTGATAAGAATGAGTCTATTTCGTTCGATGAAGCACAAAATTCAAAAAATTGGATGGCTGTTATGCAATCTGAATATGATGCTATAATGAAGAATGGTACTTGGTCTTTATGTGACTTGCCTCTTGGAAAGAATTCCATTGGCACTAAGTGGGTATACAAGCTGAAGCGTAAACCAGATGGTAAGGCTTGTTGCAAAGGGTTATGCACAGGAAAGAGGCATTGATTTTGATGAGACCTTTGCACCTACATGTCATATGACTACTGTTCGGAGCATCTGTGCACTTGCAACTCATCATGGTTGGAATTACATCAATTGGAGATTAAAACATCATTTCTGAATGGTGACTTGCATGAAGAAGTGTATGTTTTTCAGCCCCGTGCCTTTGTGCAAAAAGGGCATGAAAACCAGGTGTGCAGGTTAAAGAAGGCATTATATGGTTTAAAGCAAGCACCACGTGCTTGGTATGAGAAGATACATGCCTATCTGATTGCACATGGTTTTGAGAACAGTCCAACTGAAAGAACCTTATATGTTAAGGGTGCTAATGATGTGCTTTTGATCATTGTTGTCTATGTTGATGACATGCTGCTCATTGGTCCTATTGAGAAGCATATTGCTGATTTTAAGGCTGATTTGCATGCCTCATTTGAGATGTCTGATTTGGGGCATTTGCATCACTATTTGGGCATTCAGTTTATGCAAGTTGATGGTGGAATGGCTTTGTGTCAAACAAAATATATTGACACATTATTGCAGCATTTTGGCCTTGAAGACTGTAAGCCTATTGCCACTCCTATGGAGACAGGTTTACGATTGAGTCTTCATGATGGTGGAGATGCATTTGATGTTGTTCTCTATCAACATGTTGTTGGATGCTTGATTTACTTATGCATTACTCGGCCAGATATTTAGTTTGCTATCTCACAGATGAGCAGGTTTATGCATTGCCCAGGAGTCAAGCATTGGCAAGCAGTTAAGCGCATCTTTCGCTATTTGAGTGGTACTCGGCTACTTGGGTTGTTTTATCCCAAGGGGGGATCACTACCGCTAGATTTGCATGCTTTTTCTGACTCTGATAGGGCTGGTTGCTATGACACTCGTGTGTCCACTAGTGGCTTTTGTTTCATGCTTGGTAGCTCATGTATATCTTGGTTGAGCAAGAAGCAGCCTACTGTGGCCACTTTCGGTTGTGTGGTTGAGTATAGGGCAACTTTCACAACGACTGTTGAGTGTGTGTGGCTCAGACGCCTTATGGCTGATTTGGGTGTTGGTCAGACTCCTGCCACCACCATCTTCACTAATAGTCAGAGCGCATTGGCAATTTCGAGGAACCCTGTGTTTCATGCTCGCACTAAGCACATTGAGGTGCATTATCACTATGTCAGGGAGAGGTTCTCTGCTCGAGAGATCAGCTTGGCATATGTGCCCACGCAGGAGAACATTGTAGACCTTTTCACGAAGGCTCTGCCTAGGGAGAAGTTTGAAGCTTTCCGCAAAGCTTTGGGCTTACTTAATTTTGTGGAGTGATTTCCACATAGCTTGGCACTTCCTTATACATGAGTGCGAGCTCCTTGTTCATCGCATCACTCCCAGGGGGGATTTGATGATATATTTAGGTAGTGATGTGTGTGAACACACTAGGACCGCCCGGGCACTTTTTTCCCTCTTTAGGAGGTTTTTTTCCCCCGGCTTGGATATACGCCTATTGCCCTAATGGGCTACTTATCTTTGTACATTCTCTGGTAATACATTCAGTATTGTGTGTTGTGCTCCAAGCTTCTTCTTCTTCCTTGTGTTGTTTGTGTGCTTCCGTAGACATCTAACTCCAACAATGAGCATCATCACGTGTTCTAACATATCCAGGAACTAGTAATTGCAAACTACTAAACCATTCTACATGACTAATCATGTGATTTGAAGCACCTGATTCAACATACCAGACATTACCATTTGATTTTGAAACATTCGCAGAGATCATATTCATCATGTGATGTTGAACCATGAACAACTTCTCAGAATCATCTGTAGTTGTGATGCATAGTTGTTTTGATGGCTTTTGTTATTTTGATTCTTCAATCTACAATCACGTTCAAAGTTTCTAGGTTTACCACAATTCCAACATCCTTTACTATCATTATCTAAACCATTTATTTGGAAATTTTTACGGCCTCTTGTTCATATATTTAGGTACTGATGTGTGTGAACAGTCTAGGATTGCTAGGGCACTTTTTTCCCTCTTTAGGATGTTTTTTCCCCTTGTCTTGTATATACACCTATTGCCCTAATGGGCTACTTATCTTTGTACATTCTAGTGGTAATACATTCAATATTGTTTGTTGTGCTCCAAGCTTCTTCTTCTTTCTTGTGCTATTCACATGCTTCCGCAGACATCTAACTCCAACAATTGGTATCAGAGAAGGTCATTGCTTCATCTAGGGCATCAAACTTTTTGAGATACAATCAATTTTCTTCATCAAGGTATTTTAGCCATTAGCCATGGCTGAAAGCAGTGATGTATTGCGTATGTTGGCTGTTGAGGATAAGTTGGATGGTACCAACTACCCATTATGGGCTTATATGATGTGACATGTATTGGTTGCAAAAGGACTGTGGAACATTGTGCAGGGTGTTGAAAAACATCCTATCACACCTACAATTGTTACAACTGCAAGTACTAAAGCTGATGTAGAAGGTATTGAAGATGGTGATATTCTGTAGATTCCTGTTCATGCTACTATTTTTGTTACACCTACTATAGAGAAAATTCATTGGGATGGCAGAGATGCTCAGGCACATGCATTGATAGCTTTGTCTCTCAAACGTGCCATTATTCCTCACATTTGCTCTTGCAGAAAAGCCAAGGATGCTTGGGATACACCTACCACAATGTACCAGGCTAGGAATGAGGCTCATGTTGCTTACCTCCGAAAACAGTTGGAGAGTGAGCACATGAATGAAGGTGATTGTATGGATAGTTTTCTGACAAAGATCAAGGATTTGAAGGAACAATTGATTTTTGCAGATGAAGTCCTTCCTGACAGTTCACTTGTGCAAACTGTTTTGAATGGTCTTCCCAACTCATATCAGATTTTTTTCTTCTACTCTTTGTTTGATGATGAAAAGCAATCCAAATGCCTTAACATTTGAAGAGTTAGTTTCTGTTTTGTAGCAGGAAGACCAGTCTAGGAAAAATAGGTCTATTATGCATGTTGCAGATCAAGATTTCCTGGCTAGTTAGAAGGGCAAAGGAAAATGGAGCTCTTCTACTAGTAAGCGGAAATCTACAAATGTTGCACATTCAAAGAAGGAAGACAAAGATGAGAAGAAATAAAAAAATCAAAAATTGTTTTGCAAATATTGTAAAGCAAATGATCATGCCATTAAGACCTGTCCAAAACTGGCTGCAAAAGAGGTAAAGAAGAAAGAGGTTGGAATGGTTGTTGCAGAGGCCTCTACACCAAAAACATAGTCTACTAATCTTGTGCAGGATAAAGAATGGGCGTTTACTATTGTTTGCAATTTTGACCCATCTTCTCATGAGCAGTGCATGTCTGTAGTAGACTCAGATGTTTGGTACTTTGATAGTGGGGTGAACAAACATACCTCATAGCACAATTTCTTCTCTTCACTTGAGCCTGTCCCTATATGGAATATTGTTACATGCATGAACAACTCCTCTTATCCTATTATGGGAGTTGATGATATCATTTTAACTAATGCTGATGGTAGTTCTTTCACTTTGTCAGATGCTTTGTTTGTGCTAGGGATCAAGAAAAATCTATTGTCAGTTTCTGCATTAGGCAAGATTGGCTTGGTTGTGAAATTTGTTGATGACAGATGTACAGTTCATGATCTCTCAAATGGCGGCATCATTATTGCTTTTAGCATTTTATGTCGTGGGCTGTATAAGCTCATAGGCTATGAAAGATTTCTAAATGATTTGGCATGTGCAGTACATGATTCTCAGGCTATGTCAGATGCAAAGCTTTGGCATGCACGCTTTGTTCATCTGAATTTTGATAGTTTGCTACACCTACAGAAATCTGAAATGGTGTCCTCTTTGCCCAAACTTGAGGGACCCAGAAAACATGTTTATGAAGGCTATATTTTGGGCAAAATGCAACATTCCTCCTTTCCAAAAGATGGTTTAGTTCGGGCTACTCAGAAATTGCAGCTTGTACATAGTGATGTCTATGGTCCTATGCAAACACCTTCTTTTGGGAACTATCTTTACTTCGTGACTTTCATCAATGATTTTTCCAGACATGCATGGGTATATCCATTCGCAAAGTCCAAAGTGTTTATGTGCTTCAAACAGTTTTTGGTTTGGCTGAAAATCTGTCAGCATGTAAAATGGGCACCCTCCATTCTGATCGGGGGGGGGGGATATATATCTTCTGACTTTAATGCATTTCTGGTTGAATGTGGGATAAAACATTAGTGTACAATGCTATATACACCTCAATCGAATGGAGTTGCTGAACGAAAGAACAGGTCAGTCATGGAGATGGTGAGGTGTATGGCCAAGAGTCAGGCTTTACCACATAGTTTCTGGCTTGAGGATGTCATGTGTGTAGCATATGTACTTAACAGGTGTCCCACTAAAGCGCCGGAGTCTATCACTCCATATGAGGATTGGCATGATCGCAAGCCATCTGTTTCTCATCTACATGTTTTTATTGTTTGGCATATGCATTAGTGCCTGAACAACATCACAAAAAATTGGATGATAAAGCAGTAAAATGTATTTTTGTTGGGTACACTTCTGAAAGCAAAGGCTATTGTTTGTATAATCCACAGACTAAACACATTCTGGTTAGCCGTGATGTTGTTTTTGTGGAAGATGCTATTTAGCCCTTACTTTCATGTACTAAGGAGACATTTGTTAGCTCCAAAGACATGTATGATACTTTGCTGCCTCTTTTTATAGGTGGACAATCTAGTGCTAGTCTTAATGAGGCAACTTCTCAACCTTTGCAAGTTTCATGTGATGATACATATCATTCTATTTTTTATGAAAATTTACATGATGCACTTGATGAGAAAGTTGACATTGAGTAGGGAAAAACTATGCCAAGATGGATGGTGCAAACTTTGTGTGGCAACAAATTAGATGCACCTCTGTCATATCGTACTCGTTAAGGTTCTCATAGTGCCTCTTTTGCATCAGATTGCTATGCTATGGCTACCTCTAGTTTCTCTGATGAGACTGAACGTCTTTTGTTTGATGAAGCACATATGATGCTATCATGAAAAATGGTACCTGGTCTTTATGTGACTTGCTCCTGGCAAGAAGGCCATTGACATTAAGTGGGTATACAAGCTTAAGCGTAAACTTGATGGAACATTTGACAGGTATAAGGCTAGGCTTGTTGCAAAGGGTTATGCACAGGAAAGAGGCATTGATTTTGATGAAACCTTTGCTCCTACTTGCCGAATGACTACTGTTCATAGCATCTGTGCACTTACAACTCATTAAAGTTGGAATGTACATCAGTTGGACATTAAAACATCATTTTTGTATAGTGACTCACATGAAAAAGTGTATGTTTTTTAGTCCAGTGGCTTTGATTTGGGTGTTGGTCAATCTTTTGCCACCACCATCTCCACTAACAGTTAGAGCGCATTGGCAGTTGCGAGGAACCCTCTGTTCCATGCTCGCACTAAGCACATTGAGTTGTATTATCATTATGTCAGGGAGAGGTTCTCTGCTAGGGAGATTAGCTTGGCATATGTGCCCACGCAGGAGAACATTGCAGACCCATTAAGAAGGCTCTGCCTAGGGAGAAGTTTGAAGCTTTCCACAAAGCTTTGGGCTTACTTCCTTTTGTGGATCGATCCCACATAGCTTGGCACTTCTGTATACATGAGTGCAAGCTCCTTGTTCACCACATCACTCCCAAGGGGATTGGTTGATATATTTAGGTAGTGATATGTGTGAACACTCTAGGACCGCCGAGGCAATTTTTTCCCTCTTTAGGAGGTTTCCCCCCCCCCCCCTTCTATATACGCTTATTGCCCTAATGGGCTAGTGGTAATACATTCAATATTATGTGTTGTGCTCCAAGCTTCTTCTTCTTCCTTGTGTTGTTTGCATGCTTCTGAAGACATCTAACTCTGGCACCTCTTTGGTTCCCCCTTCCTCAAAATTGTCCTCTACCTCTTGCATGATTCTAATGTTGACCTTGGTCTTGGTTATTATTTCCTCTTCCACTTTTGAAACCTCTACCTCTTCCTCTGCCAGACTAGAATACTTGCTTAGAACTAGGTTTTACTTGGGAGTTTGAGTACTCACCAAGATTCTTTTCTTCAATAATCAACATGGATACTAGATCAGCAAAATTCAGAATATTTTCCTTGGTTTGTATAGAAGTTTTAAACTCCTTATATGCAGCTCCAAAACCATGAAGGCACACTTCCATCTTATCATCATCATCTACATTCACATCGATAGATGCAAGTGAATCACATATGCTTTTGATTTTCAAGGTGTAGTCACTTACCAACATGCCCTTTTTCTCCAGTGTATGCAGCTTGTTCTTGAATTGCAATTTTCGTGCCTTTGTATTGGTATCATACAATGTGACCAAACTATTCCATGCCTCTTTTAGAGTCTTGGCATCTTGTATGTGCCCAATCATGCTATCTTGTATGCTAATAGATAGTGAATACATAACCTTTCATGCTCCTTGATTCCATTCATCGAATGCTCTTAACTAGTTTGCAGTCAGATTCCTCTATGTTAACTGCAAAGCATTTTTGTTATCTCCTTCAATGTACTTCCAGTAGCCTTTTCCCATTAGGAAATTTTTCATTCGGAATCTCCAAGCATGGAAGTTATTGTTGTCTAGCTTATCGCTCATAAGCTGACTCATTCCATTTGTGTTTACCATTTCTGCAACAATTCACAATACTGCAAAAACACTACAAGTAGTACTTCTGCTTGAACACTATCGCATTATGACATGACAATTCGATATCAGAAAAATATAGTTTTCATGTATCAACATTACAAGGAATCACTTGAAATTTTGGATCTTGAATAGTTGAGTGTTGGCAAATAAGATGCAAGTTACAGTTTTGCAAACTGATGTGGTTTTTTTATGGGCCCCACATTGTAGACTCGATATGAAGGTCGAGATGGCTCCGAAATAGAAATCTGACAAAAACAAGTGACCCTAAAGGGATAAATCTTGAAATATTTTGGTGCCTTCTACCTTCACACTAACTTTCGTAGCAATCTAAGGTCATTTGTGAATCACGCTTTCTCCATGCCTTCTAGTGTACTCTTCACCGTCGACCTTCTCCATGAGCTCTCTAATGCCACACTGGCTCTGATACCATGTCACGAGGAAGGAGATAAAGAAGAGAGATCACTCACACACTCTCATAGTCAAAGAGGAGCACACACATAGATTGAGGCAAGGAAGAATGATCTTTTTCTTTTTCTTCTTCTTCTATTACATAAAAGGAATGTACAAGAATGACCTAAAAACAACAATACAACAAGTGCAATATATAAAGAATATTACATAAGGAAAATCCTAATGTCCACGAATGAGTGAGCTGGCAAGAAAACAAATGTGCCATCACTCTCGATAGATAAATCTAGTAAAGCTCAATGAAGTATCCTTGACATATACTGACATGTCCACTATACATGTCAGAGAAATGAAAAAAATGATATGTGCCATCTTGGATCTCTAATCTTCATTGATCTTGAGAGCACACTAAGCTTGAGCCTTTGGGTGTCACCGGATAGGGGGAGAAACATAGAGTAAGTAGATCTAGACCCTTCCACCCATGAAAACTACCATGTTGTTGATGATGATCAACTTCAATTGTTAAGAGATCTTTTCTTGCTCAATGGGGCCTTTGAATGCATGTGCCTCCATGTAAGGGTAGTGCCAACTCTATGAGAGATAATAAAGGTGCATTCAGATTCTTCTGGAAGTGCAAAGTTGTTTTTTGTTTCCTCCACCTTCCCTATTCACATCAGATGGCATTGCATGCAAAAGCGAAATTATTTTAATCATTCGATTTCACAATGCAAAGCTTTTTGATCTTAGATCTTGTGTGTTCTACCTTGATTGGTTTTGTTTCGAGGGGGGTAAGGTGGTACAATATTTTGTGGATCCAAAATTCTCAGAACGTGTTGTAGACGAATGACTACTTGCCGCATGGAATCATTCTCTTTGCCATCACTCAATGTGAATCCTCACTAAGAGACCATAGAAGTGCAGTAAATTTGCATGACATAAGTAAATATGAGAGAGCCAAAGTGAGAAAAAAGTCTTCAAACGATGTTGGCGAAGAAGCTTATGAGCACTAGCGCATTCGACATGTCAGATTTTGGAGTGAATACGAACTATCCATCAAAGGAGTAGAATGAGCTTTGCTATAGCCATATAGTACAATTTTTTCCCTTTTCTTTAAAGGAGGAAGTTTGGTCGAAGCTTAATCTTCCTTGGCTTGAATATATTGAAAGAACAATTGTGCAAGTGAAAAGCATACTACCCATGGGACCTCATGTATCTTACAAAAGTAGGGGTTAGACTTTTGAAGCATAACAAGGAAAGAGATGTTCGAAGGCATCTAGTTTCAATAGCTTGAAGGCATTACAACTAGTTAGACTAGCCAAATCGTCCCATGTATGTCCAATAGCCCAAAGGGGGGTTGAGCTTGCAACCTCCACCTGAAGCGGTGAGAGTTCAACCATCCTACAAACAACACATAAACTTCTTAGTAGGAATTGACTATGCTCATGTTCTTAGCCTTAAAGCACACTCTTTTCATTCATGGTGCTATCACAAGCACCTTCGTGTCTTGCTTTAGTCAAAACAAGTATTCATAGATGCACCTATTGGGTTGGACCAGAGCTTATGAAGTATTTCGATGGCAATGCACCACAATGCACTCTCCTTCTCACGATCTCCACGATGATATCCTCGGAGTAGTAAACCGAGCTCTTAAGGCCGCACACGGTACTCTGCACAGAGACTATAGAATACGTAGAAAAACATAGTACACAGGGAGCACGAAGACAGAATTCTTAGGTCTTACAAATGCGGTCGAGCTTACAATCTGTGATTGACCAGGCCACTATATATTTTATTAAATAACATATACAAAGAAGTTTCTAGTGGCCATTTGGCCTTTCACATGGACACCAACGGTAACAATCTCCCACTAAAGGCCAATATGGCCAAAGTAACTATGGGAGAAAAATAAAGAATGATAAAGAATACCTCAGTGTAAGTATACAAACTATACCTCCCACTTGATGGGCATGTTACACAGTATACAAGTGACTGTGTAAGATCATGAATCAAGTAATTGTTAGATATGCTCAATACTCCACCCTCATGTGACCACAAATGATCCATGGTGCTCTAAGTTGTAAGGCCTCCATTATGAGGAGAAGCCATTATGAGAGCCTGGACATTTGTGGAAGCCTAACTTCCAAGTTAGATGAGGTCTATGTGTGACCGTTGATGGTTGTAGATGATCTTTGTGAGCCTGGCCATTAGGTTAGGTAGGGCATAAACTTCCAGGCCATTGGGTTGCCATTTAAGGTCAAAATAAAGGCCCTATGGTGTTGTGCAGTTTCCCCATAGAACCTTAATGGGGGGAGTGTAGAGGCGGGCTTGCCCCCTTTTGCGGGGTCCGAGGGGCTTATCCCCCCGGCCCGTAGGGCCGAGACGGTAGGACTATTGGTCGTGGAGATATTGTCAGATCATATATTTTATCGACTATTTTGTATACCTCGACTATGTTTATCTATACTAAACCGCCTTGTAAAAGCTATATAAGCACATCCTAGGTTGAGCTTTACATAGCATTGCACACTAGTAAGCCCTTCATCTAGAGTCTATCTAGATCGCCATCTAAGCTCCACATTGGGAGTGCATGGGTGGACAACACCATCATTGTAACTGCATTACACTCGGCAATATGAGAATTTGAGTTCTCTATCTCTCAGTCTGCGTCTATCTTTGTTTGCGTTTTTTCTCCCAACTCTGTCTATAGGTCTATTCCACTGTGCTGTTATTTTTTCTTATAGTAAACCCCATCAAGTGACAACAGTGTCGAAAGCTATCATGTGGTAGAGCTTTAGTCAAAGCATCTATAGCATTATCTCGAGTGTGAACCTTCTCAAGAATAATGTGCTCAGTGGCTAAGCAATCTCAAATGAAGTGATACCTCACCTCAATGTGCTTGGTCTTTGCATGATAGACCGGATTCTTAGCCAAAGCAATGGCACTCTGACTATCACTGAGCAAATGAGGTACATGCTGAGGTAAACCCATATCACAAGCAAGACAAGAAAGCCACAATGCTTCCTTACATGCCTCACTTGTTGCAACATACTCTGCTTCTGTGGTGGAAATAGCTGTACATTCTTGAAGACGAGATCTCCAAGAGATAGCACCTCCACCAAAATGAAAAATGTACCCGGATGTAGACTTACGATTGTCTACACAACCAGCATAGTCAGAATCTGTGTAACCAATAATGAATGCTTTCCCTCTACCTAAGCATAGACACTTGCCCTTAGTGCCACTCAGATATCTTAAAATCATCTTGACCACTTCCCAATGTTTCTTGCCAGGATTAGACATATATCTGCTTACAACTCCCACTGCAAATGCAATGTCTGGTCTCGTAGTTACCATAGCATACATGAGACTACCAACAATAGACTGATAGGGAATTTTGGTCATTATGGTAGATCTTTCATGTTGTTAGATGCTTTGTTTGTGCCAATGATCAAGAAAATTCTATTGTCAATTTTAGGATTAGCCAAGGTCGGCTTGGTTGTCAAATTTGTTAATGAGAGATGTACAATCTATGATTTGTCAAAAATAGTGATGTTATTATTGCTTCTGGAATTTTATTTCATGAGCTATATAAGCTCATATACTATGTGTGTACCTAAGTCGTAAGGCCTTAGGGACTTGTGTCAAGGAGACTAAATCTCGTTGCCACACAAGTGCGTATAGCGGGGAATTGACACACGCTTATTTGTCAATCCGACGAACCGACCTAACCAAACGTATGAGGACATGTGCACTCGTGATGGAAAGTGAAGTGGTTCAGCTCGAATGCCTGAGAAAAGACTAACCTACTTCTCTAACTTACTTAACTACTGAAAGTGTCTACCGCAATACCACTTACAGTAGTTTTCACTAAATTGAAGATTTCTCCCAGCTCCGAACTTCGAATATGGCCAATAGCGGGCTCGTTTCGAAGCTCTTGACGAGACGCTTCTATTGGACGTTCACTCGATTCTAACAACCACACTTCAAGTTATGATAGAATTAGTGAATGGCGGGAAACACACACACTCACTCCACAACTCGTGCTTGCTCACACACACTACAATAGCTCAAAAGTGAGGGGATGGGGTAGAAAACATTCCTACACACACATTCCAAGCTTCACACACACACAAAAGATCATAGAGAAGATGAAAGTCTGCAAGAAAGAGGCAAATTCGAAATTCTTCAGCCCTCCCTCTTCAAAATGGCAAAAAGTCTCTACAAAGAGTCACCAAATGACTTATATACATGTGCCCTCAAAAATAGTCCTTTCACACAAGTGACCGGCACTTTATTGACTAATCTCTATTTTCCTACTATTTTACAAGGAATATATTACAATGATTTGGGATTATGCATCTAGAGGACTCCTCTAGTGCATTTACATAGCTTGAGGGAATTTCCTAAGACTTTGAAGAAGAAAAATATGCTCATTAATTTGAAAAATTTGGGGGCTCCTCTTTTGTGCCTCTTTGCTCTGCAACACTCTCCCCCTCTTTGTCTCTGTCGTCCCTTGACAAGCTTTTGCTTTTCGTTTGTAGCTTGTTTAAGGCTTCTGAATACGTGCAACCAATGGTGGAAGAAGCGCTAAGGATTGTCAAACAGTCTGTTATTTTATCCGAAATCAGTCCTTTGCTTCTATAATCCCCTTGGTATTCCGTACATCACAAATCTGGGTTGCTATATTAATTCGGGCAGCCATGCATGCCATCAGTGGAAGGATCATTACCTGTAAAATATCTTCTTGCACTTCTTCATGGATACTTCTTGGCCTTGATTCGCCCTTGTTACTCACATAGCTTCCCCTGTTGTATTGCTTTGAGCCTATTTGCGTTCTGCCATCACACACCTAATACTCTCTTTTAAGAGAGCATTACGTTTCAAAGGCCCTATCCCTGAATCTTCTTTGTCATCCTCTAGGACATGTTCCATTTCTTCTCATCGCACGCATCCAGTGGACGAGGAGACATCTAGGACCTTTAGACAATTGGTTATCTTATCCGATGCAGAGTCCTTTGTGTGTTGTCCCTCTCCTCAGCTTGTTTCTCTTCACTGCCTGCTCCTAGTGAATGAGGAAGCTGTGTGCAACCTCCCATGAAATGTCCTGGTTGTTATCTTTCTTTAATTCCACTCCTCAAGACCTGGGCCTTTCGCATTGTTTCCTGATGTGTGCCCCCGCGGGGCTTTGGGCAGAGAGTTGTTCCTTTTCTGGATAATCTTTATTCTTTATTGAGCAGCTTTATTCTTTGATTTTCTTCTTCTTCTCTTTTTGCTTGATTCCCCTTCCACACGTCCCTCCTCCTGAACTCTGTCGTCCCCGACAGGCTTTTTGTGGCGGCATGAGTACGTTTGTAGTGCAGCTTGCTCTCATTGATTAAGCAGATTTGCATGACATAACATAAATTCCTTCCATTGGTTTGATTTGACTCTGTCTTCTGGTGCCTGGTGATGGTCTGCAAAAAAACTCAATTCATAGGCCACCATCCTAGCATTAAGATTCCAAGACATCTTTACAAAAATTTCGGAGTCGATTTCAAAAAATCCTGTAAAGAATGCTTCTTCAAACATTTGCATGTAAGTGCTTGGTAAAAACATAAGTCTTGAGTATATAGCCATGAGTGTTAATCGGCTCGGTATAGTTAATAGATAAAAAATGAGAGCGTCGGGTCCCTGATTAATGCTGATGAAATTCAAGAAAGTATACTGAGTGTGCTAAAACACTTTAATAACTGTAAGTAACATGCTCAAGATCTTATTTGTCATTTTGATTGCCAAATCAGGTATCATGGCATAGTGAGCAATCCAAAATTCCATGGTTTTAACCATGTATTCTTTCGTTGGTAGATAGTTATGCGGTGGACTTGGTAAGAGTGGATAATTGAGCCACTGATTATTTATGCTACCCTAGTGCTGTGCTTCCCAAAATTGCATCTAGGAGCGTCTTCGGGTACCGGGCAAAAAGATGGATTCACCTGGAGTATGTATGGTGACGATTCCCATTGTACCCGAAGTGTTGGATTCTTTTCCAAGAACTTCCTCCGCCATATGGGATCGGCTTTGTCAAATTCCTCTTGAGTGTAGGTGAATGTTTGCATGTTAAACTGGAGGTTGGAGTCTGGTTCTTTGTTGGTTGTATTCTTTATGTATTGCCGTGTTTGTTCTTTTAGCAAACCATATGGTACATTGAATGGTCTCATTATTTCTTCCAGATTTTTACTGTCGATCTTCACTTCATGACTTTGACTACTTGATCTTCAAACTTTGTTGTAAGTTGGGACACCAGTAGTGCCCTCTCATTTCGGCTCAGTTCTGCAATATCCCGATGAGTACGTTCAGAGTGGATCTCCATTTCCTCCCTTATCGATGAATGATGTAAGGGGGGAGAGAGAGGACGTACCTCAATCTCCTCAGTAGCCGCTGTGGAGTGTGGAACTACTGGTGTCCCCTCTGTTGCCTTCTGTGCTAGTTGATCTTGCAGTTGCTGTATCATGTCATCTTTACTTTTGATTTCCTCGGTAGCCTTCATAATTGTTTCTTTGTTTTTGAGGAGCTCTTGTCCTATGACTTCAAGTTGTTCATTGTCTTCTTTACATTGCGCCATATACCTATTCTCGACTGTTTTCCACTTTGTCCTTAGAGCCGCGGTATCATCCATATACCTCTTCTCCCATTCTGCAATGATGGCCTGCTCCTGCTTGAGCTGATCTTCATACTTAGCTAACTTTTCCTCCAATGCCTTCGTGTCCTTTTCTGGCACTTCCTGAACTTCTATAGGTTGATTACATAGAAGAGCTGTCATCAGCTCCTTGTTTCTGTTCCTTAAGTTCTCTGCTTCTTCCATATATATTTTTATTTGTGATTCCAATATCTTGCTTCTTCCATTCATCCGTGTTTTCTCTGCCTCGCTTGCATCATATTTCTTCAGTAACTCCTGTAGTTGTTCTTTCAGTTTCTCATTCTCAGACTCTAGTGTTTTACATTGCTGCTTGGCCTCTTGGACTTCGTTCTCTTTATGTGTTATGTGCTCTTGTGCTAGACTCAATTGGGCTGAAAGGTTATACCCATTTCATGAAGTTTATGCTTTTCCTGCATCGCTTTGTCATAGTCAACATCATCCTCAAGCATTAATTGTTGCGTATCCATAGCAGTTTTGATCATATGTTGAACCACTGGCTTGAGCTGAGCAACGTCTACATTCAACCATGTTTTTGGGATGCTTGGAGCTTCCCCTGTTTGTACATCCCTTCCGTGTTCCACATGTATAGTCTCGTTATGTGGTTGTCTGATTTGTAGTTGTACCTCGGGTTCTTTGCTTTCTTCTTCTATATTGATAATCTTCGTGGCACTCCCTTGAAATGTAACGTCCATAAGGGAGGGTGGATCTGCCACTACCCTTATTGGTGTGAAGGGTTCTGACGCTTCCACCGTAGTATCTGCAGGTTCTTCTTTGGGATTCTTGAAAGATTGCTCTCCTACAAGCTTAGTCTCATGGATTTGAATGTTAGATGTTTCATTTATTTTGATGACATGTACTCTCTCTTGGGATACCTCTTTGCCTGCGGTGTCTTGATTGGGGTTGATGGGAGTTTGATTTACCTGCATGCCCTCTTCTTCTGCATTGTAGTTCACTTCATTTAATTCCTCCCATTGTCCATCATCTTTTGACTCACTTTGAATGTCCGTATTTAATAGAGAGGTGTCTGGTTCCTGTTGAGCATCTGATGATGAGCTTGAATTAACTAAGCCCAATTCCCTATATCTATGCACCTTGGTTAGCCTCTTTTTTTGTTCCATATCTTGATGGGCTTGCTGGTAATGGTGGCCTTGGACAGATAGATTTACCTGACCTTCGGTATATTGATGTGTAGCTTCCAGGGCTCTTGTCAAGTCTTCCTCCATAATTGGTCGATGGTCTTCAATTCTTGTCTTTGGAAGTACATGTACCCTCTTTGAGGCTGGCACTTCTATTTCTGTTGGCATCATTTCCCTTAATCTCTTTGTACCTCGCATTTTAGGTTGTGAGCTTGTTTCTGCCTCTTCAATGATCTTTACTTCTTTCTTCTTTTTCGGGACGGTAGCAACCTTTACATATTTGGCCATGCCCTCTGATGATGGAATCTCTCTTAAATGTTCTCTAATGCCCAATGCACGATATATCAAGACAATTAAGGCGCTACTGCCATTCAAAAACTTTTTATGACCCCACTGCTTCTTAGCCTCAAATAGTCTTTCTTGGACATAGGGAGTCATATTGACTTGATTCCCGATTTGCTTAATAGCGTGTGATAGCATTTGCACTACTATCTTTTGAGGGGTAGTGTATCTATGCATGTTAGGAAAACAAAAGTGTTGATGGATGAGTCTCACTTCGTCCTCAATATCAATGCGATTAACATCATTGAAGGTGCGGGTCTTTGCTCCTTAACTTTCTTCCTTCAATACCGTGGTTCCATCCTTTTCCCATCCAAAATCTTCTTTTATTAGATCATGCATGAATTGGATGATGACCCATTCACCTACTGCATCCATGACTCTAGCCTATGGCACCAATGGATCATGTAAGGCAGGTTGCAACGTATTCATCACTTGTGCACATCGCTGAAAATCAGGCTTGTATATCAGCAAGTCAAAGTATTTATGAATGCCCGCCTTCTTCAGGATATCCATAGTTGATGTGAGTTCATGTACCACCTTGAAGTCTTTGGACATCACTAGGAACTGATGATCTGTATCCATGATTTTAATGGTCACCAAAAATAAGTAATCCCTTGCAGGTTGGTCATCTCTAAACCAATGTCCTTTTGCTTTAGTCACACTCTGTACAGGGAATTCCATCACGTCCTTCTGAATGGTTGCTTCAGAATCTTTGGAGGCCATCTGCACTTGTAATGAAAAGAGCATTACCTTCTATGGAAGACATGTCTTTTGTGATGTGTGTTGTAGTGACATCTTGTTCGGTGCATCACTCCGTTCCCCTTTGCTCGTATAAGTAAGATCCCTTACCGCATATATTTTTTTCATTTTATCCTAAAAGAAACAAGAATTATCATAACCGAAGCCTTTATTTATTTACATAGTAGGTCCATTCCTATGGAAGTAAAGCTATGACCTGTCCCCAATTGGAGAATGTGCACCACTAATTCTAATATATACATCATGTGTCGAATGCCTGGCCTCGTAATGTGGCCCTGTAGAGGGACAATCAAGCAAAAAGAAAAGAAGAAGAAAATCAACGTCTAAAACAGCTCAATAGAGATAAGGGTAACAAGAACAAGTTCCTGCAAGAAGCCCCGCAGGGGCGCATCACCCATCTCTGCACAGAGCCCCGCAGGGGCACACACACACTAAGGAAAAGCACGCAGCTGAGAGGAGGAACCAGGGCCAACAAGTATTCCATATGAGGGTGCTTCAACCTCTTGAGTTACAGAGGATTCAGATCAAGGCTTACGAGCTACATCCTCATATGTGCACTGATGGCGTGCGTGGCAAACCGAATTAACAGGCTTTAAGTAATCAGAGCGCCTCTAAAACGTAATGCAAGATCAAGAATCATGCAGAACTGACCAAAGGATGCGGGTGCGGATCGAGACAAACAAGAAGTAAAGCCTGTCAAGGGACGACAGAGACAAAGAGTGGGAGGGTGTTGCAGAGCAAAAGAGCATAAGAGGAGGGCCCCAAAATTTTCAAAATGATGGGCATATTTTTTTCTTCTTCGAGGTCTTCAAGAATTCCCTCAAGCCATGTAAATGCACTAGAGGAGTCCTCTAGTTGCATAATCCCAAGTTGTTGTAAAATATCCCTTGTAAAATAGTAGGAGATTAGTCTTTTAGTGAATAAAGTGCCGGTCTCTTGTGTGAAAGGACCAAACTTAGGGCACATGTATATAAGTCACTTTGTGACTCTTTGTAAGAACTTTTTGCCATTGTGAAGAAGGAGTACTCCTGAATTTTCGAATTTGCCTCTTCTTTGCAGATTTTGATCTTCATTTTGATCTTGTATGTGTGTGTGTAGGTTGAAATGTGTGTGTAGGACTGTTGTCTACCCCTCCCCATTGATTTTGAGCTGCTGTAGTGTGTGTGCGAACCAGTAGGAGTGGTGGCGTGAGTGTTGGTGTTTTCCCACCATTTACTATTTTGGCCATAACTTGAAGCAGAGTTTTCAAAATCAAGTGAAACCGCTTCCAGTAGATGCGTCTCGTCGAGAGCTTCGAAAAGAGTACCCTATTGCGTATATTCGAAATCCGGAGCTGGGAGAAATCCTTGATTTTCTGAAAACTGCTGTAAGAGGTATCGTGACAACCACTTTCAGGATTTCAGTGAGTTTGGGAAGTAGATTAGTCTTTTCTCATGCATGCCAGCTTAACCACTTCATTTCCCATCATGTGTGCACACGTCTTCATACACTTGGTTAGGTCGTTTGATCGGATTGACATTTGAATGTGTGTTGATTTCCCACTATATGCACTTGTGTGGCAATCGAGGTACAGTCTCATTGGCACAAGTCCTTGAGTCATTTTGACTTAGTTACACACGTCCCTCCTCCTGAACTCTGTCGTCTTCGACAGGCTTTTTGTGGCGACGTGTGTATGTTTGTAAGGCTTGTTGCTCTCTTTGATTTAGCAAATTAGCGTGACACAACATGAACTCCTTCCATTGCTGAGACTTTACTCCGTCTTCTGGCGCCTGTCGATGATCAGCAAAGAAGCTTGTTTCATAGGCCACCAGTCGCGCATTCAAGTTGGAAGTCATTTTGACAAAAATTTCTGAATCGATTTCGAAAAAGCCGGTGAAGAATGCTTCTTCGAAGGTTTGCATATATGTCGATGGCAAAAACATAAGGCGAGAATAATATGCCATAATAGTGAGTCGGCTGGGAATAGTAGATAAATAAAAAATTAAGGCTTCTGAACCTTGCGTAATGCCAATGAAATTCAAAAAAGTATATTCCGTGTGTTGGAAAACTTTAAGCATTGTGAGTAGCATGCTGAAAATTTTATTGGTCATTTTTACCGCTAAATCTGGTACTGTAGCATATCTGGCAATCCAAAATTCCATAGATTTTACCATGTATTCCTCAGTCGGTAAGTAATTATGTGGCGGACTAGGTAATAGTGGATAATTGAGCCACTGACTATTAATGTTGCCCTGGCGCTGGCCTTCCCAAAATTGCATCCAGGAGCGTCTGCGGGGTACAGGACAAAAAGATGGATTTACTTGAAGCTCATAAGGTGATGCCTCCCACTGTACCCGCAATGTGGGATTCTTTTCCAAAATTTTCCTCCTCCAAATGGGATCCGCCTTCTCAAATTCCTCCTGTGTATATCTGAAAGTATCATGCCTGAATTGGAGGTTGTGATCTGGATCTTTATTTGTTGTAGACCTTATATAAGTTCGCGTTTGTTCTTTGAGTAGGCCGTATGGTACATTGAATGGCTTCAAAATTTGCTCTAATTGTTTATTGTCGATTTGAGCTTCCTTCATGATCTTTATGATCTGATCTTCAAACTCAGCAGTGAGTTGGGACACCAGTAGTGCACGTTTCGGTCGGCTCAGTTCTGCAATTTCTCGATTATTAGGTTCAACGTGAACCTCCTTTTCCTCCCTTATCGGTGAATGATATGAGGGGGGAGAGAGAGGATGTACCTCATTCTCCACAGTAGCCTCTGCGGACTTCGGAACTACTGGTGTCCCCTCATTTCTCGTTTGTTCTAATTGATCCTGTAGCTGTTTGATCATCTCTTTCTTTTGCTTGATTTCTTCTTGAGCCTGCAAAATTGTTGATTTATTTTTTTCTATTTCCTCAGCTACAATGGCGAGCTGATCGGCATCTTCTTTACAATGTAATAGGTATCTATTTTTTGCTTTTTTCCATTTAGCTCGTAGAGCTGCAGTGTCTTCCATGTACCTTCTTTCCCATTCTGCAATTTTTGCTTGCTCCTTTATGAGTTGATCTTCATACATAGCTGCCGTCTCTTCCAATGCTTGGATACTTGATTCTTGTCTGGCTTGCACTTCGACAGGTTGATCACTTAGAATAGCTGTCATTAGCTCCTTATTTCGTTGGCATAAGCTTTCCACTTCGTCCATGTACACTTTTAATTGAGATTCCAAGATTTGGCTTCTTGAATTTATACGTGCCTTTTCAGTCTCATTAGCTTGGAGTTTTTTTGTGACTTCCTGAAGTTGTTCTTTCAATCTTTGATTTTCCGTCTCTAGCATGGTGTATTTGTTTCTGATTTCTTGAAGTTCATTTTCTTTTCCTAAAACCTGTTCCTTCACTGTCTTTAACTCAGTAGAGAGATTCTTACCCAATTTTTGAAGTTCGTTTTTGTCTCGCATGGCCTGATCATAATCTTCATCAGCTTCAAGCATCAATTGTTGTGTATCTAGAGCAGTTCTAATCATGTCCTGCACCACAGGCTTGAGCTGAGCCATATCCACATTCAGCCATGTCTTTGGTATGCTTGGGGTTTCTCCCGTTTGTACATCTTTGCCTTTTTCCACATGGATAGTTTCGTTGTATGGTTGTCGAATATGTAATTGTATGTTTTGGACATTTGTTTGCTCATCACACTTATTAGCTTTTGTGGCACTCCCTTGATATGTGATATCCATTGGGGATGGTTCTGCCACTACTCTGATAGGCGTGAAAGGTTCTTCTTCTTCGATTGTGTTTTCCTGGTTCTCCTTGACTGGGATGTTTGAAGTTTCATTAACTGTTATGGTATGATATCCTTCCATGTCTTCCTTCTCACTTATGATGCTTTGATCAACACCGGTGGGTTGATCTTCCGCCTTAGGGTCTTCTACTTCCTTGTTGTAGTCTACTTCATTCAGTTCTTCCCATTGTCCATCATCTTTAGATTCACTTTGAATGACGACGTCCAACAATGAAGTATTTTGCTCTTCGTGGCCCTCCGATACAGAACTCAAGTTATCCAAGCCAATCTCTCTATATCTATGGACTTTTGTGAGTTTGCTCTTTGTTTCTCTTGCTTGTTCTGACTGCCGATAATGATGACCTTGTACTGGCAGGTTGATTTGCCCTCCTGTATATTGATGAGTCTCTTCCAGGGCTTTAGCTAAGTCTTCTTCTGTTATTTTCTTCTGTCCTTCAATAGTAGTTTTTGGGAGTACATGTATCCTTTTTGTTGTTGGTGCGTCCTCGTCAGCTTGCTTGGCTTCTCGGAGTCTTTTTGTGCCTCTCATTCTGGGTTGAGAGCTAGCTTTTGCCACTTCCACACTCTTACTTCCTTTTTTCTTTTTAGGGACGGTGGCGATTTTGACATACCTAGCCATCTCACTTGAGGATGACATTTCCTGCAAATGTTCTCTTATGCCCAATCCATGGTAAATCATGATAGTTAGGGCCGTGGTACCATTGAGGAACTTTTTATTATTCCATTGCTTCTTGGCTTCGAACAGTCGTTCTTGCACATAGGGAGCTAGATTGACTTGATTTCCGATTTGTTTAATGGCATGTGACAACAATTGAACAATGAGTTTTTGTGGAGCCGTGTACCGATTCATGTTGGGGAAGCAGAAATGTTGATGAATTAGTCTGACTTCCTCTTCTATATCCACTCTGTTAATGTCAACAAAGCGTGTGTCTTTGCTCCACGACTTTCTTCTTTTATCGTTGTGACACCGTCCTTTTCCCATCCGAATGCTTCCTTGATCAATTCATGTGTGAATTGAATAATTACCCATTCTCCTCCTTTATCCATAACTCTGGCTTCTGGCACCAGTGGATCATGTAGTGCAGGCTGTAGGGTGTTCATGACTTGCGTGCATCTTTGGAAATCAGGTTTATAGATGGGTAATTCAAAATACTTGTGAATTCCTACTTTCTTCATTATGTCCATGGTGGATGGCATCTCATGTAAGACCCTGAAATCCTGGGACATAATCGGAAAATGATGCTCTGTATCCATAATTTTTATGTTTGCCAAGAATAAATAGTCTCCAACTGGTTGCTCATCTCTAAACCAGTGTCCCTTTGCTTTCGTGAGACTTTGGGGAGGAAATTCCTGCACCTCCTCTTGTACTGTTGCTTCAGAATCCTCAGAAGCCATCTGCACTTGTAGCGAAAAGTGCGTTAGTGTCAAAGGAAAGTATGCAACTGTTCAATGAATTGTTGTGATTATTGTCGTTTTTCACTCCGTTTCCCCATCATTGAGTGAGGTCTCTTACCACCTCTTTTTATAACTTTTCCTGAAAGAAGACAATTGTTAGTATAGCCGAAGCATTTATTTATGTACATAGTAAGTCCATTCCTATCAAAGTGAAGCTAAGATCTAATCTCACGTGGAGAACGTGCACCACTAGTTTTATAATGTACATCATGTGCCAAATGCTTGGCCATGTAATGTGGCCCTATTATGCATACTTTAGGTGCATTAAAGATTTCATGAGTGAAATGGAAATCTTTGTTTCTTCGATAGTCCAATCCTTGCGGTTGCTTGGGTTTCCAGATCCATTTCGTGACCACTAAGAGAGGTCGTTTTGTGTCTTTGATCCTTCCTGCTTCACGTGTTCTCTTGGCTTTCTCCATTATTCGCGTGATCTTGGTCTTGCTTCTCCAGTTGCTTGGATGACTGTCATGTGGTTTTGTCATGCGCTTTGTCTGATGTACTGCTTCTTCCTGAGTCCTTATAGCCTGTTTAGCTGCTTGTGTTACCTTTTTAGGAATCCATATCTGCTGTCGCGATCTTTGGGCTTCCATCAATGGTTTGGGTATCCATATGTGCAAATGTCCTTTTGATGTGGATTCCGGCGTAGTTGTCTTTATGATCTTTGCTTCCTTTTCAAGATTGGGTTTTGATTTTGCCTGGTTCTGCATCTGATCCTTGCGTACCCATTTGTATTTGTGTCGTCCTTCATATGAGTGTTTGTTTGTGGTTTTCCAATATTGCTGTTTTTTGGCTTGTTGAAGAGGTCCCTCACCGTTGGGTTCCTTAGTGACTAGCTGTTTCTCAGTAGAATGTGGTGAGTGCGACTCTTCTGTGGACCTTGTATAGTCTGGACCTCCCATTTCATCTAGGTTTGTTTCAGAGATATTGATACTGGAATTGTTCTCCAACTTCTTTTCCTGGCAGGTCTCTAAACTTGCTATTGTGGTAGAGAGTAAAGGTTTTTCTCCTAATAAACTGAAAATTTCCTTGTGCCCTATCTTGGCTGAAATGTAGCCTTGAGCTAGATGGATACACACCTCATTTTCCATGATCCAGTCTTGTCCTAGCACTAAGTCTTCTATTAGATCCTCATCTTTGCACACTAAGACTCTCTGTTCCATGGAGGAATTGCCTAGGTGGAGAGATACCTTTGTTGTTCCAATACATTCTAGGGTTTGACCTCCAATTCCGATCAATCGAGCGTTTGTGGGATTCAAATTCAATTGCATATCTTTTGCAATTTTATTTCGCATGCAACTAAGTCCTGCTCCCGAGTCTATCAATGCGTCTATCAACTTGTACTCTGTCTTGCCGATCCCTAGGTTTAGGTAAGGTTGCGTTTTACACACACCCGTTGTATCATGATTATCGACTTGGTAATTAGCCATAGGGATAGGTTCTTCTCCCTGGAGATAGCGTTCATCTCGTAGCCTAATCCATTCTTTCCGCTTCTTAATGGGTTCCAATGCTTCTTGTCGAGCTTCCTCTCTAATTCGCTCCTCTTCCTTCTTCCTATTTTGGGCACCTAGTAATCGTGCTAGCATTTGATCGGTCAAAGGTTCCATGAATCGTCTCACTCTACATCCACTGATGTAGTTAGGAAGAATGTCGCCATCTAGGGTGGCTAGATTGACTGCTCCACCATTCGAAATTCGATTTATGATCAAAGTTCCATATCCGCGTTTTTGTAACTTCTTGGCATGTTGTTTTAGGGTGTATACTAAGACTAAGTCACCTTCTTTAAGTCCTTTGTATTTTATATGTGCATCATAATATGCTTTTTGTCTTCTTTTTGCTGCATAAATTCCTGCCACTGCTTGTAACCTAGTCTCATGTAACTTCTCGATTTGGTTTAGTTGTTGGGATACTTCATGTCCGTTCCACTCGTATTGTTGGGCCACTTTCAGTGTTGGCACTAAAAAGTCAATTGGCAAAATTGCATTTTGTCCATACACTAAGTTGAATGGGGTAGTTCCAATAGCCGTTTTATATGCAACTCGGAAGGCGCATGATGCAATTGTTTGTCCCAATCTGACCTTCCATTATTGACAATCTTTGTCAACACGGTACACAGTACCTTATTAGAACTCTCCGCTTGTCCATTTGCTTGGGGATGATATGGGGCTGATTTTTTGTGAATCACTAAAAACTCGTTCATTAGTGACTCGATTACTTCATTGAGGAAGTGCGTTCCCCGATCACTCACAATCTCGATGGGTAGTCCGAAGCGGGTGAAAATGTGCTCAAATAGAAACTTGGCAGTGGTTTGAGCATCATTCTTTCTAGTGGCTTTTGCTTCCACCCATTTGGTCAAGTAATCAGTCGCTACTATGATGTACTCCGCATGTGATCCTTTGGCAGGTGGATTGATAGGTCCTATGAAGTCAATCCCCCATTTTGTGAATGCTCTTGCACAGACCATGGGTCTTAATGGCATGTCATCTCTCCGAATTGGGTATTTAGCTCTCTGGCAGGTTTCACAACTTTGTACGTATGTTTCAGCATCCATATGTAGAGTTGGCCACCACAAGCCTGCAAAGAGAATCATTTTGACAGTTCTCTCCGCTGAAAAATGACCTCCTGCAGCACCTGCATGTGCCATTTCTAATATGGGTAAATATTCTCCTTCATGCACACATAAATTTGAGTTGGTTGTCTTTACCTCGCCTAAACAATTGTCTTCCCATGAGAATGTAATCCTTGCTCATTTCCTCTAAGGATCGCTTTCTTGCTAAACTAGCGCCTACCTCATGTTCTTTAGTTTTTAAGAATTTCACTAATGTTGTACTCCAATTGGGTGCTATGGTCGAAAAAGGTAGAGACATATGATCTTCTGGGATCGTCTCTTGGCATTCTGCACAATTACTTACGTGGTCGTGAACATTCTTGGGCATGTCAGACCAGTACACTCCTAACCTCTTTAGTTCTCGGATTGTTCCATGAGTCCCTTGGTGTGTTCTCCATTTGTTCACATGTGCTTGCTCAATTAGTTGCTTTTGTTCATCCTCCTCAACACATCTGAGTAACACTCCATTGGGTTCCTTGTAGTATACACTTCCTGCCACAATGTGTAAGTTCCTCGATTGAATAATTTCTTTCTTGCTATTCCTATTGATTGAGTGTTGAGGGCCATGGGTGAGTATAGGAATCAATTTTTCTGCCCACTTTGGACAAACTTCTAGATTAAACAAATATGTATCTGGCAGGTCATCGGGCACTCCATTTGGTGGCTCTCCGTGTGTCAGCCTAGAAAGCTTCTCCAATGCATGTTATAGCTTGACCTCCAACTCCTATCAGATGTGCTTTTGTGGGTGTCATAATCGTTTGAAGATCTCGGGTGACTTTATTTCATATGCAACTGAGTCCTACTCTTGAGTCTATCAATGCGTCTATCAGTCGGTACTCCATTGTTCCAATTCCTATGTTTAAGTAAGGCTGGGACATGTTGACATCGATCATGTCGGCCTTATGAACCTGGTAATTAGCCATGGGAATAGGCTCTTCTCCTTGTAGATACCGTTCATCTCTTTGCTTTATCCACTCCTTGTGTTTCTTAATACGCTCTAAGGCTTCTTGACATGCCTCCTCTCTAATCCGTTCTTCCTCTTTCTTCCTATTTTGTGCACCTACGAGGCATGCTAGCATTTGATCCGTCAATGGCTCCATATATCATTTTACTCGGCATCCACTTATGTAGTTAGGAAGAATATCTCCATCCAAAGTAGCTAAATTAACTGCTCCACTAGTGGAAATCCTATTGATGATTAGAGGTCCATATCCGCGTTTTTGTAATTTCTTGGCATGTTGCTTCAAGGTGTAGACCATAACTAAATCTCCTTCTTTTAGTCCCTTGTCTTTTATGTGTGCATCATAATATGCCTTTTGTTTTTTCTTGGCCGCATAAATCCCTGCAACCACTTGTATTCTAGTTTCATGCAGCTTCTCAACTTGGTCTAGTTGCTTGGATAATTCATGTCCTGTCCATTCATACTGCTGGGCTACTCTCAAACTGGGTACTAAAAAATCGATCGGTAGGATTGCGTTCTGTCCATACACTAGATTGAATGGGGTAGTTCCAATGGCAGTTTTGTAAGCAACTCAGAAGGCCCAGATTGCATGATGCAATTGTTTGTCCCAGTCAGATCTCCCATTATTGACTATCTTTGTCAATACTGTGCATAACACCTTATTGGAACTTTCCGCTTGACCGTTGACTTGAGGGTGGTATGGGGCTGATTTTTTATGGATCACTAAGAACTCATTCATTAAAGACTCTATTACTTCATTAATGAAATGCATTCCTTCATCACTCACAATCTCAATTGGTAATCCGAAACGAGTGAATATATGCTCAAAAAGAAACTTAGCAGTGGTATGAGCATCATTTTTTCTAGTAGCCTTTGCTTCCACCCATTTTGTCAAATAATCTGTGGCCACTATGATATATTCGGCATGTGACCCTTTGGTTGGTGGGTTGATGGGTCCTATGAAATCAATACCCCACTTGGAAAAGGCTCTAGTGCAAACCATAGGTCTCAAAGGCATGTCATCTCGCCGAATCGGGTATTTGGCCCTTTGGCATGTCTCACAACTTCGTACATAGGTTTCTACATCCATATGTAAAGTTGGCCACCACAAGCCCGCGAATAGGATCATTTTTACTGTTCTCTCGGTGGAGAAATGACCTCCTACAACACCTGCATGTGCCATTTCTAATATGGGCAAGTACTCTCCTTCATGCACACATAATTGTAACTCAGTATCTTTTCCCCTCTTGAACAATTGTCTTCCCACGATTACATAATCCTTGCTCATTTCCTCTAGGGATCGCTTCCTTGCCAAGCTAATTCCCTCCTCATGTTCTCTTGTCTTAGGAATTTCACCAATGTTTTACTCCAATTGGGTGCTATTGTTGAGAAAGGTAAGGATGTATGATCCTTTGGAATGGTTTCGTGGCACTCTGCGTAGTTACTAACATAATCATGGACATCTTTAGGCATATCAGGTCAGTATACTCCTAACCGTTTTAATTCTCTTAGAGTTCCATGAGTTCCTTTGTGTGTCCTCCATTTGTTCACATGGGCTTGTTCAATCAGCTTCATTTGTTCGTCTTCCTCAACACATCTCAGAAGTATGCCATTGGGTTCCTTATAGTACACACTTCCCGTAATAATGTGCAAATTCCTCGACTACAGAATTTCCTTTTTATTCTCTTTATTGATGGGGTGCAAATTCCTCGACTGTAGAATTTCCTTTTTATTCTCTTTATTGGAATTAGCTTCTCTGCCCACTTGGGACACACTTCCAAATTGAATAGATAAGTGTCTGGTAGATCGTCTGGTACTTCGCTTGGTGGTTCTCCATGTGTCAATCTAGAGAGGTGATCTGCTCGTACATGGGTATTTCCCTTTTTCACAATTACTTCAAAGTAGAACTCCATCAATAGCAGAAACCATCTCACCAGTCTTCGTATGTTACAAGGCTTATTGACTAAGTACAATAACGCATGATGATCTATGAAGAACTTGAATTTGTTGGCTAGGAGATAGTGTCTGAATTTCTTTACTGCGTACACCATTCCTAATCCCTCTTGTTCTGTGGTTGTATAGTTTCTCTCGGCTTGATTCAATTGTCTACTCGCATAGGCAATTGGGTGATCCAATTTTCCTTCATCTACTGGCTGAGCTAAGATGCATCCTATTGCGTAATTTGAGGCATGCACATGAATATGGAAAGGCTTGTTCCAATTCGGTGTTTTCAGAAAGGGGCCGTGTCAAGTCGCCTCTTTAACTCGTTAAATGCCTTTTCGCATTCTTTAGTCCAAGTGAATTGAGTCAGCAGTCCATACAAGGGTTTGGCAATTATGGCATACATGTGGATAAATCGACGGTAGTATCCACAATGTCCCATAAATGCTTGCACTTCTTTTGCATTCTTAGGTCTGGGAAGTTCCAAAATGACCTTAATCTTGTCTTCATATGTAGATATTCCGTTCCTAGAGACTATGTGTCCTAAGATCTTCCCTTGTCTTACCATGAAGACACACTTTTCGGGGTTCAAGCAGACTCTATATTGTTGGCATTTATCAAATATCTTCCGCAATTCAGGAATGTGGTCTTGCCGTTGGTTTGAATATGTACATAGGTCATCTACATACACTTACATACTCTTCTTCAAGAATTCTTTGAAAACATGACACATCAACCTTTGGAAAGTAGCAGGCGTGTTAGTGAGTCCAAAAGGCATCACTCAGAAAGCATAGACTTCCCATTCAGTTGCGAATGCGGTCTTATGTTGATCCTCAGTAGCAATGGCTACTTGGTTGTATCCTGAGAATCCGTCCAAGAAGCTATAGACTTCTTTTCCTGCCACTCTTTCCAATAGGTGGTCGGTCATAGGTAATGGATAGCTATCACGGATCATGGCCGCATTGACCTTTTTCAGGTTGATGCATACTCTGAGCTTTCCGTTCTTCTTAGGCACAACCACTAGTGGTGATACCCATTCAGTATCTTCTATTTCATAAATGAATCGAACTGCTAATAGTTTGTCTATTTCTTCTTTTATTTTGACAGCATAGACCTCATTATATGTGTAAGGGCATTGTTTTGATGGTTTTGCCTCCGATGTCATTGGTATTCTATGGGAACAAATGGAGGGTTCTACACCCTTGAGATCCTTGTATGTCTAGGCGAATACATCTCGATATTCCCGGATCAACTGTATCAATTTTTCTTCCTCATCTGGGGACACATCTTTCCCTATGTAGGTACATCGTTCTTCCCTGTCTTCTACTGCCACTATGATTTTCTTCGTTTGTTCCTTATGTCGTAAGCCTCTCCTTCTCTTGCCTCTCTTTTAGGCATTTGAATAGCTATTTTTCTCTCCTCAACTTCGTACCTTTTAAAATGCTCCGGAACCTCAAAAAGATCGGGGTCTGCTTCGATCTTACTCGCACCTTCCTCCTACTTTGGTACTATGGGGGCTGCTTCTATTGCTAAAACTTTGGTCATTTCCTGCTTATTTTCGGTTCGAATGGCTTCTAAGTAACGTTCTTCTGAATCAAACTCTGGTTCCATCTCTATGCTTTCGTATTCTTCTTTCCATTCCTTTTCCAGTACTTCTCCTGCTTCGACTTCTTGTAAGACCACCATATACAAGTTTACGTCATAGCCTTCTTCGTCCACACATTCATTCATCGTCAGGACTTCTTCATTCACACATACATCCAAGGTTGCTAAGATTTCCATCCACCCATGTGGTTCAAACGTTTCATCAAGAAAGATTTGATGCATATACATTGGGTCGTCTACCAGTCGGTAGTTAGGATGTCCTATTGGCCACAACTGCCTTTTATTATCCTCTTTTTTGGCTTCTTTACACATCCACAATTGGGTGTCCTCATGCATCCATGATTGATCGCTTGATCCAACACTATGGATAGACAAATCATCCTCTTCCTTGTGTATGGGATTCCATTGTAGTGGGGGTACATCTCGATAAGAAAATATATGCAAGTTTATCTTAGTGATATTTCCTTGATGTTGAAGGTATAAAGAGTTTCGTCCCCAATCTTGCACTACCCTAAGTTGTCTCATAAAGGGTCGTCCTAATATCATCTCATAATTGTTTGCTTTTTCGAATTGACAGATGGCTAAAGTATGTTCAAATTCAACTCCACAAGTGGTTAATTTGATCTTTTCTAATATCCCTAATGGTTTTTCAACATGACCATCTGCTAATTGGAGCTTCATGCGAGTGGGTCATAAGGCAGGCTTTCCCCATTTCTCCCAAATCTCCTTGGTGGAAATTTCTACTCCTACTCTTGTGTCTAGTATAGCTTTGGTCATATAACCATTGTAAGTGACAGATAAACACGTGTTGCCTTCGTCTCCTTCGCTAAATTCTCCAACCTTATCCACTAGGATTTGTACCTTAGATGGGTTTTCTTTTCCCTTGTTTTCCTTTTTGTCCTTCTCCTGCCCTAATTCCAGTTGACCTGCTAATTGTTTCCATAATTGCGGTTTAACACGGAGTAGTTCTTCCACAGTCAGTTGGCATTGTACTTTTGTCTTTTTAAGTTCTGTTAGATTGTGTGAATTCTTATCTGAGTTTCCCCTTCCTTTTCCTCGTACTGTGGGTGCTTGGAAGATCATGGATTCTTTTTCGTACTCTCCCATGTAATTTGGTAGGGTCGAAATGCTCTGAGCTTCTTCTCGATTTTGGTCTAGTCTCGATACTTCCTCATATACTTCTTCCATGTTGGGACTTTGGCTGATAAACTTCCACATCTAATTCCTCAAAGGGAGGTTTATTCACTCCATTCCTCTTCCATTGTTCTTCTCGGATTCTATTCCATAATTCTTTTGGCCAGCCAGCCTCTAAATCCGGTATTGTTGACATAGGTTCGTCCTGGGTTTTCACTAGCTCACATTTGTCATTCTTCTCTTTAGGGTCTTTGTCCTTGGCTTTAACACAATCCTTGTATTGATCCTCCGCTATCCTTGTCTCGGGGAGGGTTGGGATGGTCTTTTTCCAGGGTTGCTTGTGCTACCTCTATGAATTTTCTGCATATAGCGAGCCTCTCTTTTTCTAAATCTCCTTGTGGGTAAAGCTTTTCATGTTGTTCCACATTCGGTCCAGTCTTAATTCTAGCTTGGTACGCTTTCAGCCACATGTCCAAATCATCCGGCTTTGGTTCGGCTAGAATTGATCCTGGTTTCTCTGATTCTCGGATAGGCGGTGGAATGGGAACTTCTTCTCGAATCTCTGGTTCTTTAGGCTTCTTAATGCTTCTTGTATGTTTCTTATTTTCTTGACTTTTGTTTTTCATCCATTTTTCTTTGAGCTTCCCTCTTCTTTCCTTCCATTTTTGTGATTTCATGTTTTGGGTATTCTCACGTGGGTCCTCTGAATCTTCCATTATTTGAATTTTGGGGTTTAAGGTTCTATTGTTTTCTTGTTCCAGATCCCGTTGTTTCCCTTCTCATTCCTTTGTTTGTGCGCGTGTAATGGCCTTTAATGGTACGGTGTATTCCTTATCACTTCCCGATGCTTCTATCACTTTGATTACATTAATAGATGCAGTGTCTTGAGCCTTGTTGGGGTTTTTTGGGCAATCATGGAAGAGATGTTCCTTTCCACAATCACTGCAATATCCTTCCCAAGTCCTAAGAGGTGGTGGGTTGTAAGGCCGAGTGCATTCTCTGATAAAATGGTCTCCTCCGCATCTATAACAAGGTCCTCTTGGCATAGGTGGTCGGAGGGGTGGTCTTAAGGGTGCATGAGCCTTAGGTGCGGTGTACATTAGTGTTGCAACCTCTGGTCCATAGACATTGTCATACCCTTTGTACCCGTAGTAGTGTGGATCATAAGTTTGTTCATACTCAGACATGTTAGTGTCATAGGGATAGTACTCCCCTTGAGATGGCTCATAACCTGGGTTTGTCGACTCCAAGCTGGTCATAGGTGATGCTGACACGATGGCTCTTTCTAGGTTTTCCTCTGGTTGCGCGTACTTAACTAGTACCACATGTTGGGGTGTTGACAGTTGTGGTCCTAACACTGGTTGGGGTTGTGGATATTGTGCTTGCTTGTATGACCTAGGTGCTCTTGGTGGTGTTGGGTAGGGATTGTACCTGGGCATCTCTCTGCCTGGTTCTCTAGGTGGGTATCCATAAGGTCGATACTGAGGTGGTTGTAGAAGCCGTGTCTGCCTATTGAATGGGCAATTTTCCGTGGTGTGATTGGTGTATTTTTGTTCTATGTGACAATACAAGGAAGCTCCTTGATGGGGCTGTCTATTATAAGGGTACGTCTGAGGTACATCTGTTCCTCCTCGAACACACCAGTGAGTGTGGTGATCACCTCCACATGAGCTACATCTTCGCAACATGGGCATTCTTAGGGCTGGGTGTTGATAATTTCTTTGTCCTTGGACTCCTAATTTCTTCGCTACCAGCTCTGCTAATTCTTCTACATTACTAGAATTGGATGTGATTGTGCTTCGAGTATCTTCTAGTCTAGGAGGGTTGGTTGTACTTTTGAGATCATCTGCTAGGTTGTCCTCAAGATCTATACACTCTTGGAGGCATTCACTCAATGTCTATAGCCTCTTTACGTAGACTAATGTTCTCTGAGTTTCGTTTGTTAATCCGTCCAAAAATAATGATATCATTTTTTGCTGCGTAGGTCTTTCTACTACTGGACATCTATCCACATATTGGTTGAATCTTCGGGCATCTGTTTTCACGGTTTCATTAGGGTTTTGTTTAAAACTATGAATTAAAGATGATGAATTGTGTTTAATCCCTCTCTTAGTGAACTCTCCTATAAATTCTTGAAAGAATTGCTCCATATTTCCAAATTGGCTGGGGTCTAATGGTTGAAACCAAGTTAGGGCCGTTCCTATGAGGGTGAGTCCAAAAGACTCATACTGCACAAAGAAGTCGTCTACTTGTTCCACTCTTAGAACTTGTTTAAATTCAGCAATGTGGTCGTAAGGTTCTCCCAATCCATCATAATGATTCCTCACGCATTTGGCCACCTGAATAGGTCTTAATCTTCTCATTGGTTCTGGCTATCTGGGCATTACAGGGAAGGCGGGGATTGTTGGTCTAATTGGGGGTATTCCTGGCTGCACTCCTATTGGTGGTCGTGGCCTTGCTGGTGGTCGGTATTGATTACCTACTCCAGGGTGGGTCTGATTGTGTGTTTGCACTTCGGGTGTTGCGAATTGTACACGAGTTCGGTTTGGAACACTCCGTTGGCTTGTTTGTCCCGACATCGTATGCTCTGCCTCTTGTTGTGTGCCGAAGGGGTTCTGAGAGGTGGTTGCTTGTTCTCGTTGAGGGAATACAGGCAATCCCATGTATTTCAGTCGAGCTCTGTCTATGGCATCCACCAACTAATACCTTCTTTGGTTTTTGTCTAGGTAGTCACTCTAGGCTCGTCTTTCGGATCCTTTAGCTCATAAAACGTCATCGTACTTTCTTCTCTTCCTTGAGTCGGTGAGTCAGTTTGAAGTAACAAGTTTGATCCATGGATCAAATAGACTTCCAGTAAGTAGTCGTCTTGAGGTACCAAGTCTCCTCTCAAGACTCGCATCACTATTGACTTGCCTCTAGGAGTAGTTACCAACTCTCCAGGGTCTGGTCTTCCTGATTGTTCTTGTTCTTCCAATTCTCCTCTCTAATTGATCAGTTCTAGGTGTTCTGTCACTACATAGACGTGACCCAACTTGTCCATATAGAATCCTCCTTCATACTTGATAGATGGTATGGGCACGATGGTGGCATTGATGGAGGTCACCATCCTAGCAACTGATCTATTTAAGCCATCCTGGTAGATGGGGATCTCCTGGGCATTAGTAGAAACATACTACAAAGAAGTGCGGTATTCTCCTTCTACAGTGGTCATGAAGTTTCTCTCGGGAACCTGACCTTGCATGTCTTCTGAAGCCATGGGTATCTCCTCCTCCGATTCACTAGAGGTATCTGAATAGACAGAGCGGTGACTGACCTGAGCGGTACTTCCTACGGATGATATGACACTTCTCCGGCTACTTAGAACCCTTCCTGACCTCAAGTTCATTCACCCTCCCAGGGCTCTCTTGACCTCTAAAACTCTCCTTAAAAGGCTCCTCAAATGCCTCAATTTCACCCTTGAAAATGCTCAAAGTGTTCTGGACGATACCACTTTGGCGATACTGCACTAGGCGATACCAGGCTGTCGACGATACGATACCACTTCAGGACACGATACGATACCAAGTATGTTCACGATACGATACTGGGGGAATCGATGATACGATACCCGATGACTAGATGATATGATACTAAAAGCAACCGGCGATACGATATCTCTGCACAATGCGATACGATACCGGGAATTCTAACGATACAATACCAATGCAAGTCACGATACGATACTGCAACTTTGCGCGATACGATACTAAGAATTGCACGATACAATACCACAAAAGTTGACGATACTATCCTTGGTGCACGATACCATACCGATTCTGAGTACGATACGATATCAAAATTAGCCGCTATATGATACTAAATTTGACACAATACGATACCTGAGTATTGCAGGATACGATACTAGCAAGACATGCGATACGATACCAGTGCAGCTGGCAATACGATACCATGGAACTGCACGATACGATACTAGTGCAAGTCACGATACGATACCGCAAACTTGCATGATACGATACTAAAAAGTGAGAAGATACGATCTTGCTAGGTCAATGATACAATACCACTAGGCAACTCGCGATCACGATACCAACTAGGTGATACGATACCAGAAATGGTATCGTGATACCACAACTGGTAACCAGCGATACGATTCTTCGGCAAGTATCACGATACAATGATCTAAGGATCCGTCCAGTTTAGATAGATATGAAGTCAAATACTATTTGGCCACCCGTGTGTATGACCAAAGATTTCGACTCTAGATGTACTAGAAGGTCATATTCTCTTGTAAAAAAGTGATCCACTTAGCTTAGTGGTTAATTCTCAAGGGTGTGAAGGAGGGGGTATTGGGTTCAACCCCTGTGGGGTACATGGGGAGAGTATTTAGCCCAAAGAGCTCCAAAGCCTTCTAGAAGCATCCACTTGAGTTAACTACAGTTAACTAGGACACTTGGCACACATGCAGTTACATGGTTGACACATGGATGATTAGTATCCACCTACCCAAGAAGGCATTCCCCTAGAGAGAGCTATGTATAGAGCCATATGGTTGGGAGGAGATTCATCTCTCTAGCACGTGGAGGTCGTAATTCTTATTTTCTTGCATTGGTATCAGAGCCCCTAGGTTAGAGCTTCCACGGTTACCTACATTGCGTTCATTGCCTCATCACCTTCTTCTTGAGGTTTTTATGCGTCTATCGCTTACCATCTCCTTAGCTTCACGAGAGAGATTTTCATCAATCAAGCATGGTCCTTTCATGAGGGAACCACGTGTTTGCCAAAAAAGATGATTTGGTTGCACCAAATCAACTCCGAGTATTGAACGCAGAACTTCTTCTTTGTACAAGGATGTATCATCCACTACGTTACATTGCGTATATTTAACAACTATGTTACACTCACAACCATTCTCTAAAATCGTTGGTGCATATCATAATCAACATCGGCCTACTGCTGTGGGTTTTCATCTTTGGTAGCTTTTGTAGAATCACCTCAGTATATCCAGAGCAATTCAGTTCATTCATTTGGTGCATTATAGTATAAAAATTTGTGTGATGCTTTCATGTTTGCTCAACAACATAAGACGAATTTCTTCTTGATAGATAGGGGTATCGAACCTGCGCCATTGCCTTCAATGGCAGAGAATGTATCCATGATGTCGAGGGGTACAAATAATTCTTTAATTGGCTTTAATTTTTTAAATAAGTTTTCTTCCGCCGACCATTTGAACCCGCGAACGTAGTTCCAAGGTCTAAACTTGATCCCCAACGACCACACGCCAGACATCCTTCTAGGTTCGGATCCCCAAGCCAAAAAGTAAGCAAATGTTTTCCTCATTTGTGGCATAATCCAGGTTTTGAACTCGCAATGATTCATAAAGTGACCATCACGCTATCCCCGGAAATGCCAGCCCTCATGTTTCATTTTGAGCTTTGTTATAATATAGAACATGAGTTTATAATCAAACAGGAGCAAAAGATACCATCTAGCCGTTTTGCCATCAACTCTGAATTGGCCGGATCCTTAGATCATAGACTTACTTTATTACACATGAGTGTATGCATTGAAAGAAAAGTCCAAAGAGTTTATGTGCTTCAAATAGTTTCTACTTTTGGTTGAAAAAACTGTCAGCATGTAAAATGGGCGCCCTCCACTTTGATTGAGGGGGGATACATGTCTTTTGATTTTAATGGATTTTTGGTTGAATGTTGGATAAAAGAACAATATAAAGTGTCATATACGCCTCAACATAATGGATTTGTTGAAAGAAAGAAAGTATTATTGTTCTCCACCCCTTAAAGCAATATGAGGATGACAAACATAACTTGTTTATTGAAGATTATAAGGAGAAATTTCTATGTTTACATAAGTATGCACTAGAAATTTATGGAATGCCTTGAAGAGAAAATTTATTGATCGTTTGTGAGAAGAGCTTTGCTATCAAGTGAAGGGGTCCATATGTGTTGATTTTGTTGATGCAATTGCAAGTGCAAAAAGCTTTGGGAAAATGGAGAAGTTCACTATGAAAAAGGTATCCAAATCAAGGTTTATCTCAATAGGAGATCGACCTCCAAGAACTATTTCAAGAAATCAGAATGGACAGAGATCGACTAATGCTAGTAATAGTCAAGGAGGATAAACTAAGCTGAAGCAAATTGAATTTTGATGTGGAGAATAGGGACATCGCACTTTTGAATGTCCAAAAAAGGCCATCAACTATTCTATGCAAGCCAAGATCCCTAAGCTGCAAGAGGAAACACAACGATTGAGGAAGTTGATGATCAAGGTAAGTGTTCTAACACTATTCTTCAATGCATGGCAATGTCTTCTCGTTCAAGGGCATCATTGAGTAGGATTATGGGCGACATATCCTTAGATAAGATCAGTAGTTTCTTTATTAATTCGAGTAGTACAAATTGTTTCCTTTCGCATAAGTTAGTAGAGGCTTCAAGATTTCATATTGAAATGCAAACCAAAAGACATGTTCATATGGCTAATGGTAGGATACACTATACTTGAGGCTATATTGAGAATCTTGATTTTAAGTTAAGTGAACCTAAGTTTTTGGGTACCTTCCATGTGATTTAAATGAGAGAATATCGTGTTCTCATTGGCATGGACTTGCTCATTCATAACAGAGCTGTAGTTGCTTGCAAAAGTGGGATCCTTATGTTGGAAATAGAGGGGGGTGCACATTGTCCTATAGGAGAGTATAATTCAGGTTTTTCTCCTATTTCTGCTATAAAATTGATTATGGCTATTTGTGAGGGTTATGAGACATATTTGGTTTACATTAATGGTCTTAATTAGAAGAAGAAAGAAGAATAGATCCCTAAACATGTCAGAAAACTTTTAGATGAGAATGCAAATATATTATCTGATTATCTATCGGGCATACCCCCTCCTAGAAAACTTGACTATGCTATAGACCTCTATCCAAGAAGTGAACCTTATTCTAGAGCACCTTATAGGTTCAATATTTGATTAATTGAAAGATCTGAAGCTCCAAATAGATGATCTATTGAAGAAGGGGTTGATAAGACCTAGTGTTTCACCTTGGGGAGCACATGTTCTATTTCACAAAAGAAAGATGGCTCAAACAAACTTTGTATTGACGGTAGGGGATTGAATTTTTGGAGTAAAATTTTCAGATGAAGAGATGGTAAATACACTTCTAAACTCACTTCCATCTACATATTGCACTTTTGTTACTTCTTTATCTCTCTCTATAAGAGATAGGGAAGTTTCATTTCAAGAACTATAGTTCCTATTACTTCAAGATGAAGATCAACAAAAGGGTATGGAAGAGAATGATGAAGCTATGCTATTGTTATGCAAGGGAAAGAAGAAGGAGACAAAGAAGGAACAGAAGAGTCTCCAATCCAAGAAGGAAAGTAAGTCTTCTAATCCGAATTCCTCCATTCCTTTTCTTAATGCTTCCTCTACGCCCAAAGAAAAGTCTTTGACTACATCTGATTCAAAGAAAGGAGTATGCCATTACTATAAGAAACCAGGTCATTTCATAGCAGAATGCAGAGCAAGGATTTTTAATGAGAAGAATAAAGCATCAAGTAATAGTATTGAAGATGATCCAAAAAATGCAATCTCAGTTAATCCTTGGATTTTTTATTTTGGAGCTACTAAGCATATGATAGGTTGTAGAAAGGTATTTTATTCCCTTTCTAACTCTTCAGGCAGAAGAGTGACCATTGCAGATGGTCATGATTTGGATGTTGTAGGTGTTGGAGAAGTGAACCTAAAGTCTAGAGCAGGTGGAAATTTCACACTTTCTAATGTTCTTTATGTTCGAGACATGAAGAAGAATTTTCTCTCTATCTCTACTTTCTTGTCAGATGGTTATAAAGTAGTTTTAAGGAAACATTCATGTCAGATCCTCTCACCTAATGAGGAGCATTGTCTACTTCAAGGTGAAAATAGAAGTGGCATGTATTTGTTATCCAAAATTAGTCATGCTAATATTGCTAGGTCTACTACACCTAAGGAGAATATGAAGTTATGGCATGCTAGATTTGGTCATATCAGTTACATAACTCTCAAGCGTATCAAAGTTCAAGGTATGGTATAGAGTTTGCCTACTTTTTCTTTACTAGATGATGCAGAATCATGTGAAGGATTTCTTGAAGGGAAGCTTCATAAACTTCCTTTGAAGATGCATGGATACATCACCACGACAAGGAAGTTGTAGATCATAAATTCAAATGTGAATGGTCCGATGAGAACAGATTCTATTCAAGGTTTTAGGTACTTTGTTATGTTCATTGATGATTTCTTAAGATATTCATGGATTTACAATCTTAAAGTAAATTCATAGGTTTTTCCTACTTTTGAGAAGTTCTTAGCTATGGATGAAAATGAAACTCGGTCAAAGATCTAGATTTTGAGAAGTGATAGAAGAGGAGAATACATATCAAAAGTCTTTAACTCTTTTCTTGAAGACAAAGGTATCTCTCATCAACTCACTATTGCTTACATGCCAGAACAGAATGGTGTTGCAGAGAGAAAGAATAGGATCCTTGCTGAGATGATGCTTAGTATGATATCATCCAAAAAGCTTTCTCCCAAGTTTTGGTTTGATGTGATACATATAGTTAATCACATTATGGATAGGTCTTCCACAAAAGCTTTGAAGGTTATCACACCTTATGAAGCTTGTTATGGGAAGAAACCCAATGTTAGTTACTTTATAGTTTTTGGTTCCCTTGCGTATGTTCACATTGAGAAGAAGGATCATGGTAAGCTTGATGTAAAAGCCATTAAAGTCGTCTTTATTGGTTATGCAATTGAAAGCAAAGAATACACATTCTATGTTTCAGATATAGGTGATATCCTACTCTCACGCAATGCATATATTACAGAAAGTCAGATTTATGATAAGAAGGAATAAATTTCAGATTTCATAAAGGTAGACGACTATGCATTTTTTAGAAGGAATTTCGATGCTTACATTAAGCCATACATAGATTGTGATGAACCTTCTCAAACCCTAATAGGTACAGGTGAAGAGAGAATTTCATCCTACATCAGTACCTAGTCCATCATCAATACCTCTTGAAGTTCCGATTGAAGTTAGAGAAGGTTCTAGAGTTGTAGAAGAAAGAGATACTAAAGAACCAGAAGATATGCCACCACTTTTTAGGAATACGCCAAAGTGATTATATCAAACTTGGAAGGATAGTTGTATATAGGAATACATCAGAAGAACCAAAAGTCAAACAAGGAGACAACAAGTAGACCAAGTAAATTATGTAGCATATTTTGAGATTCATAATGTTTTAGCTCTTACTTCAGTTCAGAATGAACGAGCTAGTGTTCAAGATGCACTAAAAAATGATATGATTATCACAAGTCCCAAGACTGAGTTCAAATACAACGATGTGTGTATCTACATGACACAGCAGAAATACATTGAGAAATTAGTGGAAAGGTTTGAGATGATAGATTCTAAGCCTATGTAGACACCGATGGATGTCAATGTGTTATTACAGTCTAAAGGAGATTCAAAACCATTTGATGTTACATTATATAGTCAAGCAATGAGTTGTTTGATATATCTATGTAATACACATTCGTACATTCAGTTTGCAGTTTCTCAATTATATAGGTTCATACATAGTCAGCTCAAGATTCAGCGGAAAGAAGTCAAGAGATACATTGATCAGAGAAAGTCACAAGAATTTTTGCAGGTTATTAGTCCTTGTACCATTATGACATTGAAGGGGGAATTGTTAGAAAACAATTTCCCATGGTCAATGGTGAAAATTCCTCAATTTGGTATAGAATGTGTAGATATCTTTACAAGCTTTTGAGCAACCAAAAGGCATGGCAACATAGATAAAAGAAAACATTCTCATCCATGAGGTGCATGTTCAATACCCACCATCGATGTTGATAGTGCTAATAGAACTTTTGATCATGCTTTTAAATTAAACAAAATCGTAGAGCATGTAGCAGTGCATGATTTTTTTTTAATAGCTCTTCAAATTCGATAGTGATCTTGATTCATTTAAGTTTTGACATCTTCACATAGCTTTTTAGAAGCTTTTTCTTTCTAAATATTGCTTTTATAGCTTCATCAAACACTATATAAGAGTCCAGGGGCTCATTGTTCATAGGATCACTCAAGGATCACTCAAGGATCACTCAAGTAAGTTTCAAGGAGATCAAGGAGGAGTCCCACATACTTGGAGGAGATGATCAATCTTCTCCAATTAGGAGAAGATATTGGAGGCCAACTTGGAGGAGGAATTCTCACACTCTTGGAGGAGTTGTGGTCTACATCTTGGTGATTACCTGGAGGAGATTCTGCCAGCTTACCATCAACATCCATTGTTGATTTACTATGAGTAGCAAGTCTATTTCTGTTCTTACTTGCTAGGTCACTCGTTTCTGATTTAGGTTGATCAGAATTTGGGTTTGCTATAAAACGGTTCTAAACTATTCGTATTCTCCATATTCTCACATACACACACTCTTCATACCTCTTAGGCACACAATCTCTTGTATCTAGATCCTATTTCTGCCTAGATACAAATATTGTCAATTTGTATCATATATATACATATTGTAATTTGACATTAATATATAGTTAGTATACGTGAGTCTCATAGCCTTATTGTTACACTTGAAATCTCTTCTATTCTCTCTCTATCTTTGACCCATCTATTTTTGAGTCTTAAGGTGTGTATGTTAAGGTTCATCTATTGGAAGATCTTGTAAACCTGTGATATATTATTATTATGGCCTACTCCAATTCCAACATATCACTACTCAGCCTTTACTTAATAATAGACAAAAAGAATAGATTGAATTGTTAAGTGAAAATGATTTTGGTATTAAATACTTAAAAAGAAAAGAAAATAAAGTGGTTGATGCTTTGAGTCATAAAACTTTATGCAGTTCATTTTCTATTGTATCTTCTAATTTTTATATTCAAAACAAATTAAAAGAAGATTTGTATTATGCAACAATCTTCAAATTTTTATATGTAATCCAGGTTCTACGTTTGAGGAAAAATTTCATTGAGAAATAATAATTTGTATTGTAATTATCCTTTCTATATCTTTTAAGAATCTATTTTGAAGGAAAAGATTCTTCATGATTGTGATGATGCACCTTCTTCTGCAGACCCTGGTTTTTCTACGACTTATGGTAAAGTTAAAGCTTCATATAATTGGTCATGTATGAAACATGACAGTAGGAGGTTTGTGAAACAATGTTTGAAATGTCAATAGATTAAGGCTAAATTTAAAAGTGGTCCTAGTATGCTATAACCATTAGATGTGCCTGATTAAAAATGTGAATCCATCTCTATGGATTTCATAAAAACATTGCATGTGATGAGAAGTGAACATGATACCATCTTTGTTGTTGTGAATTGTCTTACAAAGATGGCACATTTTCTTCCCATGAGGGAAATCCATACATCTATGCATTTTGCTAAACTTTTCATAAAATAAATTTTCAAGTTACATGGTTTACCTAAAAGTATAATTTCTAACAAGGATGTGAGTTTTATGCCTAATGTTTGGAAAGCAACATTTCAGTCCATAATTAGAGAATTATGCATGAGTACTACATTTCATCCTTGAATTTCTGGTGAGATTGAGAGGGTTAACTAGGTGCTTGAGGATATTTTACATATGTATGTAAATGATAAATAAAATAATTGAAGTCATTATTTGCCTCTAGTTGAGTATGCATATAATAGTACATGGCATTTGTCTATTATGATGACACCTTTTGAAGCAATGTATGGCTATAATTGTTTGGTATCACATTCAATTTTTAATTCACAAAATCGAGTTGAGGTATCTAAAAAATGCTTGAAAATATAGATTTAGAGCTAAAAAAGATAAAGAAAAACATCAAAGATGCAGAGAAACATCAAAAATTATATCATGATAACAAAAAGAGACCCGTGGAGTTTAGAATTAATTTTCTTTAAGTGAATCCTTCTAAATCAAATTTGTCTTAGGAAAAGATTGATGACTCTCTAAGCGTTATGTTGGTCCTTTTAAAGTCTTAAAGAAAGTTGGCTTTGATGCATATTTACTTGATCTACCTAACATCTTGAAAATTTATCTACTTTTCCATGTTGGATTACTTAGAAAGTATGCTCCTAATGCTGATCATGTTTTGTAGGAAAACTCTCAATTATAGGGAGATATCACTTTTGAGCTTGATCCAAAAGCAATAGTGGATAGGAGAATTAGCTATCTTAGGAATCATGAAAGGCTTGAGATTTTGATTAAGTGGTTTGCATATCCTATTGAAGATTCAACATAGGTTGGTTTAGATGAGTTTATGGAGCATTACCCTTCTTGCCAACTATGAGGCCAGATTTCTTCAAAGAGAGGGAGAATCGTAATATAGCATATTGAGATGGATGTTCTTTTCCAGAAAATGATGTGTAAGGAGTAATGAAATTTCATGTTTAGGATATTTTGATCATGTCTCAAGAAAGTTATTGCATCGAATTTGTATGTCAAAATTGAGCATGAATATGTGTAGGAATTAGAAAAGTGTTGCATGAGATAAAGGTAGAGTGATCCTTAACAAAAAAAAAACGTTATTTGATTGAAAATTTTGTAGATCTTATGTTTTATGTCTCATTTGATTGCATTCGATAGGTTGGAAAAGATATTTTGCATGTTTTTTCATCTCTCTAGAATTTCTGATTTTGCAAGATTAATATCTCCAAAACAAAAGTTCTTTTGGTGATAAAGCATTTCTAACATGATTGTGCAGCTCAAAAATATGAATGTTTTTGTGTCTCACAAGCTTAAGCTGATTTCTCACAGTTTTTGAGTTACATGCTTGGGAAAAAAAAAAGAGAAAAAAAATAGAAGTAGAAGTCATGACTCATCTCATTCATGGTAATAAGTTTAGAAAACTATGATTAGTAAATGGATTATTTCGGGTGATCAATATGTGTGTGAGTGTGTTGCAAGGATTGCCTCTATTTTCACAGGTTCGATTCTTGAGGTGGATATAAAATAAATGTGTGGTGAGTCTAGGAGTCCTAGTGGAGACATGCGAAAAACACGATATTTAGAGCATGCGGATTCCATGAGCACATGTCTAGAAAGGTATGAATTGTTGTGTACTTCCAAAGGGGAGATCTAGAGACAAAGATTGAGAGCTAGAGATATGGATTATGGTTGTGCATTGATCAAGATTGTTTTTTTTTCAAGGAATGAGATTGTGATTATGATTGCAATTGAGGTTGAGATCAGCTCGGGGGTGTATGGATGGACGAGGCTTGTCATTGAAGCTTCTTGATATAAAATTTAATGTAGATCAAAATTATTTGTAAAATCTGGATCAAATAATAGAATTCTCTCTCTCTCTCTCTCTCTCTTTCTATGCATACTCTATTGTACTCTCTTACATCTTGTTTTGCCCAATTCTATTATTCTTTGTGGATTGTTATTGAAGATTACCTATGTGGATCATGATTGAAGATTAAGAGAAGTGTTACAAGTAGTATTAGAGAAAAGCTGAATTTTGAGACAAGATGCAGGCTTTGAAAAAGAAGATGGAAGATCAAGAGGAGCTTATTTATAAACTCAATGCGGAATTACATAAAGAAACATCCAACAAAAAAAAGAAGGCACTACAAATGTTTTCATGGATCTTAGTGATCAAGGTGGTAATGGTGCAAGTGCATCGAACGAACTTAGAGCTAGACAACAATGTGAACCTGAAGATGATTATTCTAGTGATTCCACTCTTAAGCAAGTATTTTAAAGAGAGAATTTAAACAAATTTGATTTGAAGAAGAAAGCTTGAGAGAATCTTGATGCATGGATCAAGAAGCTCGAGGATTTCTCTAATCAACATGTGTTTAGCAAGGAATCAAAAGCAAGGTAGCAATTTTGCATCTGCAAAAAGCCACCAAACTATGGTGGAAATCATACATGCAAAGAAGAGCACGTGAAGGTCCGATTCTCCAGAAAGAGTTTCAAGAGCAAGTCGAGAAGCTTTATTGTTATCCAAATTATCAAATGGAAAAGAAAATGGAATTTTACTCCTTCAATCAACAAGAGGATGACATACATAACTTGTCTCTTGAAGGCATTGCAAATGTTTTCATTGACCTCAATGATCAAGATGGTAATGGTGTGGGCACATCAAATGCATGTAGAGCTAGATGGAAACACGAACCTGAAGATGATGATGATGTCGGTGAGTTTGCACATAAGAAAGTGTTTGAAAGAGCAAAATTAAATGAATTTGATGGTCAAAAGAAAAATCAAGAGGATCTTGAAGCATGGATTGAGGAGCTCGAGGACTTCTTTGATCTACACATGTTTAGTGAAGAATCAAAAGCAAAGGAAGTAATTTTTCATATGTAGGGAGTCACCAAACTATGGTGGAAATCATATATCTAGAAAAGAGCACATGAAGGGTCGATTCTCTAAAAAGAGTTTCAAGAGCAAGTAGAGAAGCGTTATTATCCTCCACATTATTAAATGGAAAAGAAAATGAAATTCTACTCTGTCAAGCAATAGGATGATGATAAACATAACTTCTGTCTTGAAGACTTTGTACATTTACATAAGTATGCACTAGATTTTTTTGGAGATGCCTTGAAGAGCCAATTTATTGACGATTTGAGGGAAGAGATTTGCTATCAAGTCAAGGGGTCTGGAGGTGTAGAATTGATTGATGGGGTTGCAAAATCAGAAAACTTAGAGAAGATAGAAAAGTTTACTATGAAAAAGGCATCCAAATCAAGGTTTATCTCAACATGACATCGACCCGTGAGAACAATTTTAACAAATCAAAATGGACAAAGATTGACTAATTCTAGTAATAGTCAAGGAGAACAAACTATGCCAAAGGAGATTGATAGACCTAAGAAGAGAGAACCTATGCATTTTCAATGTGATTCTGATTTCTTAGAGCAAGCTAAATGATTATGACTTATTTTGATATGGAGAATAGGGACATCGCACTTTTGAATGTCCAAACAAGGTAGCCAATCATTATATGCAGGCCAAGTTATCTGACCTACAAGAGGAAAACACAATGATTGAGGAAGGGGATGATCAAGGTAAGTGTTCTAACACTAGTGTTCAATGCATGAAGAATTCTTCTCATTCAAGGCAATGGTGATTACGATTACGAGGGACATATCCTCACATAAGATTAGTTTCTTGATTGATTCCGGTAGTACAAATTGTTTCATTTTGCATAAGTTGGTTGAGGCTTTAGGATTGCATATTGACATGCAGACCAAAAGAGATTTACAAATTTTATCTGAAGGTAGGTTAAGGATGGGGCTAGGTAGAAGGAAAAAGTAAGGGGCAAGGAGTAGAAGCAAGGGCTCTGGAAAAGGCCAAAATGAGAAAACTAGAAAGCTACATAGGGTGCATATGGAAAACATGTGGGAAACTAAGGTGAGAATAGACCATGTGGACCATGTGAAAAATAAAAAACACGTGAGAAATGGGAAGAAAATATGTGGGTTTTGACCAAAACTGGGAGAAAAGTTGGGATTTTGGTAAAATTAATGCAAAACATGAGTCTAGAGGTGCCCAAAGACATGAAAATGATCCCAAGTTTGCAAAAAATGGCCATTCGAGGCACAATCTAGAGCCAAAAACATTTTATCCATAAAAATAAAAAAATATTTTGGCAACACCATACAAATACCAATTGTCTGCATCATGCTGTTATGTCTTTGGTTGTCTAGTCCTTCTTCTAAGAATATATGCTGCAACTTTTTTCCCCCTTGCTTTACCCACATTGTGTCCTTACCCCCAGTCATGTAGCACATTGGCATGCCTTAAACAAGGTCTCCCAATCAATAGGGGGAAACTTATTTCTACTTATGGCAGCCTTAAAACAACAAAATGCAAGTTAAAAATGGTACCTTGTATCTCCACTAGTACTCCAGGGACCACTCCCATACCTTACTATGCTTTGGTCTGCCAATGTTACAGTAAAATTGGCAGGTCTTGAAGGTTGTAGTCCAATCTTTTCCATGGTATGTTCTGGCATCAAGTTAGTGCCATAACCACCATCTACAATAACTCCTTGAAACACATGTCTTTTGATAGTGAGGGGGGCTTCCCCTACAATTGTATCTTTATGCATAACAACAGTCTTTGCCACTAAACTTGTTGTGGAAGCCTCAACAATTATCTGCAAGAGCTCTGACCTGAATTTCACATCCATCTTTATTAAATAAAAAATACTGACCTCCTTTTTCATGGATTTGAGTAGTCTTGAAGCTTCCGATTCCTTCAAAACATGGTCTCTATTTGACTTATCAAGCTCCTCATGAGCTCTACTGAATGCATGCTCAAGTACCTATGAGATCTTCTTGTTGCGTTGTATTTAAACATGTGTTGGCTTTGTCTTCAGATGTCTCTTTGTCTTTGTTAAATCCATTACTCCTTGACTCTTGACCTATGTCTTATTGAGCCTTCCCCTTGCTTCTTGTCTGCACCGCAAAATAGTCAATTTCTTCTAGTTGCACTACTCTCGTAGATGGTGATGTCACCTTGACTTGTTTTGCAACTTCTTCTTTGCTCACAACAATCATTTGAATGTGTGGCCTAGATGTAGCTGCTTGGTTCTTAGGACAACAATTAGTATAATGATCTGTGGCCTCTGGGTAGTTCCTGCAAGGAGTGGCATTTTTTGGTAGAGTGCACCTACATTGGTAATGCCCACATTCTCCACATCTGAAACAAATAATTGGCCTCCATTTCCAAAGTTATTCCTATGTCTAAGGTTGTAATTGTTACCTTGATTGGGTGCTACTGCCATTACATTGGTTGGCGGTAGGGCTCCTCCTTGTGTCCAATATGTTGTTGACTGACATTCTTGGGCCTCATGCCCAACTTTCTTGCGTAAATGGCAAGTTACACTTAGGAGTGGACACTCACTTACCACATGACCCTGGTTGTTGCACATGGTGCACCATAATCCATTTTTTATGCCACCTCCCCTAAGTTCGTGTAATCATGTCAAAGTTCAGCCAACTCTTCTACTTGGGTCTCCTTTCTTTTTGTAGATTTAAGGCCTCAATTTCTTGCCTCAACTGAGTTACTGCACTTTCCTCTTCTTTGTGGGGTTTGTTCCTTTTCAAGCTCTCAAGTTCCTTCCTTAGCTGAATTACTGGGTCGTCAGGTTCTACATGATATGATAAACTAGAAGAACTTGTTCCATACTGATGCCTCATTTGCTCCAATCTTGTGGATGTATTAATAAACTCTTCTATTGTTGCTTTCGATAACACTAACTCCTTTATTTTACATTGTGTTGATATTGGAAGTGGTTAAGCCAACCTCTTCTTGATGAAAAGATCATGGGGAGGGTATAGAAATTTAGCCATCAATGCCTTGGCTCTGGTGACAAATCCTGAAAAAGGTCTCCCCAAGACCTACTCTTAGATTTTCTAACTCCTCAATAATGTTTTCAGTTGTGTTTCCTTATTGGAACTGAGTCCTAAGTGCTTCCTTCATCAGGTCCCATGTGGTGAAATGGTTATCGACAAACTGACTAAACCATTTGTCTGCTAGCCCTTCTAATGTTGTAGGGAAAAGGATCCAAAATGCTTCTCTTCCCATCAGATTCCTTGTCTTACATAAGGCCAAAAATCTCCTAATGTGTTCATCTGGGTCTTCTTGTGCTAATCCCTTGAAAGATGGAAATTTTAGTAAAGTCTCCAAGTCTACCTGGGCTACCATAGTCTTTATTGATGATATTTTTGATAGTGGACTAGTTGACCTTCGGATAACTTTCCTTCTCGTTGCTTTGCAAGGGACCCTCAAGGATTGAGACCAGGTTGCGATCATGAGCTTCTCATACTCCTCTTAGGCTAAGAGAATTGCAATAGAAGTAAGATTACCTCTTAAGCCAGTACGGTACTGTCAGGACCCTTGCACTCTTCTACACTTTGCAAATATTGCTTCTCCTATGCTTAAGCCTCCTTGTGGTCTAACTGGGTGTGCCAAATTTTGTTGGGGGATTCTTGTGCAGAAGGGACTTGAGAGTTTGTAGGAGAAGGAAGAAGGATAAGAAGAGAAATACAAACACCAAAAGCTTTTCTAGATTGATTATGAAGAGAAAAATACAACGATGATGTACAAAACAAAGCCAAATGCTCTCTGTGCGTAATGCGTAATCCCAAAGAGTACACAATCAAACAAGGTTACAAGATACCAAAGGGTCTTTCTGCCATCGACCTTCTCTGCACCAGACCTCTACCTTCTTCAAGAGCTTGCACTTGTGCACACCTTGCACTCAAGCTTCCAATAGGGGACGAGGGATGGACACCTTCTGTCATGCACACAAAGCTTCAATGGGACCTTGTGACCCTTGATTGCCTTGCTTAGCACTCCTCTACACACACCTAAGTCACACTTCTTGCACACTTTTTGCTTCTATGCATCACACACTGACTGAATGTCTCTTGCTCTTCTCTCTCCTAGTGTAGACTATGCTCACCTTGCTTAGTCCAACCAAGAATAATGCATGCCTTGAGTTGAGTGTCAGTTCATGTACGTATGCTCCTAATTGATAGAGTATCTTGGTGCTCACTTTGATGTCCCAAGATTGTCTCAAAGTGTGTACAACCAATGACTCCTTGTTTTGTCCTATAGTGACTTTAGGACAACAACAAAATTTTAAATGGGAGACCATACTTTCACTTTTACGTACTGCTTCCACTTCACATACCTTCTCTTTTATCCTTCAATTTCTCAAATATGTACATAAGAGAGGGTTCACCGGAACATTCCAAACACCTTTAAAACCCTTAAAACTTACAGAAAGACAATCTACAACCTTCATCCACTTTCTGCAAAACATAACCATTGTGAATAAATTGATTGTGCACTACCTGTGCACCTTGACAATTGAACTTTGAACCCTTTGACTTTGACCATGTTGACTCTGACCACTTTGAATTTGATTGTTTTGACTTTGACCAGGTTGATGTCGACCAATATGACTTTTTTGGGCTCAATAGTTTAGTAACTAGTTATGTATCATAGGCGTATCTTTTTGGCTTCCTCTTCCCTCTAATTGACCTTCTGATTATTTGTTGAGAGGATTCGGCTATATCCCTCAACTCCTGCACTTTGGTTTTTACCTTAGACTTCTTAAAATTGATTTCTCTCCTTGGAGTCTTCTGATCATCTTCAAAATCGCTTGATACTTCAAGTGTGTTCTCAATCCTTTTCGAAAGAGTTGGAAAGTCCTCCTCTAGCTCATAAGGTAGCTTGATTCTCTTGCAATCATCTTCAAAGCATAATTTGTATTCATCAAACACAACCTCTCTACTTACAATGAATCCTTTGTTGCTTGGATTGTACAACTTATAATCTTTTTTATTAAGGTCATAGCCTATGAATATGCATTTCTCTATTTCAGGGTCCCATTTACCTCTAATTCGTGACAGTTTGTGTGCATATGCAATGCACCCAAAGATCTTGCAATGATCCACGCTAGGTCTTCTTCCATTTCATCCCTCGTATGGCTTCATGCCATCTAGAGCCTTTGATAGAATTCTATTCACCAAATAAGTAGTTGTTGATGTTGCCTCTTGCGACAAGTAATTTGGGGGTTTCTTCTCATTGAGCATGGACCTTGCAACATCCACAATTGTCCTATTTCTTCTCTCTATCACTCCATTCTGCTCAAGAGTGTATCTGATGGTGATTTCCCTCTTGATTCCTCTCTCTTGTAGATAAGAATCAAATTCATGAGAGAAATATTCTCTCCGCCATCTGAAGGCCAAAAAATTGCAATAATGTATCAATATATTTTGTTTGACACAAAGCTATTCCACCATCAACTTGCATAAACTGAATGCCCAAATAATGATGCAAATTCCCTAAATCTCACATCTCAAATGAGGCATGCAAATCAGCCTTAACATTAGCAATATGATTCTCATTAGGACCAGTGAGGAGCACATCATCAAAATAGACAACAATGATTAGAAGCACATCATTTGCATGCTTAACATATAAGGTGCTCTCAATTGGACTATTCTCAAAACCATGTGCAAACAAGTAACCATGTATCTTTTCATACCAAGCACATAGTGCTTGCTTCAAACCATATAATGCCTTTGTTCAAGTCAAAGAATCGAGTAGTGGTTCTCATCATAGAAGAAGAGGAAGCAGATAAACTATTCAAATTATTTCATCATGGCAACAATGATTTTTAGCACTAAAACAATGTAATATATGTACATATATCCAATGATTGCAAGTGCGACTCCATTTTGTGCAAGCCGAGGAGTCCTCGAGCTTGAGGAGTCTAAATAGAAAGTTCACACCAATTTTTGTAATTTTTGGAAGCCAGTAGTTCAAATTAGAGGTAGAACCTATTTTTTAACTATGCTGGTCACTAGATGTGAAACCGATCAAACTAGGCAAAAACTATAAATAGAGCTAGAGAGCTCACTTTGAGGTTTTTGTTAGTTTATGGTTGAACCTATGAGCTAGATTTAGAAAAGATATTGTAACTAGTTGATGATGAATATGAGTATGAGTTCTTTCCTTGCCTTCCAGTGATCTCCATCGCAACTTTCCTAGTGTGTGTATGCATGTGTGTCTATGCTCTTTGCATTTCTCACCATCTTCTTCATGCACATCATTCGCTCTTGATCTTCATATCGGCCTACCCTCTCCATGGATTGACAATTACGAGGTGAAGCTCCTCACGTTGGTACTTTCCATTGTGCTAGAGTGACACCAAATTTGACGTCGTTGCTGGGGACGAGCTCTAGGTTGAGCATGTGTTGGTAAGTGTATTGGAGAAAATCATGGAAGGTAAAATTTCTTTGTTGTTTTGTTGTTTGTAGTTATTTTTTACACACTTTTACTCCTCTATTCCTCTAGTATCATTCCCTATCATTATCTCAAACTCCAAAAAATCACCAAAAATCAGTCATAATCCCCCTTTCTCTTCTCTTTCCCTCATTTCTGTATGTGCGAGAGTGAGAGAGAGATTTTGTAGGTGTATCTTCGTGTTTTCTGGTGCACTAATCTTGTAGGGTAGCCTTTGGACACCACGAATTTGCTGGAAACACATGTAAAAACTCCATTTTTTTCTCAGAAACTCCCGTTGAAGCTGACCATCAAAACTGTTAGGCAAGGTATGAATTTGAGCAAACTTTTTGCATGAAGGAGGAGCCTAGGTAAGTGCTTGCATAGATCCATGCTTGAATTTGTGAAATTGCATCATTTTTTGACCATCGCAATGATGACACATCATTGCAACTGCGTCTGACCATCGCAACGGTCACTGACCGTCGTGGCGATTGGCTCACACCATCACGATCGCATCTCACCATCACGACGGTGAATCACCATCGCGATGGTGCTTGACAATTGCGATCCTGGTTGGCCATCGTGGATTGATTGTCGCGATTGTGCTTGACCATCGTGACCTTGACTGTCGTCGTTTGACCATCGTGAACTGACCATCGCGATCATCATAGCTTCACCGTCGTGACTTGATCGTCCTGATTCTGAGTGATCATCGTGACTTGATAGTCGCGACTGCGACTCATCATCGTAAGGCCTGATCATTGTGACCTCTGACCATCGTGACGGTGACACACCATCGCGATTTTGTCTAACCATCGCGATTGTTAGAGAAAACACTAAATTAGGTTTTGCACAAATTTTCAATTTTTTTGGGATAATTTCTTGACATTAATTGTGAACTCTTGTGTGTGGCATAGAGCAAAGGGAGAAGTGGGCAAGTACCTCGAGTTCTCACAGAAAGCGAAAACAATCGTTTCTTAAGTCCAAGAGAACTTTGTAAGTGCAATTTCCATTTCTTTAATTGTTGATGATTTCTTTGAGTAAAGTTATATTGTGATCAATGGTGTCTTAGGACTCCTAGTGTAGCGAGGTTTCACCCTAGCTCATTGAGTGATAAGTAGCCGACGAGAGAAGATGTAAGTGGGTGATGAGATCAAGCCTAAAGGAATCTTGTGATTTGAATATGCAACACTCAAATGAATTAAAGATAAACACATTAAAAAAATTCCTTGCGACAAATGTAAACAAGACAAGAACCTCTAAAGAAAACGCCCAAACTAAGTAATTGACCTAAGCAAAGGGGTGAGCACAATAAGGTGAGATTAGGATTAATGAAACTGAGGTCTGGAAAATACTTAGGGAAAAGTGATAAACAGAGTGTTCGATCTTTTGAGGCTAGCGTAAGAACTACAGCACGATCGTGGGCACAATAGCTAGGAAATTATCCATACGAGGCTAGTTTAGATACGAGTGACTCGGATATGTCTTTCAACATGGGTAGAACATGGGTATCGTTTAATGTAGCCCACCTAGAGAAGATGGAGGGACCCTACAAGGCTCAGTTGGAGTATATTCATACAAATAGATTGGGTGCCCCAGTATATGAGGATGGCCTTCATCAGTCAGTGATTCAACTACATAATCCTGATCAACCTATGGGATTAGAACATCTGATTGTTAAGTTTGAAAACGAGGCTTACATAGACAAAGAAGGGACCATGTATATCGTCGCAATTAGGGCTGACTCAACAAATGAACTAGGTGAGATGGTAGAAAATGCAGACATAGATGTGGAAGGACATAGTAAACATGTTGAGGAACCAAGAACACCAAGAGGAAAATCCGTACTAATGAGGGTGATAACTACTAAGTGGATGCCCCAAGACAATAGGAGTATAGAATTGTTTTGGAATAAGGAGACCGACGAAGCATTTTGGAGATATAGGCGAGAGCATCCTACTATGATAGGAACAAACACGATTTATGAACTAAAGGACCCAGAGATTCCAAGAAAGGTAGTATACTTAGATGACACCTCAGAACGAATGTATAAGGTCACAAAACATGGACGACATGTGTATACATGGGGAGGAGAATTAGTTTTTCCTCTAGTAAGATCGCAAGCACTTAAGGATAGTTTGGGTGTTGGCACATCTCAAGGACATAGAGAGAAAAACAAGGAAGGTGCAGAGAGTAGTTTCATCCATCATGCAGGAAGGAGAGGGCCCCCACCGAAAGTGCGAGGGATGAAAGGGAACCTCTTAGGGATCATAAGGCTCACAGGGGTGGGGACGGTTTTCCCCTACCGAGGCCAAGAGACCACCCTAGAACCTTGAGGCCTACTCAATTAATGAAGGCAATGAAGAATTGTTTTGATGGATCGGGAGATCCTTACGAGCATGTAGTAGAATTCAAGCAGGTGCTACAGGCTGAACAAGTCGAAGACATGTTTACAAAATTTAATGCCTTTGGACTCGCTCTAAAGGGTGATGTGTTGGATTGGTTCCAACCATTGCACCAACATCAATTTAGAGACATCCACCACATGATGGAATCCTTCATTACGGATTTTTCCAAGAGTGGAATCAAACATAGCACGTCTTCCTTGATACACACATTCAAACAAACCTCTCAAGAGACAGTGAGGATGGTCGGTCAAAGATTTAGACGGTACATAGAAAAATGTCCCCCATTGGAAGTAACCACTCAAGCCAAATTGATAGTGTTGTTCATAGACGGCCTACTGAGTGCTAAGTTGAGTACGTCTTCTTGAAGGAGCCAAGGACCTTGGATTAATGTTTATGGATCTGTGTAGACATAGAAGATAACTTAGGAGATGAGCTAAAACTGCCTAAGGCTCACAAGGATTCGGATAGCACCACAGAGACTTCATCCAGACGTACCAACTCAATAGAGGACTTAGCATAACATGTGGTCAAACGATTGGGAGTTTCTAGCAAACCAGGCATCAAATTAGCCCCCCCTTGAAGGTGTTATACTTGTGGAGGTGACCATATGGCAAACTCCACTGGAATGTATTGTACCATAGAATGAAGATACACAAACCACACTGCTCAGGATTGCGCATATAATAAATAAATGGTTAGGCAGAGTTAACCTCAACAATTTCAGCTGGTAGATACCAAGGGCAGTACCAGCCACATCAATATTATCGAGCCCCCCCTCAGTATCGAGCGCCATATCAAGCACAGCCTAGATCGCAAACTGTCTTAGGAAAAAAACCTCCACCCCCTGCTAATGTAGTTTTAGTAAAGTATGCCACACCAGAGGAGAATTCCAACATGGCATTAGTACCCACGACCCCATTGATCCTAGATAATGATCCTAATGCAAGAAATTTTGACTCCAATCATGTGGATAGCCCGCTAGTGTACTACGTGGAGTCACCGAAAAACTTAGACCCTTATTATGAGAACCCTGTGCATGAGCAAAACTGGGAACCGGATTATGCTTAGGTCATGTACACAAACCCCAACCCAAGATCGCAGGCTAGACAACTAAGACCACAAGCACCCAAAGGACCATGTTATAAATGCCAAGGAGACCACTTCATACAAGATTGTCCACATGCAGCAACTGTGGTGCAGTTGCAATATTTCAAGATTCAAGGCTTTTTCCATGAATGTGGAAAGGATCACTTCATAAGATATTGCCCCAAGAACCCTGCGAACACCTCCACAAAAGTAACGCCCATCAATGTGATAGGCATAGTGCAATAGTTTGAAGGTTCCATACCCCAGTATATACCCATCCAAATAGTTACTAGAGCCCAAGTACAAAGGCAAATACAACCAAAAAACCCAGGAAAAATACATGAAGCCAACGAAGTAGGAGGATCAACAAGAAAGAAAACTAGAACTTGGAAAGAGTCACGAGAGTGACACAAGAGAAAATGGGGTAAAAAGATCAACAAGTGAGAGGAGAGCCTAAGGGAAATGAGAGCTAAAATCTTAGAGATGGCATCACAGGAGGTTGAACCACAAATAGTCACCTCTAAACTAGGATCAATACTAGAAGACCCCACCCTAGAAAACTTGGATATGATGTTCAAAGCCTATCAAGCGAGAATACAAGAAGTACCACACGTAGGGAAATCTAGCAAGAATTACCCAAAAGCTGAATTAGAAATTGAGAGAACCAAACTGTGCATGAAAATGGTGGAATTAGCATAGGCAATGTTTGAAGCATCACAATACGTCAATTGGGAAATTATGGCTAGGCTTGAGTTACATTTTCAAGGACTACTAGAGAAACTAGGACAAGTCATATCTAACCCTACGAAAGTCAGTTCTAGCACACAAACTAGCCCAACTAAAACCTTTGAAGACCACTCTATTCAAACAGGCTAGGTCAGAATTAGAAAATCATTAAATGGGTTATATGGATTCACATGCCATCTTGAACGAGATTCAAGAAGAAAGATGGAGACAGGAACAAGAATCTCAACCACCTATTCTCGAGATTGATGACTCAGGACAACAGTTCCCTGCGTACATCCCATCTATATATGGAGATCAAGTGGATGACTGGCCAATTAAGCACACTAGATTGAATCTAACTCTTTGCAAGACTTACCTCACTTTACGGGCCCTTGGGAAGACTGTTCAATTCAAGTGAAAGCCCCCACTATTCGAGTAAGGGGAGATAACTCAGTTCTTCCTAGGAATATAGAAGCAATTAAGACCACAAAAGTTCAATGCCATTTAACTTTGGACGAGCTATTGAAGATAAAACTTGAACTATGGAAACATGTAGCAAACCAATTCCTAGAAATAGCTACAACCTCCTCTAGACCAAGTGCACGAGGAAAGGTGCCTGAAATACCCCTAGATAAAGTGGGAGATGCGAGTGAAGGAGAGGAGGTTAATGCTTATTTGCCCATTACATACAAAGGTCATAGTACCAAAGCCATTCTAGATACAGGCGCAAGAGTAGCTATCGTGACCACTTCTCTGTGGAAACACTGGGGAAAACCAGATTAGATCTACTAGGATGAAGCTACAGATGGTAGACGGACACATAGAAAGAAACTTAGAACTATTGGAGGGAATTACCCTATCCACTTGCGGAGTAGAATTTGACCACACCTTTGCAATATGGGATTTTGGAAAGAATCAAGCATACGAGATGCTCTTAGGTAGACCTTTTATGCAACAATTGCACGTAGTATAAGACTGGGGAACCAATTCCTTGTACTTACAACACCTAGGAGTAACCACAAAAGTGAACCTCATAGACTACTCACATAGGGATGTACCACCTTTGCCATGGAATATGGTACATAGGAACAAAGAGCAGAAGGAATCGGTACATTCCTTAACATCAAATCCATCATGGTTGCATGAGGATACACACCTTTGGATGTGTAAAATCACAGCTAAGGAAGAGGAACATGCAAAAGCAAGAACGTTAAGAGTAGGACACACCTCTAGACCCATTGAAGACCCAACATATGTTCCGGTAGTGTTTCCAGAAGAGGAATTCCAACCCTATGGTTGGGCAGAGATTCTAAAAACTATGGATATTGCAATTAATGAGGAACAATGGACCCCCCATTATGATGAAGATGGTTATGATATATCCATCTTCACTGTAAGCCTAGTAAGAGAAGAAACAAAAGAGGGTAATCTTAAAGAAGAAATCTCATAATGAAGTAAACATGTGAACGATGAGGAATGGGAAGTAGATTCACACAAAACTGAATGTTCATCAAAAGAGGAATTTCTAGGCTGGGTAGAAGCCATGTCCCCAGGTCTCACCAGCCCTAGGAAGGAAAATGAAAATCCAAGTTCTAGTCAACGAGCCCAAAATTCATACATATGTATGCAATCATCGCTAAACCACTCTACAACCTACTAACCAACTTTGAGTGGACAAAAGAATGCAAGAGTTCCTTTAATGAGCTTCAACGATGATTGTGTTCTGCACCTATTCTAGCCATGCCTGATTGGAATAAACATTTTCATGTACATGTAGATGCTTCTAATCATGCCATAGTATGTGTGTTGACACAACCCACAAAGGAGGGAAATATAGATTTACCAATTGCATACGCCAGCAGGTAGTTCAACATTGTAGAGAGAAACTACACCACTAATGAGCGAGAGGGACTAGGAATGGTCTATGAGGTGAAGAAATTTCACCATTATCTATTGGCAAATAAGTTTAAATTTTTTACCGACCACGAAGCTCTTTTGTATTTGGTCAGCAAACCATGCAACACCGGTAGATTAATACATTGGTTTTTACTCTTGATGGAGTATGATTTTGAAGTTGTAGTAAAAAAGGGGAAAACACACTTAAGAGTAGACCACCTCTCTAGGATAACTTCAGGAGAAGCAACTACTGGGGTAGCAGATGAGCTACTAGATGCTTATCTCTTCAATGTCGAGATTCTCCTTGAATGGGCCAATTCATTAGTTCCAATACTCACATACGGACCTAAGAACCCTCGAGTAAGAACCCACGAGAAAGAGGTAGTGAGAGCACAGAGATATCAAATTCTCGCAAGAAGTACCTATAGGCAAGACCATCACAATATCCTTGCCTGTTGTGTAGAAGAACAAGAGTATAACAATTGGTTGCAATTGGCACATGTAGGTGCACTGAAGCAACACCATTCTAGACAAGAGACTCTATCAAACTTAAAGAAGTTAGGTGTGTATTGGCTGTCAATGGAGAAAGATGTCTGACAACTGTGTGATGAATGCCCCAAGTGGGGTAATAGACCCCCAATAGAACATGCTACTTTATATCACGTGACCCTAATGCCAGACTGGAGTGAACCTTTAGTTACTTACCTAAGGACAAAGACACTTCCAGAGGACATGACTGTAGCACATAGACACAACCTAGAACAAGAAGCCTCAGAATACAAGCTCATTGGTGATAGTTTGTATAAGCCAAGATGAGACGGTTATCTGATGATATGTGTGCACGAAAGTGAATATCTTAATATATTGGAAGCTGCACACCAGGGTGCAGTAGGAGGCCGTTTTGGACCTGGTCGCATTATCAAGGCCATACTATTTTCAGGATTATGGTGGCCCACTCTGCATACGGATGCCCATATGTACGTAAAATGATGTGATGTATGTCAAAGGAATCAGCATCCCATATGCAGGGATGAGATGCCCCTACGACCCATGATGGGAGGGCGTGTTGTTGCTCTAGCACAATGGTAAGTACCACGTTAAGAAGCTTCACCTCCTTAATTGTCAATCCGCGGAAGAGATAGGAGTGATATGAAGATCGTGAATGTGAGATGAAGTGAGAGTGAAGGTGAGAAGCACAAAGATGCACACACACATACACACACACACTACGAAGAGACAACCAAGACACAATGGAAGGTGAGAAATTAGCTCTATTGCTCAAGAACACTATTACAAGCTCAAAATAACTCTAAGCTCAAACAAGCTAACCTCAAAAAGGAGCTCTCTAGCTCTTTTTATAGTTTCTAGACTAGTTTTGACCGGTTTCACATCTAGTGACCGGCATAGTTAAAAATTAGGTCCTAGATGCTATTTGGAAGGGTAAACGGTGTCTAAAAATAAGAAATTGATACGCTCATTCTACCTAAGCTCCTCAAGCTCGAGGACTCCTCGGCTTGCACAAAATGGAGCTAGAAATTAAGAAAAGGGTTTTTCTATGTTACATATGTTACAATAGTGATAAAAATCACTGTTGGAGGTTTTTGAAAAGTATTTCTAAAACATGATTCTTTGAAAAAAGATTCCACTAGCTTCCTGCTCTGTATTTACATGCTTCCGCGTCTTCTATGCCTCTGGCTGCTTCCAACACCCCCCTCCCTCTCGCTTCTGTCGTCCCTGACAGAACCTTGTTGTGAGGTCTACCGGATATAGTTCTGTAGGAGGTCTTGAGCGAGGGTGTGCTCCGAGATACGAATGCCTCGGGCCAGATCGGCCTCGAGTTTCTCCCAGTCTATTGGTTGTGGTTCTTCCGGTGGCGGGAGCTGATAGTGTGTGGAATAGACCATTCGTTCACAGGCAAATAAGTGTAATAAATGTGTAGATCTACTTATGAATACCTCTGAATGGTATTCCCAGAAGCCGGTTGTGAACATCTCTTCGAACGTCTGCTTGTAGCACGCCGGTAGGTACTTTATTCTGCAATGCCAGGCATAACACACCCGTAGCGATGGCGTTGTACTCATATCATATACTAGATCGAAATTGCCATGCTCAAAGCCCGGGGTGTTTACATGAGGTGCCTTGACACGTCGGAAGACTTTAAAAATCATTTGCATCATGTCAAAGATTTTGACAGTCATGTGCGCCGCTATATTGTCCATATGCTTTAGTCGAGGGAGCCAGTGGTGAATTGTAGCCATCATGTAGCCTACAGTTGGTAACTCGATGGGTGGCTTAAAATAGGGGTAATTCAACCAGTCCTGGCACTGCTTATTGTTTTGTACCTTAATAGCAAAGGCAGTCCAGGAGCGGCGTCGTGGTACTGGTCCCCAACATGGGTTGTACTTTAAATGCAAAGGTGCCTTTACCCATGTACTCATCATTTCTGGATACTTCTGTAGTAAATCTTTGCGCCACTCTGGTTGATAGATCTCTCCTTGTTGCGCATCAAGTGGTAGATCGTCCTCCTCGAATTGAGTCGCATGCGATGGTTTCTTACCGGTTTCTTTCTCAATGGCTAACTGGTATTCGGCCATTAACATAAAATACGGTTTATACTGTAGCTCATGCCCAGATATGTATCGTCGCGGGGCCAAATGAGCAAAGAATGGAGATTGTAAAATTCGTTCTTCTATCATCGCCATGGCGTGTAATTGTGCCTCTACTCTAGCTGAGTGCGTTGTCCCAAGTTCTTCAATTGTCTTCATCCACGCGGGGGTCGGGAGTTCGTAAGTCATCTGGCCGTCGGCCGTGACGCGTCCGCCTGGGATGGGTTGTGGCTCGTATGCCTCTTCAAACGTTTCCTCCACCGGGATGGTGACAGTTTCTTCTTCAGCTGGTAGCTCAGGTGGGGAATCTGGCCTTGGTGGTGCTTCATATACTGCGATCCTTGATTCAAGGTTTGATACCTGGGCCCTTAATGCGTTGAGTTCCTCTAAGACGTCAGGAGAGGGTTCCACAGGTGCTGGTATGTCTGGGTGTGCCGGTGCTCGTAACTGAAGTAATTTATGATCTTCTTTGAGTTTCTGTAACTCCTCATTCATGCGATCGTATTCATCTAGCAGCCTTACATGATCTTCTAGCAGCATCCTCATCGAGTCTGAGGGAATGGCTTTGAACCGGCTAGGACTGAGTGGTTGGTCTGGATGGTCTAGGGCTGCTTCTAAGTTTTCGCGATTCTGGTCCTGTAAGCGCTGGTTTTCTTCCTTTGCTGCTGCTAGATGTCTTCTGAGTAAGCCCATATTTCTCGTTAGCGTTGCGTTGCGCATTGTCTAGGCTCTTAATAAGTTATCCAGGTCAGCAGTGGCTTCTTTGGTCTTTTCTTCGCTTTCTAGTTCCAATTTGTGATATGCCTCGCGTAATTCCTGGTATCGGGTGTTCAGAGAGGCATTCTCAATAGACAATAAATTAAGCTGCGATTGTAAGTCAGTGGTTGTCCTCTACAGCTGCTGGTAATTATCGCCAAGAGATGTGAACTCATCTCTTACTTGCGTCATACACATGAACATCTGTCGGAATGCATTATCTACAGTGGGTGATAGTATTAATGGGGTGCTAAATGAAGATGCAGTGGATGTAGATGCAACGGGAACGGGGAATGGGGGTGGGAAGGTGGATGCTGTAGTGATTGTTGAAAATTGTGATGTGCCTAAAAATGTTTGTGCCGTGAGTGAAGTGAGTGATGGTGCAGTGGGTGGTGAGATGTCCATGTCATTGGACGTGTCCAGTGCAGTGACCGTGAATATGGGTGTGACCGTGGGTGCTTGTGCTGGTGTAAATACGGGATTTACAAAGGTTGAGGAGTAATTTACAGTGGGGCTGGCTGGAGCAGCTTGGTGAAAAGGGGAAAAAGGGGTTACAGTGGGTCGGGGAGGTGAGACTGGGGAGAAGGTTAGGGGCAGTGGGAATGGAAAAAGGGGTCTTGGAGTTGTGGGGAAAGATGGAAAAGATGGATGAGGAATGGGTTGGATAGAAAGGTGGGTGTACGAGGGGGTAGACTAAGTCTAATGGGTGCAGGAATTGTGGGGTGAGTGGTCGTAAAGACGATTTCTGCTACGCCACCGGCGAATGAAGATGTTGGTCTGGGGGAAGGAGGGTGAAGAGGGGAGGCTGGATGGACGGGCGGTGATGGAGGAGCGGTTGGGGTGGTCGGTACTTCAGTGACTACTGAGGTATGTACAGTTGTAGCGCGGGGTGGGGAGTCTACAAGGATTGTTTCTGCTACCAACGAACTTTCGGGGACGAGGCGTGCCTCCCTGGCTTGTTCTGAAGACTGTGCTCCTGTTGGTACACGAATGTATTCGCCGGGCTTTGAAAGTAGTCGTACTCTGCGGGGGTCAAACTGTGGTAGTGGCTTTCTTTGCAAGTACCTAAGTGCTTCGTTGGAGCCTACTGATTTGACTAACTCTCTGAATCCTTTGATGTATGCGTCTTCGAATCCGCCTGTGATAAGTTCTTGTTCTATTATTGCTTGACCCTCTTCCTCTGTCAGCTTTTTGCGTGCCCAAACTTTTTCCATAGTTCTATACAGCTTCTTAATAGCCAATGTGTAAGCTGCTGCTTCGTAAGTTTCATCTTCATGGGTACTTGTATCACCATGTGTGTCTGTTTGTTGGCCTTGACCATCTGTCTGTTCATGCTCTTGGGATTCCTGAGTTCCCTGGCTGGCTTCGTCATCGCCTTCGTCGTCATCGGTTGCTGTTCTTTCGTCATCAGAGAGACACAATCTGTCCTTGTGGTTGATCCCTGGGTGTGGTAGGGTAGCTAGGCCTTTCAAATTCTTGAGAAAACAATTGTCCTTCTGAAAACTGGAACTCATTGGAGAATGCATCGGGCATCTCAAAATCAAAAGTTGGATCCAGTGGTGCTGTTTGTTCTGCTTCTAAATGGGGTATTGGAAAAGAGAACGCTTTCGCACCAATGGTGGTGGGAATTTCAGCTGCAGTGGTGATAGGTTCTGTGGTTGTGGCTGCTTGGGGTGCAACAGTACTGGTGGTGCCCTCCGTTACAACTGGTCTTGATAATCTGATACGAATAGGTTGTACTGTGGGAGTGGTTGCTGTCGGTGACTGCTCTGGAGATGGTTGTGGCGAGGGTGATTCTGGGACTTGTAGGCATGGGATAGTGCCTCTCATCCGCTTTTCGGCTCTGCCTTTGCGAGCCTTTCTAGTCTTCTTTGTGGTTCCTTTAAATGCCTTCAGTTCCTCACTAGTCATGGCGCGCTCTATGGGTAAATCATATGCCAAACACATATATATAATCCTTGTAAGTGCACAACATCCATTGATGACTTTCTTTCGTTCCCATCTATGTTGTGCCAAATAGAGCTGATCAATTATCCAGCTAGCTAGATCAACCGTTTGAGGTCCAATACATGCTAAGTATAAACCAAACCAGATTCTCTTGTGGGGCATGGTAAAACGATCCTGAGCTGGGAAAGCAAAATGCTGCATGCATATCCGCAATGGCTTGGAGAGCTCAGGGGTTATAGCTGAAATATCCTCCCACTTATTAACATCACCATGTTTCATCTGCTTTGGGACTAGCCGTTCTCTCTCCGTCGGAGTATGTGTTCCATGTATTTTGAGAGCTGCACGAATTAAATCTTTGTACAAATAAAACCTTCTGAATGGAGGGTCATTTACCAAGGATGGTAACATGAATGTTCCGGGTAGATCCTTGTTCTCTGAAGCTGTCAAGGTGGTTACTAGGTAAAAGCATCTGTAAAAATCGGGTTTAGGCAGAGGGTCACTAAAATATTCTGTAAATCCCGCTCGTGCCCAAACGTGCATTAAATCTTGTGTATTCTGCAGTCCTTCAAATTCTCTTGAAAAGAACTGGTACTTGGTCCATGTGCGAAGATCAAATGCCAAATTGGCCTCAAATATGAAATCAGCGTCTGCTAAGGGTCCTGCTAGGCCTTGAAACCAGTGAGAATTACGATGAATCTTCTCGGTATATCCTCTAGGAGGATCATCGATTGGCATGGGTCATGGAAAACCTTGAAACTCTGGTGGTTGCATCGTCGGATGAGATTCCGCGAGTAATTCTCCAATATTGGCCACTGGTGTGCTTGGGCCAGCTTCTGATGGTCCTTCTTCGGTTTGCATGATGACTGACGAGCTAATGGAAAAGATCTGCTACAAAAGATTAGCACATTAGTATGGAAATTAATTATGATCCCATTAAGGTGAGACCGCAATCCCTTTCCATAACCGATGTGTAACCCGTGTAGCCAAGTGTCGTGAAGTGATTGATGCAATGATTTTTTGCAGAGCTAATGCATGTCTCTAGACGCCTACATGGTCAGGTTATGCATACATTTCTTGATGAGCTTTTATTATGCTTGATGTGGGGTTTTGGTGTATGAATTCATACAAGGTTTGGTTGAGGGTGAATTATTACAAGGGTGGAGTTTAAACGGGGTGGGAGAATTGTTAGATAAGAGGGTACAAGAAGACGTCTGGATACGTTTCGGTATCCATTTCCTAAGAGTCTTTGAGTGGGTGGTGTGTTTCTACTGAGGGACGAAAAGTGGTATCGGGTTTGGTGGTATTGAAGGATGGAAAGATTTCTGAGGGGTATATATTACATGGCTTGAGGGTTGGGCTATAATACATTGCTTGGGTACCCAAATTTGCGTGGGTGTGGGTCGATTGATAAGATACTTCTTGGCGATCCAAATCTGTCGAGTATTGGTACTTGTAGAAGAAGATCTAGGGGACTTTGGATACTGACTCTGCTTCTTTTGAAACTTTGTCCTGTTCTTGTTTGTAGTGTTGCCAATAGCCTGTGGTTGCTGTCCTTTTGGCACCCATATTTGTCTCGTGCCACTTATTCTGTGATGTTGATACTGCTGCCTTCTTTGCCTTGTCTGGTGGTGTCGTCGGTCTCGGTCCCTCTGTTGTGGTTGACTCCTTCGTGGTTGGGTTTGAGAGGTCCATTGGACGCTCTGCTTTGGAAAAGAAGGGAGATCCAACACTTGCGTGACCTGCCCATTAGAAAGTGATTCGTTATTTATCTTTAATCTAGGCCAGTCCGCAGCAAGTTTGGAAGGATGAGCACCGCAGGGTGTTGTGCTCATTTGGCCGCTGATGCAACCCACCTGACCGCTGATTGTGTCCATCTGCCCTAGCGGTTGGGTAGCTGGCCCTTCTAGTTTGCAAGAAGCCCCAGGGAAGATCTCTTGTCGTCCTTCTGATTGACAACTGTCCATAGCCAAGCCCGAGTGGGTTGGTGTAGACGTAACGTGACTGATCTGACCCAAGATCTCCCGGTCTTCCGTCGCATGCATTTCATAGGGTCTAGGGTTACAAACCTCAGTTGGAATGCCGTTAGGGAAGTCAAGCGGTATCACTCGCTTCTGTTCTAAGGTTCCAATCTGTAAGGAGCCTTGTATAAGATTTAGGTCCACTGAGTGATCGTATAGCCAATCTTCGCCAAGGATTAGGGGTTCTATCAGGTCGTCATCATTGCACACTAGTAGCTTCACTGTCATGGTCACTTCCTTAATGAGGATAGGAAGGTCCACCTCACCCATGCAAGGGGTTTCCATGCCTCCTAGCCCTATGAGGTATGCCTCAATTGGCCGCATTTCTATTCCTGAATCCTTATAGTGGGACCATCTAATCGCACTAGTCGCAGCACCTGAGTCAATTAAAGCCCTGAGCTCTTGACAAGGGTTGTCGTGCTCTAGCCTGACTGTAATGAATGGTCTCCTGTCCACTATACTAGGATGAGTGGTTGACTTTACTTGACACATGGCCATGGGATATCTCGGTGTAGTTTCCAGATGGTTATAATGTTCTCTCCCTAGTCCTTGTCTTCTTAACTTCATGCGTTTAATGCGTTCTATTGCTTCTGCCTGAGCTTCCGCTCGTATTCTATTTTCTTCCTCCTTATGCTTCTTTGCCAACGTGAGTCGTCTAAGCATATCCTCAGTAAGAGGTTCCTGATATAGCCTGACTCTACAGCCACTAATATAATTAGGCATTATGTCTCCTTCTAAGGTGGCTAACTGCACTGCTCCACTTGTTGAGAGTCTGTTAATGATCATAGGTCCATAACCTCGCTTTTCTAACTTACGTGTGTGTTGCTTTAGCGTATATACTAGAACTAAATCTCCTTCTTTTAGGCCTTTATCTTTCACATGTGCATCAAAATATGCTTTCTGTCGCTTCTTCGCTGCATGTATTCCTGCTGCTGCCTTTAGCCTGGTTTCTCCTAATCGTTCCAAGTCCATTATTCTTGCTGATAATTCATGGCCGGTCCACTGATGTTCTTGTGCAACCTTAAGGATCGGTATCAAGAAGTCCAAAGGAAGCACAACATTCTGACCAAAAACCATCTGAAAGGGAGTTGCATTGAGTACGGTCTTGTAGGCCACTCGATATGCCCAAACAACGTGGTGTAACTGTTTGTCCCAATCTGAACGTTTGTTGTTCACGAGTTTCGTCAGTACGTTACAAAGGATCTTATTAGTGCTTTCAGCCTGACCATTGGCTTGAGGATGATATGGTGCGGATTTCTTGTGAATCACCATAAAATCCTGTAACAAATATTCAATGACTTGGTTTAGAAAGTGAGTGCCTCGATCGCTCACTAACTCTATAGGCAGTCCATATCTTGTAAAGACATTCTCAAATAAGAATTTTGCAGTTGTGTGTGCATCATTCTTTTTCGTGGCTTTTGCCTCTACCCATTTCGTAAGATAATCTGTGGCAACAATAATGTATTCAGCATGTGTACCTTTTGCAGGGGGGTTAATGGGTCCTACAAAGTCTATACCCCACTTGGAAAATGCACGTCCGCCCATCATGGGTTTCAATGGCATTTCATCTCTGCGAGTAGGAAACTGAGTTCTTTGGCACACATCACATCTCTTTACATAGGTATGAGCATCCATGTGAAGAGTGGGCCACCATAATCCTGCAAAGAGGATGGCTTTGATTATCCTATCGAGTCCAAAATGACCTCCTGCAACACCTTGGTGTGCAGTCTCTAGTATGCTCAGATAATCGCTCTCATGAACACATTGTCTTAGATATCCATCTCTTCCTCTTTTGTATAGGTTATCGCCAATAAGTGAATAATCTTGACCTTCCTACTCTAGACTGCGTTGTCGTGCTAAAGTCATTCCTTGAGGGAACGTCTTCGTCCTCAAGTATGTCACTAATTGTTCACTCCAGTCTGGTGTGAGAGACACGTGATATAGTGTAGCATGCTCTACTGGTGGTCTTTCACAATAGGCATGGCATTCTTTACACAACTTGTAGACCTCTGCCTCCATCGAAGGCCAATATACTCCTAATCTATGCAGAGTCTGCAATGTTCGATGTTTTGAATGATGTTGCTGTAGTGCACCTATGTGTGCTAATTGCAACCAATTCGCATGTTCTGATTCATCTACACAACAAGCAAGAATCTTTTGATTATCCTGTTTATATATGCTTCCTGCTATGATTTGGTATCTCTGAGACTTGGTAATCTCTCCTTCTTCGATCTTTATCCTAGGATTCTTGGGTCCGTAGGTGAGAATAGGGACTATAGGCTTAGCCCATTCTGGTGCTATCTCAAGGTTAAACAAATATGCATCTGGTAATTCGTCCACTATTCCTTGAGGAGCTTCTCCTGAGGTTAGTCTTGAAAGGTGGTCAGCTCTAAGATGTGTCTTTCCTTTCCTGACTACTACTTCAAAATCGTACTCCATGAGTAATAGAAACCAACGTATCAGTCGTCCTGTGTTACATGGCTTGTTGACTAAATACAACAATGCTTGATGATCTGTAAAGAATTTGAACTTGTTTGCCAACAAATAGTGTCTGAACTTCTTTACCGCGTAGATCATCCCTAATCCTTCTCGTTCCGTCGTGGTGTAATTTCTTTCTGCAGCGTTCAATTGTCTGCTCGCGTAAGCTATGGGGAGATCTATGTTACCTTCACTCGTGGGTTGTGCTAACACACATCCTATGGCATAATTGGATGCATCCACATGTACATGGAATGGCTTACTCCAATCTGGGGTAGTCAATATAGGTGCTGAGCACAAGCGTCGTTTAAGTTCATTGAATGAATTTTCACATTCATCTGTCCATTCAAAATTGGTTAAAAGATAGTACAAAGGCTTGGCTATGATTGCATACATGTGTATGAATCTCCTATAATAACCGCAATGGTCCATAAATGCCTGTACCTCTTTGATGTTCGTCGGCCTAGGTAGATCTGCAATCACCTTCACTTTTTCCTCATCCGTAGAGATTCCATTTTTTGACACAATGTGTCCTAGAATTTTGCCTTGTCTGACCATGAAAACGCATTTTTCTGGGTTCAAACAAACCTGATATTCTCGACATTTGTCAAATATTTGTCTTAACTCTGGGATATGTGTCTGTCTTACATTTGAATGTGCACATAAGTCATCGACATAAACTTCCAAACTCTTGCATAGGAATTCCTTAAAAACATGACACATGAGTCGCTGGAAAGTGGCGGGTGCATTTGTTAAGCCAAATGGCATCACACGAAATGCAAATATGCCCCATTCAATGGCAAAAGCCGTCTTGTGTTGATCTTTTGGAGCAATGGCTACTTGATTATAGCCTGAAAATCCATCAAGAAAGCTATAAACTTCCTTGTCCGCAACTCTTTCCAATAGATGTTCTGTGATAGGAAGAGGATAGGTATCTCTAATCGTTGCGGCATTAACTTTTTTAAGGTTAATACACACACGCAATTTTCCATTCTTCTTGGGCACTACCACAATGGGAGATACCCATTCGGTATGCTCAATTTCATAGATGAATCCTGCTTCTATCAATCGATCTATCTCCTCTTAGTTATCATTGTACGTGTACGGTTTTTGTTTTGTCGGTTTTGCATCTGGAGTCATAGGGATTCTATGAGAACATATATCTGGATCTACTCCTTTCAAATCTTTGTAACTCCAAGCAAAAACATCTCTATATTCACGCAATAGGGCAACTAATTCTTCTTCTTCTTTCTTCGTCAAATCATGCCCTATGTATGTACATTTTTCTTCTTCTCCTTCTATGGCTACTATTATTTTCTTGGTTTTCTCTCGGTTATCATATACTTGTTCATCATTCACCTTTCTATTAGGCATTCGTACCATGATTCTTCTATCTTCGATTTCATATTTCTTGAAGTTCTCGAGTACTTCAAACAAAGATTCTTCTTTTTCTGTCGTGGTTTCTTTCTTCTTTCTTTTCTTGCCTTCACTCTTAGTAGTCACTTCTGTGGCTAATCTCACCTCATTCGTAATTTCCTCGTGTCTCTGAGGGTGAGTCTCTACTTCGTAGAAATATTCTTCCTCTGATGCAAATGGAGAGTCCATGATAATTGATTCTAAATCAAAATCGCTTGCATCCTCAAATGCATCAGTGTTAGGTTCACACTCTTCTAAAATTGCATCGCACATGATTGGCTCTATCGTGAAAACTAAAATGTCATAGCCATCCTCGTCATAGTGGGGAGTCCATTGTTCTTCATTGATGGCTACATCCATGGTTGCTAGGATTTCTGCCCAACCATGGGGTTCAAACTCTTCGTCAGGGAATACTACAGGCGCGTAAGCTGGATCTTGAAGGGTTCGTGGATTTTGTTCTGCACCTAAGGTCCTTGCTTCTAATCGTTCTTCCTCTTGTTTGGCTACTTTACACATCCATAAATCAGTATCCTCATGCAACCAAGAAGGATCTGATTCTAATGAGTGCACGGATTCCGTCTCTACTGGTGTCTTATGGATGGTATTCCATTGTATTGGGGGTACATCTCGATGTGAATAGTGTTTAAGATTGACTTTGGTAGTCACTCCTAAATGTTGCAAGTACAAAGAATTGGTTCCCCAATCTTGTACAATTTGCAACTGACGCATGAATGGTCGTCCCAATATCATCTCATAAGCATGATTTTTACTAAAATCACAAATGGCAAAAGTATGCTCAAATTCTACACCACAAGTGGTGAGAGATATGCCTTCTAGTAAGCCTAATGGTTTTTCTATGTGTCTGTCAGCCATTTGTAGCTTCATCCTGGTGGGTCTTAATGCTGGCTTACCCCAACGTTTCCATAAAGCGGTGGTAGCGATGGCTACTCCGGCTCCTGAATCTAAGATGGCTTTCGTGGTGTAGCCCTGATGGGTTATCGGAAGATAAGTGTTACCTTCCTCTGCTTCGCTTACATCTCCAATATTTTCTACGGGTATCTCTGGTACCTTATTTTGTGATCCTATTTGTGAGGGAGTAGTAGCAAGCTCGGGGAATTGATTTGCTACATGTTTCCACAATTCTGGTTTTACCTTTAACAACTCCTCTAGAGTGAGATTACATTGTACTTTGGTATTCTTGATCACTTCCGTGTTTCTAGGGATTACTGATTCTTCATTCCTCACTATTATCGTGGGTGCTCTCATATTAATAGACTTTGCTTCCCAAGGTCCTGTGAACTGAGGTAATTCTTGTAAAGAATTAGATTCAAAAGCTGTGTGTTCACTCAGTTGTTCCTCCTCTACCTCATCGTAAATAGAGGGGATGTCTTGGGGAAATTGTTCCTACAAGTCATCTATTTCTTGAATAAGAGGATGGGTTCCTTGTTCTTTTCTCCATTTCTCTTCTTGGATTTCTCTCAAAAATTCATGTGAGTACCTATGTATGGAAGACAGATTGTCTTGACTTTCTGTATTGGGTACTTGAGACAGGGATGGTGCATTTCTTTCCTGTGTCTCTGGGACAATGGGGTTCCTATGCTGATCCTTTTTCTCGTTGCTCTCTATCAAGTATTCTAGCCTCTCCATTAGTCCTTGAAAGTGTAGTTCAGGTTTTGCCATGTTATTCCAATTTAGGTATCTAGAGGCTTCGAACAAAGCTTGTGCTAATTCTACCATCTTCATGCAAAGTTTAGTTCTCTCAATTTCTAGATCAGCTCGAGGGTCGTTTTTACTCATTTCAGCTACTTGAGGTCCCTCTTTTAATCTAGCCTGATATGCACGAAACATCATGTCTAGATTTTTTGGTATGGGTTCCGCTAAAACTGATCCTGATTTTTGAGCTGGATTCTCTTGATTCAAGTCCTGTGAAGTCAATTCTAGGATTTTGGCTCTAGATTCCTTTAAACTTCCTTCCAACTCAGTTATCTTTTTACTCCATTTTCTCTTAATTCTTTCTCTGGAATCTTTCCAAGATTTTGTCTTTTTACTGCTAGATTCTGCAACTTCACTACTTCCAGCTACTTTCCCTTGATTAAGCTGTTGGTTCTGTAAGAGCGCCTGGGCTCTTGTGATAGCTTGGATAGGCACGTATGTAGGGTTGGATTCATCTGCGTTATTTACAATACCTATCATGTTGATCGGTGTCACATTCAAAGCATTAAAAGGGTTCTTAGGACAATCTTTGATTATGTGCTCTTTGCCACAATCGGCACAAAAGCCTTGTATGTTATAGTACTGTGATTGCCCTGCTATTGGAGGATGTGGACAATCCTTTATGAAGTGATCTCCTTGGCACCTAAAGCATGGTCCTCTAGGGCCCTGTGGTCTCTGTTGTCTTAATTGGGGCCGTGGGTTTGGGTTTGTGTACATCACATTAGCATAGTCTGGCTCCCAACTAGGTTCCACTGGTGGACTATCATAATGATATGTTTCTACGTGTTCTGGTGACTCTGTGTAATATGCGGGTGGACTATCCACATGCGTAGAGTCAAAACTGTTTGAGTGTGGGTCACTCTCTGTGATCAAAGGTGAAGAAGGCACTAAAGCCCTACTTGGGTTCTCTTCTGCAGCAGCGTATTTGACTGAGATGACATTTGCTGGTGGGGGTGGCTGTTGAGCTAAGACAGGTTGAGGTCTCTGTTGAGCCTGGTATGGGTAGTTCTGAGGAGGTCTATAGTAATAAGGCTGAGCATTGTGTTGGCCTTGATACCTACCTGGCTACGGGTATGCTTGCGGGTAGTTCTATCTCACGGTCTGTTTGTTGTATGGGCAGTCCTGAGTCGTATGATTCGTGTATCTTCTCTCAATTGTACAGTATTGGCCACTAGGGTTGGCTTGTGGTTGTGGTGCATTAGGACACACATTTGCCAAATGATTTCCACCACAAGTGTAACAATGCTTGTTTGTTAGTACCCTAGGTTTACTAGAAACTCCTAGTTTCTGGGCCACTTTTTCTGCTAGGTCTTCTATCGAGTTCGACAATTTTGTGGATGCTAGAGATGAACAGTCTGAGTCCTTATAGACCTTTGAGAGTTCCAACTCGTCTCCTAAGTTGTCCTCAATGTCTATACAAATTCTTACACATTGCTCTAGCGTTCTGGGTTCTTTTAGGTACACGTAGGAGCGTAGTTTAGAGCTCAACAAGCCATCTAGAAACAATGACACTTGCTTGGCTTGTGAGGGTAGCTCTTGCATTGGACATCGTTCAACATATTGTCTAAACCTAGGTCCCGCCAGTCTGACTGTTTCCTGAGGGGTCTGTTTAAAGCTATGAATCAACGAAGACGTGTCATGTCTGATTCCACTTTTAGAGAATTCAGTGATGAAGGACTCTAAAAAGTGATGGATGTCTCTAAATTGCCTTTGTTGCAATGGTTGGAACCAAGTTAAAGCGGTATTTTTTAATGTTAGTCCAAATGCATTGTATTGCGTGAACATGTCTTCGACTTGTTCTGCTCTTAGTACTTGCTTGAATTCAGCGACATGGTCATAGGGATCTCCTGTCCCATCAAAGTAATTTTTCATGGATTTCACTAACTGGTGGGTCTCAATATTCTTGCGGGTTCACGTGGTCTAGGTAGAGGAAAATCATCTCTACCACCTGGTATTCCATGATCTCTTTGTCTATCCGCTCTATTAGTGTCCGTGGTTGTTCTATCTCTCCCTATGGGATGAGTGAAGCTTACTTCGGGTCTTTCTTTATTTTTCTCTCTTTGATTTCCATGGGCTGATGATGTTCCTGCCCCTTGTTGACTTGTGTTCATGTTCGTTCTAGATGGAGGGAATACCAATTCACCTCTCCATGTGTATGTGTTTTTAGCATGGTCAGGCACCACAAAGACTCTTTCTGAAGTCTCATCCACGTATACAACCTTTCCAGGTGTATCCGGGTCCTTGAACTCGTATATCGTGATGATGCCTACCTCACTAAGTAGTTCTGTCTTGTATCTCCAAAAGGCTTCATCAGTTTCTTTATTTACAAACAACTCTATGCTTCTGTTGTCCTTAGGGATGCATTCTGGGATTAGTACTCGTGTCAGTACAGATTTCCCTCTAGGTGTTCTAGGCTCTTCTAATGGTTCTTTTCCTTGAGATTTAGTTTTTGTCTCTAGCTGAATCACGCCAAACTCGTTGGTATTGTTTGGCTGCGTACTTAAGATGTACATTGTTCCTTCCTTGTCTATGTACGTGTCTCTCTCAAATTTCACCACTGGACGTTCCAATCCAATGGGTTGATCGGGGTTGTGCATTTGCACCACTTGCCTTCGCAAACCATCCTCATAGATGCGAGCACCTAATCGGTTGGTTCAGAGAAACTCTAGTTGCGTTCTATAGGGTCCTTCTGGTTTTTCTAAATAGGCTACATTTGACCCTCCTCGTCTTTCTGTGCTAAATGCCATTTCTGAATCACTAGTGTCTGAGCTCTCGTAGGGATAACTAGTGTTCAATTGTTGAGCCCACGATCGTGCAGTAGTTCTTACACTGCCTCTGATGATCTAAGGCTTCGTCGGTCTGACTTACCTATATGTTTGCCCGATCTAAGGTTCATTAATTTTCTTCCTTGCACACTCAGTACACGCTCAGATCGTCAATGATTCTTTGTTATTACTTTCTTGATTCTTTTTAGATTTCTTTAGATTCTTGTCTTAATGTATGCGTCAGGAATTCGACTTTCCGTGGGACTTTGAGTTCTCGTTCCATCAAACTTATGTTCTTTCCTTTAGGTTTTCGTGTCACACACCTTTATCTTTAGTCTTGGACTTGATAAATTTAATTCTCTTGAACTTGAGGCGTTCCTATCATCTTAAATCCACAATACTAACGTTTATCTTAAGCTACGAATTGACTGAGGGGGTTGAGTAATCTTCCAACCTCGAGTCAGCTTTTCTGGTTGCTCTGATGCCCAAGAAGCCGCGCTTCCCAAGCTTTATGCCCTTCACTGCCTTGCCTTGGTTGCCCTTGATTGCCCTTGCTAGACCTGGAAAAATCCAATATTAGACCAATTCACAGTTGGATGATCAAGCACTTGAGTATATACACCTTTTAAGTCCCTTCCCTTTTGCCCAACTTTTTAATGCTTGCCCCCTGGCTTTCTAGTCCCAAACTAGGTCAACCTCAAAATAGTTTATCTAAAAATAGACGTATCCTTTAAGAAAAAAACAGTTGAGGTCACGTAGTACTCGTAAAGAGCTTTCTAACGAGCTATTAAGCTCAAAAAACAGACTTCGGATGAAAAAGTTATGACCGTTCAGGCCCTGGGGGGTAAAAACTGACAAACAGGTTTTTCTCCAAATATGAGCTAAGGGGTCTCCTATGAATATAATCACCCAAAAAATTTCCCAAAAATAGCCCTAAAATTGGCCAAAAAATGAAACCCTAAAATTTGCGATGGGGTGCACAATCGCGATGGCGTGAGACAATCGCGATGGTCTGGGACCGTCGCGATGGCGTGAAGGTGAACAATCGCGATGGTCTGAAGTGCACGGTCGCGATGGTCCAAAAGTGAGCAATCGCGATGGCTCGATCAGGCGGACAATCGCGATGGCGTAAATGTGAACCGTCGCGATGGCGTCAGTCAACGGTCAACGTGAACAATCGCGATGGTCCAAAGTTAACCGTCGCGATGGTCAGGGCGCGATGGCGTGAGCCAATCGCGATGGTCCAAAATTTGAGTTGTCGCGATGGTCTGAGGGTATCGTCGCGATGGTCCAACTTGCCACGTGGCACCGTCGGCGCGATGGCGTGAGCCAATCGCGATGGTGTGGGGTCAACCGAACAGTCGTGATGGTCCGCGAACCGTCGCAATGGTCCAAATGAACCGTCGCGATGGCGTGAGACCGTCGCGATGGTCCGGCCGAGCCGTCGCGATGGTGTGAGCCAATCGCGATGGTGTGACACAATCGCGATGGTCTGAGACCGTCACGATGGTCCACCAAAATGCAATTTTTTGAGATGCAGCTATGGATTCCTATACACGCGGGGGTCACCTACACGGTGGTGAACTCGCCTTCCTCAAAATCCGAACTTTGCAGACCATCGCGATGGTCTGACACAGTCGGAAATTTCTGACAGAAACTGAAAATTTTACCTTTTCCAAGCTTTCCTGATGCACTGGAGCTCTATACCTGCAAGAAAACTCAAGAAAACAAAAGCACATGCAAGCACAAAAGCTCTCTCTCACTCTCTCGCATGCACAAATGAGGGGAAATGAGGAGAATGGGTGGATATGGTGAATTTTCTGATTTTTTTGGAGATGAAGATGATGATGCGGTGATGAAGATGGAGTGCGGGGGAGGTGAAAAACACTAAAAACTAAGTAAAAACAACAACAAAAACTGAAATTTTTACTTTCCAACGCTACATCTTGCTATACTCTTACCATCACACATTCGTCCTAGACTCGATCCCTGGCAACGGCGCCAAATTTGGTGTTGCTCTAGCACAATGGTAAGTACCACGTTAAGAAGCTTCACCTCCTTAATTGTCAATCCGCGGAAGAGATAGGAGTGATATGAAGATCGTGAATGTGAGATGAAGTGAGAGTGAAGGTGAGAAGCACAAAGATGCACACACACATACACACACACTACGAAGAGACAACCAAGACACAATGGAAGGTGAGAAATTAGCTCTATTGCTCAAGAACACTATAACAAGCTCAAAATAACTCTAAGCTCAAACAAGCTAACCTCAAAAAGGAGCTCTCTAGCTCTTTTTATAGTTTCTAGACTAGTTTTGAACGGTTTCATATCTAGTGACCGGCATAGTTAAAAATTAGGTCCTAGATGCTATTTGGAAGGGTAAACGGTGTCTAAAAATAAGAAAATTGATACGCTCATTCTACCTAAGCTCCTCAAGCTAGAGGACTCCTCGGCTTGCACAAAATGGAGCTAGAAATTAAGAAAAGGGTTTTTCTATGTTACATATGTTACAATAGTGATAAAAATCACTGTTGGAGGTTTTTGAAAAGTATTTCTAAAACATGATTCTTTGAAAAAAGATTCCACTAGCTTCTTGCTCCGTATTTACATGCTTCCGCGTCTTCTATGCCTCTGGCTGCTTCCAACACGTGCATTCTCAAAGTGGGGAATAGAGTTTGTAGGACCTCTTAATCCCCCTACAAGGATTTCCCATGCCGAATACATCATAGTTGCTACTGACTATCTTACTAAATGTGTAGAAGCCAAGGCCACCAAGAAAAACGATGCATGCACCACTACTAAGTTCTTGTTCAAGAATGTCTTCACAAGATATGGACTTCCTATCGAGCTTGTAAGTGATAGGGGTACTCACTTCTTAAACAAGGTTATTGAATATCTATTACACGACTTTATGGTTGTACACAAAAAATCGGCACCATATCATCCACAAGCTAACGAATAGGCTAAGATTAATAATAAGATTTTGTGCAACATTCTCACTACCGAACACACGCAGGAATTACCACCCATCCAAGAGAGGAAACTAGGTAGGTAGACCGGAACCAAACAAGTATGGTGGCGTAAGGCTTAGTCTTCAGATGAATGTAAACCGTCAACACTTTCGAGAAAGATTGCAGTGGATCTCCCTTCTTTTCCAAAACAACATGTGGATACGACATCTCACCCTCGATGAGCCGCATGGCCATATCATCCACGTACTCATCGGTGCAACACATCAGAGTGGTTCATTAGACAGTCCACTCAGGCATTCCCTCAACCGAGGTGGATATGCAAGGCGACCATACTTAGTGAGTCAAACACTCCAGATCTTTGGCATCCCTCTCAATTTCGATCGAGGCAACAAATTCGGCAAATTTGGGTGCCAAGTCCTTGGTGACAGCTCAGTCCAAGTCTCGACAGTTCTGGGTACCTAAAAAGTCTTAGTTTATGCTTGAACCTTAGTCAGTTCTAAGAAGACCTTTTCTGAGACTACTAGGACACATGTCACACCTTCTTTTGTGAATTCTGCTTCAACTCTTCTAACCCCCCATGTGATACAGAAATGGATCCCCACGCCCGGCTTACCCCACTACACCCTTAGAGGGAGAGAATGCCGACTCTGAAGATGACGACGACAACCATACAGTGACAAATGAAGGAGATGCTGACACTGAAGCTAGTGAGGAAGAAGCACAACAATCGGAAGCACATGTTGAAGTTTCAAGGGAAGCTAGCATGTATGAAGAAGAAACGGCACAAGCAACAGCTTACACCATCGCCATCCGATGGCTTCACAATAATATGAATAAAGTTTGGGCACCAACCAGATTAACGGAAGAACAAAGCGAAGCCATCTTGGAACATAAACTGGTCAGCAACGATTTCGAAGAAACTTTTATCTCTACTATGCATGAGTTGGTTAAATATGTTGGTGTGCCGGAAGCGTTACGATATTTTTTAAGGAAGCCCTTACCCAAGTTCAACCCTCGACGGGTTCGCATTCTCAAACGCCCAGGTACATACATTCGCATCCCTACTGGTCCCATCACATCAGCACCCCCTGTGGGTTCCTCCATGATCGACTTGACTGTGGAAGGCACTTCCCTTGTATATACCCTTAGCCAAAGCCTCTCTTCTCAATCGGTCCCAACCCTAACCTCCCCTGATATTGTAGATGGCCCTGAGGTTCACATTCCTTCCCCTGTTTCTGTTTGGCCCCCTGTCTCCAGCCCAATTTTGACTACTGCTCCCATCCCCCCTGTTTCCATTCCACCTATTATGACACCACCCATGATTTCCCTACCCCCTCACTTCCCCACTAATCCGTTATACTCCTTTACCATCTCCATGCATCCAATCTCCTTCTATTCTTCTTTCACATCCTTCCTGCACCCCCAATCTACACCTTTTCTATTGGTAAGACCCTCTCAAGAACTTCGCCCACCAACCCCTTTCTTATGGCCACCAAGTACACCACCTCACTCACCTCTCACCACACAATTGCACCCACCACCATGCACCATAGCACCTACATCACTCTTTCATATTGCGATCACTGAAGGTACCACTAGCGATATGGACATCTCACCCACTGCTTCACCAGACGCACATTTACATGCATCCACCACACCATGTAGCACACTTCCCACATCATCCATTTGCACATCCCTTCCGTCACTTGCCATGGCATCCACCATCCCTACCCCTACCCTTACTCCCACTCCCATTGCATTACAAACCACCCCACATGTATCATCCCCCACCCTTGCATCCTCCTCCTCATCCACGGTCGATGCTGCTATCCAACAAATGATACAATGTCTTCAACAAATTAGTGTAGAATATTCATCGCTCGGGCAACAACATTCCACCCTACAACGGATTACAGGTATGTCTAGATGCACTCACCTTGCAGAACCAGGACCTTAATATAAAGTATGGAAATCGAACATCAGAAGTAGCAACAAACTCTTGAAGCTCAAGTACAAGAATGTGTGAAAGAGGTTGAATCACAATGTTTACTTGATGCACAATGCCCAACTATCACGCAATATGGCACTTCTTCACCGACATCTCAACGTTGCAAAGGAGGAAAATCAACGTCTACAACAACAGAATCGCAAAAATTTTGAACCCACATTGGACAATCCGAATACGCCCCTTAGTCCATCTCACTTTCAAGTTGTCCCCCCCAAATCAATGCAGATCCTCTTGGAACACCATGCACGAGTACTTGAGGATTATGATCGTTTATAGGAAGAATATCATACCCTCAAGAAGGCCAATAAAACCTTGTTGCTCAAAGATTCACTAGGACCCACTATTGTACAAGAAGTGGCACCACCGGCTCTCTTGGAAGAATTGAATGTGCTACGTATGAAAGTACAAGAGTTACAGACTCAGGTATCCAATATGACAAAACCCCCTCAACCAAATTCACCACCCCATCTACCTGAACCGAAGGAAACGATACCTATACCTATCAAGGAAACATTTGAAGAAGAATATGTACCTTTACCTGTTGTTGGTGGCCGCTCATCACTCGAAGGGCAAGACACATATGAATTACCTCCACTAGCTTTGTTAAAGACCATCGAAGAATTGGGCAAGACACACTTTGCACAAGTAGATATGCAACTACATGCAATGGAAAATCTCGAAGAGGTTATTTTGAAGTCGCCCTATTTTGCTGCTATCGCCCCCCCCATACATATAATGTCTAGTGAATTATAGTATAAGCCATATTTCCTTTTGCTAGAGAATATAATTTCCAAATTGAGAGCATTACTCAGAAGCGCCTCACACATGCTACACAATGTGAGCCTGAAGATGTTCCACCCGAAGTAGAGAGAGGCCACATATATCAACCCATATGTCACGTAGAATTACTACAAAAGTACCCAGAAATGATGCACACATGGATGCATGCATCGATGCACTTGAAGTACAACCCGTGCTATGGACCGATTTTGTGCATACACACTTGGAAGGCATTTGCTATTAAGGTTTAGAATAATCGTCAATGTAGAGATTGGCTCAATTATCAATATCTCTCACCCCCCACAAATAATACGCCGACCATTGGCTATATGATGGCCACTATTCATCATTGGTTACCACATTTACACAAGATGAGTGATATTGCTGTCGAAATGACTGTGAAGATTTTTGATATGATGCAGATAGTATTCAAGACCTTCCGACGTGTCAAGGCTCCCACTGTAAATACACGAGGATTTGAGTATGGGAATTTGGACTTAGTTTATGACATGAACACAACCCCTTCTCTCAAGGTATGCTATGCTTGGCACTGCAGACGAAAATACATGCCTGCCTACTACAAGCAGACGTTTGAAGATATGTTCACCATCAACTTCTGGGAATACCACTCAGACTTGTTTATCAGTCATCCAACGCATTTGCTACACCTGTTTGCCTGTGAACGAATCATGTATTCAGAACATTATATGCACCCACCTCCAGACGAACCCCAGCCCATTGATTGGGAGAAACTCGAACGTGACCTTATTCGGGGACTTCACATTATAGAAAATACCTCGGCAACGGACTTGCTCACGAACTATATTACTCATATGAAATCAGGTTCTGTCAGGGATGACAGAAGCGAGGAGGAGGGGAGTGTTCAAGGCAAAGGATCGAGTACTAGTTCTCGTCATAGAAGAAGATGAAGCACATAAACTACTCAAATTATTTCATCACGGCAATAGTGATTTTTATCACTAAAACAATGTAATATATGTACATATATCCAATTATTGTGAGTGCGCCTCCATTTTGTGCAAGCTATGGAGTCCTCGAGCTTGAGGAGTCTAAGTAGAAGGTTCATACCAATTTTTGTAATTTTTGAAAGTTGGTAGATAGTTCAAACTAGAGGTGGAACCTATTTTTTAACTATGCCGGTCACTAGATGTGAAACTGGTCAAACTAGGCAAAAACTATAAATAGAGCTAGAGAGCTCATTTTGAGGTTGTTGTTAGCTTATGATTGAACCCATGAGCTAGATTTAGAAGAGCTATTGTAACTAGTTGATGAATATGAGCATGAGTTCTTTCCTTGCCTTCCATTGATCTCCATCGTGACTTTCCTAGTGTGTGTGTGTGTATACATGGGTGTATGTTCTTTGCATTTCTCACCATCTTCTTCATGCACATCATTCGCTGTTGATCTTCATATCGGCCTAACCTCTCCACGAATTGATAATTACGAGGTGAAGCTCCTCATGTTGGTACTTTCCATTGTGCTAGAGTGACAACCTTTTTTAACCTACACACTTGGGTTTCATGCCCTTTTTGCACAAAGCCACGGGGCTAAAAAACATACACTTCTTCATGCAAATCACCATTCAAAAATGTAGTTTTAATGTCCAACTGATGTACATTCCAACCATGATGAGGTACAAGTGCACAAATGCTACGAACAGTAGTCATTTGGCATGTAGGAACAAAGGTCTCATCAAAATCAATGCCTCTTTCATGAGCATAACCCTTTGCAACAAGCCTAGTCTTATACCTGTCAATTGTTCCATCATGCTCATGCTTGAGCTTGTATACCCACTTAGTGCTAATGGCCTTCTTGCCCGGAGGCAAGCACATAAAGACCAGGTATCATTTTTCATAATAGCATCATATTCTGATTGCATAACAGCTATCCCATTTTCTGAATTTTGTGCTTCATCAAATGAAACAGACTCATTCTCATCACAAAGACTAGAGGCAGCCATAGCATAGCAATCTGATGAAAAAGAAGCACTATGAGAGCCTCAACGAGTTCGGTATGATAGAAGAGTATCTAATTTGCTATCTTGCAAAGTCTACACTAGCCATTTAGGCATATTTTTTGCCTCCTCTATATCAGTTCTCTTATCAATAAGTGTGTCGTGTAAATCTACATTAGAAATGGAATGATCTACATCATCATGTGAAACTATAAATGCTAATCATTAGGACCAACACTAGACTATCCACCTGTAAAAAGAGGCATCAAAGTATCATACATATCTTTGGAGCTAACGGATGTCTGCTTGGTACATGAAAGTAATGGCTGAATAGCATCTTCCATAAAAAAAAACATCATGGCTAACCAAAATGCATGGATGATACAGACCATAGCCTTTGCTTTCACAACTATACCCAACAAAAAATACATTTCATTGCTTTATCATCCAATTTTCTACGTTATTGTTAAGGCACTAATGCATATGCCAGACAACCAAAGACATGTAGGTGAGCAACAAATGGCTTGCAACCATGCCAAGCCTCATATGGAGTGATAGACTACAATGCTTTAGTGGGACACCTCTTAAGTACATATCCTGCACACATAACAACCTCAAGCCAAAAACTATGTGGTAAAGCTTGAATCTTTACCATACACCTTGCCATCTCCATGCGTGCCTCTAATTACGCAATTGGATGTGTCTTAGCACAACTGACTGGAGAGGGTAGCTTCGATCTTCCTATAGCATATGTGAGTAAGCAGTTAAACATTGCTGAAAGAAATTACACCACAACCGAGAGAGAGGGCTTAGGAATGGCCTATGTAGTAAAGAAATTCAGGCATTATTTGTTGGCAAATGACTTTAAGTTTATAATGAACCACCAAGCATTGCTCTATCTTGTGAACATGCCTTGCAATATGAGTAGGTTAGTAAGATGGTTTCTCTTACTAATGGAATATGATTTTGAAGTAGTAGTCGAGAAAGGAAAGACCCACCTTAGGGTGGATCATCTTTCACGAATAACCTCTGGAGAGGCCTCATAAGGAATATGTGATGAATTGCAAAATGCCCACTTGTTCAATCTAGTAGTAGTTCTAGATTGGGCTAAATGACTAGTCCCTATTCCCACTTCTGGACCTAAGAATCCCATAGTCAAGACTAGGGAAAATGAAGTGGTCAAATCACAAAGTTATCAAATATTTTTCTTCCTCTTAGCGACTCCATTATGTTGAGGTGTATACTGCACTGTACACTAATGTTTTATCCCATGTCTAGCTAGAAATGCATTAAAATCACAAGACATATATACAAAATGGAGGGTGCCCATTTTACATGCTGACAGATTTTCAACCAAAACCAGAAACTATTTGAAGCACATAAACACTTCGGACTTTTCTTTCAATGGATATACACATGCATGCCTTAGAAAATCATCAATAAAAGTCTCAAAGTAAAGATAATTCCCAAAAGAAGATGTTTGCATAGGACCACATACATCATAGTGAACAAGCTACAATTTTTGAGTAGCTAAAACTGAACCATCTTTTGGGAAGGATGAATGCTGCACATACATGTTTACCAGGTGCCTTACGTTTGGGCAGAGAGGTCACCATTTCATATTTTTTTCAAGCATAGCAAGCTAGCAAAATTTAGATGGCCAAAACATGCATGCCAAAGATTTGCATTTGACATGAGAATCTTGAACTGCACATGTTGAATCATTCATAGATTTTGCATAATCTATGAGCTTATACAACCCATGACATAAAATGCAAGAAGTAATAACGATGTTGCCAATTGACAGATCATGAACCGTACATCTATCATCAACAAATTGCATAACCAAGCTGATCTTGGCTAATGCTGAAATTGATAACAATCTTTTCTTGATCCTTGGCACAAATAAAGCATCTGACAATGTAAAAGAACTACCATGAGCAGTAGCCAGAATGATCTTACCAACTCCTATGACATGATATGAGGAGTTGTTGGTGCATGTGACAGTATTCCCTATAGGGGCAAGCTCAAGTAAAGTGAAGAAAATTGTGTTGTGAGGTAATTGTTTGCCCCACTATCAAAGTACCAAACATCTGAGTCTACTACATACATACACTATTCATGAGAAGATGGATAGTAACTGCAAACATTAGTAAATGCCCATTCTTCATTTTGCACAAGATTAGCGGACTCTGTTTTGGGTGTAGAGGCCTCTACAACAACCATTCCAGCCTCTTTCTTCTTTGCCTCTTTTACGGCTAGTTTTGGACAACTCTTTATGACATGATCATTTCCTTTAGAGTATTTGCAAAATAATTTCTACCTTTTTTTTTCTCATCTCTGTCATCCCTTTTTTATTGTGCAAAATTAGCATATTTTTACCTATGTTGCTCTAAGGGTTGCCCATAATTTTTCCTCATGCTATGGCATCCTTGAGCCCTCATGAAAATACCATCTTTTTGTAAATTAGGAGAGGTCCATATGAACACTCTCCTAAAACCACTTTTTGATAAATCCCTAAGTCTATGGTATTGAAGCCTTTCCTTTTTGAACAAATCCTTTTTGAACAAACCAAAAATCCCACGTAGGAATTCTCCACGCACCCAATCTCTCTCTAGGTGGTTGTCTTTTGAAATTCCCAAATCACATAAAGATCCTCTTTTTGATTTAGCACATGTGGTCTTTTGACCACATGTTTTTATTCACATATGCCTCTCTTCTCTATATAAAGAAGAGCCTCATTTGTAAAAGGGGAGGTCCCTTGGCCATGGCCTTGGCCTCCATTTTGGTAATGGAAGAAGGTGTCATTTGGCTTCCACATTTCTCCTTGTGTGCTAGGCGATGATCCATGTGTGTGGGTTTGGCACTTGGGGTTGGCTTGTGTGTGAGCATTGCCCTCCCTTGTTCCTTTTGACGTTGGCCATGGTGCCATTGTTCATGGACGTGGGTGTGTGTGCGTTGCTTGCACTTCTTGCAACTCCTCTTGGAAGAGCCCCTCACTTCCATGTGAGGCGGTTTGGGTTGGTTACTCCCCATACTTCAACAAAATTTGGCGCCGATGCCGGGGATGATCGACCTTCAACCGTTGGGTTTTTTCAAGCTTGCCGTGCCTACACTTGGTGGATGCACCTCATGCTTGGATTGAGTTGTGGATCCGTGTGGCCTTCGGTTGGCCTTGGGTACCTCTTCCCTTTTAATTTTTGGAGTAATTTAGATCTTTATTTTTGTTTGTTGCACAAAAACATCCCCTTACCCCCCCTTCTCTCTCCCTTTCTCTTTCACATCTACACATTTCCACTCACTCATTCTCTGGGCTTTCTCCCATCTCTGTCATCTCTTAGTGAGGATGCCTGTCTTGAATTGGGGGAAGGATAGTCATCCCTCTTCGTCCTCCCTCTTTCCAAGAAAAACCAAAAAAAAAATTAAAAAAAAAAAATATATATATATATATAAGGAAATAAATAACTTCATGAAAAAACTTGGCACATCGGATCCCATTATCCCATGTGAACGCGACATCTTTTTCAAAGTTTAGAAGAAACTGACGAGCCCTTGCGCATTGAATGGGCTGTTTGTACCTGCATGTTGTCGTTGGCCAATTCATTTTCCCCCGCATTCATTTCTTGAGGAGGGTGGTTGGAGGAGCCTAACCTCCCCATATTCCCCTTCTTCCAATTTTCGGGGTTGAGCTTCATCTGCTCCCCCTTTCGCGTCTCTGTGTCGGGGTTGAGCTTCACCTGCTCCCCCTTTCGCGTCTCTGTGTTGGGGTCGAGCTTCACCTACTTCCCCTTCTGCGGTGTGCTCTCTCGCCTTCGGAGGCTCTATGCTTGGCTTCCCCCCTTCTCGGGTCTATTCTCTCACGCGGTCTCCATTGCTCCTCAGATGGATGCTGCTCCGGTTGCGCTCATCTGGTGGTGTTAGGTGCCATTGTGCTCTCTCACGACTGTTGAGAGCTGTGTTTTCGATCAAGGTTGGGGTGTCAAAGTAGATTATTTCTCTTAGGCAGTCTCACGTTTCAGGGTAAGCTACGGCCTCCTGCATGTTGAATCTATGGTCGGTGGCTATGGAGTTAAGCATGGCCCCGCGCGTATCTTCACTTGTTCCCTGTCTGACGCTTTTGGTGGGTATGGAGTTGAATATGGCAACCCTCTCCAAGCGACGCCCGAGTGGAGCTTTTCCATTAGGTTCTCGATGTTCGCATGAGCAACATGTGCTTTGCGCAAGGGAGCTATAATCATGGGAAGCTCTTGCCTTTCTCAAAAGATATAGGGTGTTGTATTACCTTGGCTCTGCTCGTTGCTTTGTCTCTTATCACACACCTTGCTCTGCATGTGTTACGAATGGAGGTTTTAGCCTGGGGCTTCTCTGATTCAAGGACAAGTTTGAGTTCCTGAGTTACTACCCGTATATGTTGTATCTTCTTGTTAGTCACGGTTAATTCATTGTATCATTCGGTTGTGATCAAAACAACATGCAATCTCTGCGCTGCTCCGTCCATGCGCAACCGAATCCTTGGGGGTTTTTGTGACTTACATAGTATGAGATTTATGTGCGTTTCTCCGAGCTTAATGTTGAGGGAGGCTTACGAAGAACCTACAAAAATTTTTCGGGTTCACACTTTTTTGATTGGCGTTTGGAATGGATGAAATTATCAGGAAATGACTGCTATACTGCTCAATGTATCAAGGACAACACTATGTATTTTTTAAGCATTTATTTTATGGTCAGCTTGCATCTACGCAGAAACTTTGTGATGAGATTTTTTTCTGCATGATGAAATGTCCTACCTAGGTGTGACGATTCGACAAGGTTGGGGAAGATCCTGTCTCTGTCAGATGGAGCCGTGGTCTTATAAGTTTTGTAACTTCATGGCTATTTTGTTTCTACATCTTCATGCATAAAGTAACCCTCGGTGCAATACTGCAGCCCTTGTTGCCACAGATGTATGCTTTATCTTCAGTTTTAGAAATTTCTGTGTGTAAAGTTCAGAATGCGAGCCCTCCTAGACGATCAATGATATGGAACTTGGATCTTTGTGAATGTCCATTCTTGGAAGTTAATCGGTAAGTCTTTTTGTATTCATGCATACCTAATGCCAACCAACATGAGCATGATAGGTAGTCACTCAGTCAGGTCCACTATGCCTCTCAGTTATAAGATATGAAGACACTCACCCGAGGCATTAATTGTTCTTCACTATGAGTATTCCTTTGTTCGTATGAATGATAGCATTGGCACGGGCTAAAACCATAATTGCTGCTAGTATGACTACTAGGGATGAAGTTTTGCAGGTGATTTGGAACTTGAACTATAGTTGAGCTCTTTGACCAAAGAACATCCTTGGAGACACAACATCTTCGGAGATGGCCTGTGTCATGTTTCCTTTGCTTAGAAAGCGAAGCTCCTTTTGTTTGTTGCATTCCCATTCATGCTAAACCATCTTATATTATGTGACCTGGGTGCTATGGATGAAGCCCGGGCGCCTATTAGATGTGGTGGATAATCTTTTGTAGTAACTGGGATTGGGCTAACTTCTCCTACCTCATGACTCAGTGCGTTCTGTAACACCTCCAAGTATTTTAAGTATGTAGATGAGGAAAGTCATACTACAAATCTTAAAGCTCAAAGTTCCTGATGGGTTGATTGGCTCTTTGTCCTTTGGGTTTTTCTGCTGACCCTGTTGGAGGAAGCTACTACAATTGTAAGTTAATAACTTTCTTGTGTGTTCAAATGCTTTGTTATGTATGAGGAGTTGGAGTGATTCTAATGAGTTGTTCTCCTTGGTTGATTACTCAATCATCTATTGACTCCTGATTTGTCCCACATGTCTACTTTGAAGATCACGTTATGAGGGTTCCACATCCTATGTGAATGATGACAGGCACATAAGTTAAACTTGCAACTACATATTCATTGGGCTAAAGCAGGCATTCCTTTTTGCAAGTCACCTATAGGAAGCATTGAAAAAGTTGAATATAGTTGGTCCTCATGGATGCACTAGGCTCGTCCTTGATTTCCTCGAGCATGAGATGAGTGTCTTCATGTTAATTGCTCATCATGAATCTATGGATCTTATGTAGAGAGCTACTATTATTGGAAGTTCTAACTCACTTGCTCTCTTCATATGTTTTATAGTGAATGTTCACTTATGTTTAATGGAAAAACAATGGTTGACGTATGTGTTGGTTCGGGTTCATGTTTGAGTTCAGGGCCTAATATCTTTTTGTGCAGATATTGGACTTCTCTAGGTTTCACCTTGCAACATGTTTCACATCCTAATCTGGTGCTAGTTCTTTGAGCTACCAACAGGGACAATGTACTGCAGGGAAGGTGCACACTTGTTGTCTTTTGCAGGTCATGGATTCTTGACTTTCGTATCTGAGCAAAGTATTATCTTCGCTGTGGTATTGTGCAAAGGGGAAAACCTGTTGCATGTGTTAATGACAAACTTGGGTGCTTCTTGCTGTACTTGATATTTGGTTTCAAGTGCGACACATGCTTTCTGCTAAATTCTTGAAGTAGCAAGGAGCAAGAAGATTGTCATGCAGAGTTCTCTCTTGTAGTGCAAGTCTTGCAGCAATGGATGTTCCCTGAAGTGGAAACTAAAAATGGGATTATATTTTTTGGTGGTTCTTTTCAAAATTCAGTCTACTTGTTGTGTATGTTTAAATTTCAGATATTGGAGCTTGGAGAGAAGGCACATTGGATGGAGGCTGGGCTGACTGCCCCCCAAGGGGATTGTGTCGCTCAGCATTGCTGGATTAGAGATTTGAAGGTTTGCAGCCTTGCAAAATTCAGATTGGAACTGCTGCATATTTGAAGAGTTGAAGACTCCAAACTTGGACCAGATCGGCATTATATACTTTTCTCTTAGCTTTGTCGAGGACGACAAAGTCTAGGAGGGGGAGAAGTGTTGCTCTAAGGGTTGCCCATAATTTTTCCTCATGCTATGGCATCCTTGAGCCCTCATGAAAATACCATCTTTTTGTAAATTAGGAGAGGTCCATATGAACACTCTCCTAAAACCACTTTTTGATAAATCCCTAAGTCTATGGTATTGAAGCCTTTCCTTTTTGAACAAATCCTTTTTGAACAAACCAAAAATCCCACGTAGGAATTCTCCACGCGCCCAATCTCTCTCTAGGTGGTTGTCTTTTGAAATTCCCAAATCACATAAAGATCCTCTTTTTGATTTAGCACATGTGGTCTTTTGACCACATGTTTTTATTCACATATGCCTCTCTTCTCTATATAAAGAAGAGCCTCATTTGTAAAAGGGGAGGTCCCTTGGCCATGGCCTTGGCCTCCATTTTGGTAATGGAAGAAGGTGTCATTTGGCTTCCACATTTCTCCTTGTGTGCTAGGCGATGATCCATGTGTGTGGGTTTGGCACTTGGGGTTGGCTTGTGTGTGAGCATTGCCCTCCCTTGTTCCTTTTGACGTTGGCCATGGTGCCATTGTTCATGGACGTGGGTGTGTGTGTGTTGCTTGCACTTCTTGCAACTCCTCTTGGAAGAGCCCCTCACTTCCATGTGAGGCGGTTTGGGTTGGTTACTCCCCATACTTCAACAACCTACTACTAGAGAGCTCCATTTACCTTTGCCCTAGCTAGGAAACCTTGATCTACAACACTCATAATGGACCTGTTCTACCTAGATTGATCTTCCTGCAACAGAACAGAGATCAATTCCTCAAATGTTAAGGCATTTGGATTGCCTTTCATCATCAATCAAAGAGTAGAAGCAAAACTCTAATACGAATCTAGAAGACCATTCAGAACAATTTGCACAAGTGAACTGTCAGGCAAGACTTCATCAACAGAAATCAACTGCTCCTTCAAATCTTTGATCTTTGTCAAAAAACTGTCCATGGAATCTCCTTTCATGTGTTCACTCTCCAAATCTTTTTGGAGGTAAGCAACACGAGCCTCATTTCTTGCCTCATATAAAGTGGTAAGTGTATCCCAAGCATCCTTTGCTATTTCATAAGAGCAAATGTGAGGAATAATGGTACGTTTGATGACAAGGCTATCAATGCATGTGCCTAAGTATCTCTGCCATCCCATCAAAGTTTATCTATGTGGTAGGTGTAGTAGGAATCACAGTACGAATAGGAATCTGAAGAATATCACCAGCTTCAATGCCATCTACATCACCTTCAGCAACTCTGTTTGCAGGTGTAATAAGATATTTTTCAACACCCTGCACAATATGCTATAGTCCTTTTGCAACCAATACATGACGCATCATATAAGCCCATAATGGGTAATTCATACCATCCAACTTATCCTCAACAACCAACATATGGAATACATCACTGCTTTCAGCTAAGACCACTAACTAAAATACCCTGATGCAAAAAAATGATTGTATCTCAAAACATGGAACAAAAGTACCCTATCTATTTCTGCTAAACCTGTAGTAGACTTTGAGGTGCTTATATTGGTGAATCCAAACTTGTATATATCTTTGGCACAAAAAGAAAAAATTGCCTACATATGCACTACGATAGTACATTTGGAGGCCGAAATGAGCTCAAATCCCGATTTTGACACTACAAAGTGAAGCAATTTTGAACTACTAATTGCCATGAGTATGATCACCAAATTTCATGTGATTCTGAGCCCGTGATTGGAGGGGTGTCGACGACACCCTAGATGAAGCCACGACCTGCTCTAATACCAATTGTTGGAGTTTGAAGTCCGCAAAAGCACGTGAACAGCACAAGGAAGAAGAAGAAGCTTGGAGCACAACACACAATATTAAATGTATTACCAAGAGAATGTACAAAGATAAGTAACCTATTAGGGTCATAGGCATATATAGCAAACTCGTTTATTATAAGAAAGCTACAATTTGGAAATGCCAAATGGACATAAAACCCATAGATGTCCCTTGGAGAATGAGGGAAAGAGCATGGGGAATTTCGCAAAACTCAACATCCCTCATCTAGATCTAGTTTTTTTAATTGTTCCATCAACACCTTTGTTTCTTCTCTCAAGAACACGCTATCACACAAGCAAATTTGGCATGGGATGGTGGTCCAATAAACAATTGATACATAGATTGGATAATTGGAAAAAATCCAAAGAACCAATAAAAAATAGGGCAAAAAAAAAAGAAATTTACATGGTGTAGATTCTCTCAAAAGAAGTAGGTATGATGGGTTGAATCTAGGTCGTTCATTTGTGCTTACAAGATCATGAAGCAATGTACATGACACGATCACCCATAAGACATTGTGTCTTGGCTACACATGAGGAGAAAAGAAAGAAGATGAGAGAGATTCTCTATATTAATATAACGGCCATTTAGATTAAGAACTCATAGGTTAGGTCATATCATCAAGCTTGAAGTAGAGTAATAAAGAAGACATGCTACCTATACACCATCTAAATAAGTGGTGTCTAGAGAAGGACATGTGTCTTGAAAGACTCTGTAACACTCTAAAACTATACTAAGCTAACATATGAGGAAGTCTATAGAGCTCACCCATAATCAACTAACATTGATTGGTACCACTCAACTATACAAATAAATAATATTCCAAAAAAACATAGCGAAGGGGAACCATTTGATGCAGTCCTCAATCACTATTTAGCGCAAGCAAGGTTGACCAAGAAAAAAGCGAACTTGAAGACAAGCACATAGAAGTAGCATACAACCCATCATATAATTAGATCAAGATGACAAAGCATTCATACCATTTTCTACCACATCTTCACAATCTCCAAGGAGTAGTGGGGAAGAATAAAGATCTATGAATACACATACATGAGATATGATGGCATATAAGGAAGCTTGAATCACTCAAAGACAAGAAAAAAGGGAAGTCTTACATATCAGCCTCAAAGTTCAAAGACGATCACAACATATTGGCTGAAGAGAATTTCACATTGAAGATCATAAATACAGAGAGAAAAGAAATAAGTATCAAGCTTTACAAGGAAATAGATAAACCAAAGCTCAACATTTTTAGGTAGAAATAACAATGTAATTAATAAAAGGATACATGGCAAGATTCATGGAAGATATGCAAAAACTAAGGAAATATTACTTTTCTTTGTAACATGTGGTATGCCAATTAACAACATGCTCTCACTTCAAAAGATACCACACATAGATAAATTGGTTGAAGTAAGATCAAAGTGTGATGAAGTGTCAAAAAGGGACTGGATCCTGGGTTACAATTACCATGATGGATGAAGAAATAAATATTTACATGGAATAAGAGAGGTTGTCCTTAGAAGTAATCCCTAATTTCCACCTTAGCTCAAAGCCTTGTTTTTTAATTTGACATTCTTGAATATGAAACAGTATCTTTAGACAATACAGTGCAAGCTATCCAAGAACAAGGAAAACTAAAGTAGATGAAGGAGATATCATTTACTTACAAGAATCAAGGACAAATATTTTCATTGACACAACCCAATCCTACTTCTTGCCATTTTCTCCATTTATAACTACTGTTGTGAGTTAATACTCCAACAATTCCCCCCTTCTAGATTCTATCATCCTCAATAGATGTTGATGTCACCATCTTGTGGGGAAGTGTGTGCATTGATGCACCTTGGGGTTGATGAGTTCCTACAAAATCATATATTTCATACATTTTGTAAGATTGTATTTGTTTTTTTGCTGTTTTTTATTTCTTATGGGTGTTTTTATAGTAGGGGGCTTAGTAATTAGTGCAACAGATGGGCCAAAAACTAAAAGAATAACTATGCACAACCTTGTAGAGTGGCCCTATGCATGCCTACTTTCAAATGAAAGGTAAAGGAAATGGCGCAAAAAAAAAAAAAAGATCTTGAGCAGAGTGCTCAAGGTCTTGCTACAAAAGAGGCATCCTATTCCAAACATTGGAAATATTTCACACGAGGATGGAAGGATGGAATGGCTGACTTTGATAGTTTGATTTGTGGTATCCCCCATGACATTTGTAGAGCTTCAATGAATCTAAGAGGTAAATCTTGAAAATCTTTTCCATTGAGAAACACAGTTGTAGCATATATCAATTATGGTAGATAACCATGAATTGTGCCAGTGATTTGTTGATTTGAAAAATGGATATGTAAAACACAAACGCCACCAAATACATGTTGAAGAGGACTATCAAATTGTCCTAGCAATGGATCCTTGATAAGCCATGATTCATCAGCATCAGTCATTCCACGAAAAGCAATGTGATAACCTTTCCACTTTGGCCTACATGTCTTGTAGGTGGCATGACTGACATAGTAAGATTGTCATCAAGTTCACTTAGCATTATGTATATGAGCATGATGTTGCACTTTAGGACAAGAACCTGATGCTACTT